>VZRV01001687.1:4021-29602 GCA_013398115.1 Falcunculus frontatus | reverse complement strand
AAAATAGCAACAAGCGGCGGGTCCCGGCCCAGGGGGGCCGACGGCATGGGCGCCCAGCAGAGACGGCGGGCTGCCGGCGACAGGCGGGCGCCCATGTCGAGACAGTGGGCAGCTGAAGCCCCCTCCCTCGCCCGTTAAGTTCCTCTCGAAGAGCGTTTCGGCGACGCTGCCCCGTGTGTCTGGCAAAGCCTTTGATCTCCCGCGGAAAACATGTCGTTGTCGCCCTGCGGTAGTGAGTCTGGGCGGACGGTGGGGTCGGCTGAAGTGGCGAGCGAAGTTTGCTCTCAAAACTGGGACTCACCCGGCTCGCGAGCTCTGAAACGGCCAAGTCGCCACTCGGGCGTGGGCCCAACCCTGGCCGCACGGCAGCCTTTTGCGAGCTCACCCGAGTAACCTTGACGGCTTCCTCAAAGAACCACTCTTGCATATGTATAAAATCATTATAAGAGTTGGTATTAGTTGGTCTTCCAGTTGCCAGAAGGGATAAGGCATGAATGGATCTGGAGACTTAATTATGCTCCTCTGCAAGTGGAGATGATTAAGGCACCCTACATCCTCGTTGTGCAAACCACTTTTGCACTCAATTAATTTCAAGTCTTCTTGGCAGTAGGACCACTGATTTACTTACTTTTAAGCCTGTGCACTTAATCAGAGCTTTCTAAAGGAAATCTGCTCTTTGCTGTGAGGGAAACAGTCAAGCTGTTAAATGCAAGCACAATGTTACCCCAGATCATGAAGAACAAGTCAAATTTCGGTGTCCAAGCACATCCCCTACTTGGAAAGTGTAGATACACATGTAGATACAAAGCGCATTGTGTGTCCATGGCCTTTGGCATCTAGGTGTACTTCCACAGGATCGCTGATAAGTGAACTGAGGTATGTAAGTAGCAGTTCACTCAGAGAGCTTGTCCCCTGTCTGTGCTCAGGTCATGGTTTGCTGCTTCTACTTCAGACATGGGAATAGGTACAAGTGCCTCTTGTTTTTCAGGGACATCTCTACAGTCCTTGGAAAGAGGAAAGCCATCTCCTTGCAACTAGTGCCTGTCTTAGTTTTTAAACCATCACACCTAAGGACAATGCTCTTACTCCAGTTAGCACCCAGTATCAGTACCTGAGTCAAGTTTATGTCCTTTTGCTCATTTTAAGCCTGACTGAGCATCGCATGCCTGTGGTAACCATGCTCTCGGAGAAGGTGAACTGCAATTCCCATCCAGACAGCTCTGGCACTTCAGCCGAGGCTCATGCACTCCCAAATTACCAACTGATCATCTTAGGAAGACTTTTTCTACTGCTTCACTGTTACCTTTCAGAAAAATGCAATGAAACAGATAAGGATCCTCCTACAAGACTATTTCTTGCTTCTTGGAAAATCCTTGAACAACAACAGAAGTCAACACTAGAGCATCACAATTAGAAATACTTTCTTCTTTCTCCTCTTTGATACTGGGAAGGAAATCAGCCTCAGGATGTTCAGCCTGCCTGCAATGAAAGTTGCCTAATCATCAGCTTTAAGGCTACATTGGACAGCATTCCTTCTCTGCTTCCTGATGAAACTGTCACTTAAATAGGGGCAAAAAAAAAAAGAACCACGAGGGTTTTATGTTCAGTACCTAAAAATTAAACACTTTTATGTATTGCAAGGACTGGGATCCCAGTATTCATGTGAAAGCCATGAGCACCAGACTTCCTAATAATTTTCTATTTTCTGAAAGAGTAGATATCTGTTCTTTTTTCCTTCACAGGTCAGATTTTCTTTACAGTATCCTATTAACTAAAACATATACCATCACATTAACTTCCTCGACTGAGGAGGAAAATCAAGCTGTGCTTTCCACACCCTGCAAAGATGATGTAAAAATAACACCAGTTTAACCATTTTCTCTTCGTCCAGTCATGTTCTAAAAAAATGCAAGGAAAACCCCACCACCGCCTTTTGTACAGAACCAGAATATACAGGCTTGTATGAGGCACTCTTTGAGAACATGTGGGTTCTTTTGTAGGTTAAGGAGCAGAAGTATCTACTCACGTGGTCCCAGTTGGGGTAGGATTGTAGATCAGTATAAACTTAGGCTGAATGTGCCAGGCCATGAGTGAGGGCAGAACTTGGTGCTGTACCCTTTGAAGTCCCATGAGGCAAACAGGAAGTTTCACCCAAAATGCTTTCAGAGTTCAAGTTGCTCCATAGTTGGGCAGCAGCTGAGCAATAGTGGTTTTAGATTGTGAATTTGAATGCAGACACCTATACTGTGTTTCAGTTGCATTGTAAGCCTTTGGGCTTTTTCCTCTGTATTATACATAATGATGATTTTCTATTGTTATTATATAAAACAGTCCTTTTTTTTGTGACTTCTTTCATGTAAATTTGTTTAGTCCATTATTAAGGGATGTTACAGTTTTGCAGTGCTTTGACTTACTGAGCTCTGGATGAAGCATTACATTCTTATCCAATGACATTGTATCTCCAGATGCTATTTATATATAGTCTCAATTCATAAACATTTGCATAACTGTTATTATAGCACATTTGCCTACTGCACATGCTGTAGGAATACATGCCAGTGACATTAATTACTGATTATCTTTGTAGACAAGAGGCTTTCTCTTATCACTGATGAGTAGTCAAGAAAGAGTTGAGCTACTGTTACAGATCCTGCCTGCTGCTGCCTCTGTATTTTTGAGCATTTCAGATGTCATGATTAATCCCCTCTCTCCTTCATTTCCATAAATACATTTGAAAATTACTTACCAGGGATTGTGAGTATTTTAAGCTTTTCCTTTTGTTTGGAAGCTGCTGTTACTATGCCATCATCTATATTGCAGTTTATTTAGGTGGGTGTTAGGATACAATTGGAGAATTTAATAGGCTCATCCCATTATGCACAATGTTCTGATGGTGCATGACCTCATTTCAGTTACCTGGCAATTGCTATTCAAAAGAGTGATGGCTTCTACTTGGAAGTTGATCAGAAGTACTAACCTTGATGAATGTGTATCTTATATAGTGCAAAAATGTACTGGGAAGGAAAGCAATTCAGCCTAATTACCTTTGATTAGTTTTGTACTTAGAGACAGAAAACAGTTTTATTGGTGATTATTTTTATTTACAATTAATTAGATTTACATATGGCATCCAGATGCCTTCAGCCTCAGAATCCTAAAAATCCCCAAACTTGTGCTGGTGGTTAACAAATGTTAATTTAATATCATTTTAATGTTGCTATTCACAATGACTGTTAATCAAGGACATAAGATTTGCTTGTTGGTGGTGCGTGAAAATAAAACCCATGATGACTGGAATTTTTTAAACTATTAGCAAGGAGAAAAACTTTATTTACAGAAACTTTGGGGGTGAATCAGTTACATATTTAAACACAATACATATTTAAAAACAATATGAAAATGGCTTGTATATTAAATCTTCTTTTAGAGTGAACTGCAGTTATCCTTGTATGATTTGTTGTATATAGCAAAATTATCAAATAAATCCTTCTGCAACTCAAGTACAATACTTGAGTATGGTAACAATACTCTTACATAATAAGCCATGGACTAAGTTCATAGCCTATAAGGAAGATGAAATGTATTTACTTCCTTCCAGCCAAATTGTTTCAATTCATCCCAGAATTTTAATTTATTCAGTAAATTTTATAAAACTAGGACTTGTAAAAAAACTAATGACCTTCAAGTGGAGTCCATCGGTCTACTCTTCAAGAGTTAGTGTTCTGGGGTTTTATTTTGGCAGAGTTTTGAGTACTATGCTAATTCTTCTCAGTTTTTCCCTCTAGCCCCATAAGCCTGACCCCCTATAGGATCAATGCTTACAACTGTCACTGGAATTGTGTTTTCATCTGTTATAAAAAACAGGCTCATTTTACATGTTTTTGGAAACAGGGATGTGTCTTTCTCTAGAAATAGCCAGGGATTCCCTTACACCTGAGTTCTGTCTGGGCTGCAAGCATTCTTTATTCCAGTCATGGCAATTCCCATTTCTGGA
Source organism: Falcunculus frontatus (assembly GCA_013398115.1). Classification (NCBI taxonomy): domain Eukaryota; kingdom Metazoa; phylum Chordata; class Aves; order Passeriformes; genus Falcunculus; species Falcunculus frontatus. The sequence goes on along the minus strand of VZRV01001687.1, from coordinate 25,608 downwards.
TAAAATACTAGTGGCTCCTGCTCCCAGTTCAAGGCTGCTTTTTTACCAGTTACATTTGTCTGTTTTTTAATATCTATCTTGGGACTAATAGTGTCTAAGTAGGCTTCATTATCTTACACAACACTTTGGTGGAAGAATTAGACCAGCTCTGAAGAAACTGTAGCTTAACACCTGTTCCGACTTGCAATACAAACTTCTCTCTTTGCTATACTCTTGCTGCTTTCGTTTTGATTCTTTATTTCAGTTCTAGATCCTCTTTCTCTGATGCAAGACAAGGTTAGTAAAGACTCTAGCAATAGCAAGTTTTATCTTGTAATTCTGTAGTTTGTTGTAATTGCTCAAGCAGCTTGATAAACCACTGTGGGTTTGGCTATTTTTTTTGTCACCTCTCCCCCTGCCCTGAAGTTGTGAACTTCTGCCTGGAATAGAGAAAGGAATGGAGCAAGTAAATTCCTTGACCTTACGAAGACAGAATGATAAAGACTGGGTCATCATCCTGTCTGTACTGTTTCTGAGGATGCTCTAAAGCCATCCTAAGGATGTCTCAGTATACATGAGTGCATTGCAGGTCTCACTTCCAGACTTCTAACATTAGCAAAATCCAAATCCAGGTTTGGCATGTAAAGGTATATGTAAAATATGCCTCTCTAGCCTGTGGAGATGTTAAGATAAATACATTAAAAAATTCAGGACCTGTAATCCTCTGTCTTTAGGCCTCCCCCATGCGTTCAGTAAAGCATCCTTTATCATATTCTGCACCAAAAGAAATGCAAACCTTCCCAATAAAAATGAAAGTAAAAGGAATGATGGAGTGGTTTTGATCTGAAGGTCCCTTTTAAACATCACTCAGTTCAACTTCCCTACATGAAGCAGGGACACCTTCCACTAGATCAGATTGCTCAAAGCCACATGCAACCTGGCCTTGAACACTTTCAGGCATCCAACAGCTTTACTGGGCAACTTGTTCCAGCATCTCACAACCCTCAGTATGAAAAATCTTTCTTTGTATCCAATCTAAATCTACCCTCTTTCACTTTAAGACAGTTACTCCTTGTCCTGTCACTACAGTCCCTGGTAAAAAGTGTGTTTCTTATAAGCCCCCTTTATGTATTAAAAGATCTCATAGCCTCTTCTATAGGCTGAACAACCCCAGCTCCCTCTGCCTTTTTTCCCAGCACAGGTATTCCAACTCTCTGGCTGTTTTCATGGCCTTCCTGGAACTACTCCAACTGGTTCATGTCATTCTTGTGCTGGGATGCAGTACTCCAAGTGGGATTTCACTAGAGCAGAGTGGAGGGAGAGAATCACCTCCCCCTGTCGAAGCCCAAGGCTGCAGGCTTATACAGATCCACAAAGCTTCTCCAGCCCTGGGTACAGCTCATCAACACCCAAAGTGAAGGCACTGCCTCAGCCTGCCTCCTGAAGAACCATCCCCTTGTCTATGCCCTCAAGCAAGGAAGAAGCCAGTAAGAAGCAGATGCTGTGAGGTGGGGTAGTGCTTTTTATCATGTTCCCCCTTACACAACTGGCTCGGGCATGAAAACTCCCCTCGGAAAAGTACTGGGACATTCACATGTAGGCTTGAGGGTATTCGTCCCTTCTGATGGGGCATAATTCACTCAACTAGGCTGACTTGACAGGCAGCTGTCATGTCTTAAAAGGTGTCAAAACCCACCAAAGACCCCTGAAGGGCCTCCGGACTCATTTCTGAGGCCTCTCACCACAGGACTGCACATGATCTGCAGTGGTACATCAGACTGTGTAAAAATTCCTCTCCTTCCATTCCCCCCTAGGGCTACCTCCTTGTACCCAGCTGCACAACTGCTGCAATCTTCAAGTTGTACTGAAAATAACAAGGAGAGAGGACTTGAATTCTGGGAGGACAATAAAGCTTAGAAGTTCTGCATCTATAAAAAGTATGTAGCTATGGTTGTGAATATTACTGCTACACTGATATACAAAACAAGTACTGGAAATGCAGAAAACCCCTATATTAAAGTCAACTGGTAACCTTCAAATACCCCTCTCAGGATTTGCAAGCACAGAAAAGAACATGCAATAAAATGGAAACTTCTGCTCTAAATTAGACATGCAGAGTTATGCACCAAGTCATGGCAGCAAACTGTGAGAGGCTCCAAAACTGGGCTATGCATTGAACTAATTATGCTTAGTTCAGTGAGGCAACAAAAAGGTGCTGTATGTAGATATACTATCTTAATGTGTTCATGGTATTAAAAGGCAGTTTAGTACACTTTGTATCTCTAGCCTGGAATATGATATATAGTCCCACAGCAAATACATATTCAATGAATTTGCTGTGACTTTCTTGTTTATTTGGTTGAAAATCCCTAAGAGAGATCACTCCTTCTGAATCATCTGCCCCAAGTTTGTTGAAGTCTCACCACAGGCTTTAAGTACTTCCTGTTAACAGAAGAACTTGCTTGCAAATCTAAACCTAGACAAAGTTGCATAGTGTTATCAGATTATAGACACACAAAAGAAATAAGTCACCACAAAACAGGCTGGTTTCAGATATCAGAATATTACTTATATTTAATTAAAACAAGTTTTGATTGAAATACATTTGCAGTCAACTTTTAGTTCATAAAGCTTTTAGTTCAACTGATTGTGGTTTTTTGGTCCATTAAGGGTAAAGGTACTTTCCTTCCAAAATAAGATACTAGATCCAAGAGTACCCAAAATAACTCTTAAAAGCGGACATCTTTATAGTCAGAGTTCTCAGATGTTTGGTCCTAAAAATTCTTAACTTCTTGAATAATGCATTTCTGATGCTGTAAAAGCCAACCAAGGTCTTAATTTTGCTACTTTACTCAGTCTTTCGTTGAAGCTTGTTTTTTTCTGGTTGAAAGAAGTGTTTTTCAAGAGCGTTGACCAATTCATCCAGCTCCTTCTTCAGCTGTTCAACATCACTGGGAAATGAAATTCATACAAACACAGAAAACAGTGAAACAATGGAAAAGCTAAAAAGTACATTTTCAGTGCGAGGAATTTTTAAATCTGTTGCATTGCTTTAGACAAGCATGTTCTATTAATGCTAAAAGTGTATATATTTGATTTCTTATGGTAATGCACTTTCAACTGATGTGCATGAAGACTATGAAGAAACATAACCCCACAATATAATCTAAAGTAGAATGGCCTATTTGTTTTCAGACAATCCTCTATTACTAAATGTTAGTGATTATAAGTGTAATTTTTATACTTATAACAGTACTCTTAGATGACTTTTCATCTGTGAAAAAGCGTTAATTTCATTACATAAGTTAATAATTACTTATCTTTAAGATCATATGATTTCCAAGGCTACTAGTCAAGGATATAATTATTAAACGTGAAAGGGTTTGAAATATATTAGAACACTTTATATTTGATTACATAATTTTAAAGCAACTATGTATGTAAAAAGGGGGTGAAAATATTTGCATTTATTTAAGGTAGAATGCTTTTCCTGATGTTGTTTTCACTGAATGCAAAACTGAGTTCAAAAGAATTTTAGTAACAACAAGAATGCATCAACAAATTTTGCAGAGTTGAAGCTTTATACAAATAGATTCACTAAAATAACTTTAGTAAAATTATTTGATCATGGAGAGCCCTTATCTCACCAAAAGAGTACCAAAAAGCCACACAGCCTCTATTACACCAAATGTACTGTTCTAAGTGACAATATCTGTAAGTGACAATATTTCTCTAAGTGACAATACCTGTTTCCAGGGGGTGCACAAAGTTCAGAATAGTATTTGATCTTTGGTTCTGTCCCACTGGTTCTCATGGTGGCCACTCCTCCATTAGCAAAAGTGAATGTTATCATTTGGCTGCTTTTACTAGTAGGAAGTATCTAGAAATATTAAGAATATATATTTTTAAAGAAACTATATATAAACCCTGACATAAATCTGACTTGATGTTGGGTAGTATGACAAAAGCATCAGCTGAAAGTAAAGTTTAGCTCTGTTTTCTTCAACATTGTGGTCTTGAGGCCACAAGGACAGCCTTGCCCTCAGCCTGGAATCTGGTAGAACTGCATCACTGCTAGGTAGCTCACTTCAAACCTAGTCCACTCTTTTACTGCTAATAGAAGTTGCACTGTCATGGCATTTCCCAGGAGGAAAGGAAATGGAGATTGTGGAAAAATATAGACTCCAAAGCCACATCTGAGTAGACTGTTTAACTTGCACTCACAAGAAAATAATGCAGATTGCTGTAGCAAGGCAGCAAGATCCTCCTACTGCCCTTCAAAAACTGGCATCTTGGAGAGAAAAATACACCACAAAATCTAACAAAAACCCCAACACCCCCCCAGCTTCACTTCCTCTCACCAAGGCAAAACAATCATCACAAATCTAACTTATTTTATGACTCAGTATGTAATTACGTTTAGTGTTTCTCCATAGAATGTTTTTATGTATGTGTATACACATCACATATGATTTACATGTAATTTAAAAAGATACTTACAGCCTTTTGATCTGGCTGGCTGCTGTCATACCCAGTAGTTAGATCCCTTATTCCAGAAACTTTAAATCTACCACAAGATTTTGGGTATGTGTTTTTTCCATCAAAATTTCTAAGGTTGTCAAAAAGCTGTTGAATAACCTTAGGATCATGGCAGATGAAATACGAAGCTTTGGTAATATGGAAGCCGTATCTGTGAAGACACAATGTTAGTGAATCCAAGAAGCAATGTTCCAAGAGTTGTACACCAGACACATTATATAACTTTCCATAAAGCAACACTCTGTACTCATGCTCACCCAACGGAAGCATCAGTTCATGCCCTTACAATTTTTAAAAGGTTTAAACAGCTTAATTATCCTGTTTTACATACTTCAAAGAAACTTCTGTGAAGATGCCTTTTATTTTTAATGATTAAAACTGAGAAAGTTTACAGCAAAACCAGAAGAAAAAAAGAGCCTAAAGAGCTCTAAACACCATAGGAAGTGAAGAGATTACATCTAATAGCTTCTTGGAGTGGATTCCAGCTGACCTTTTCTAAGTAAAACAAATTCTAGACTGCTTTTTTCAATCACACTCCATTAAAGTGTTTCTACTCTCCCATTAAAGTGTTTCTACTAAACCAAACTGTTCTGAATGTTGTCTCCCTACCTCCCCTGTTTGCTGCCAGGTAATGTGATGCATCAATGACAACTGACCTGGTAACACTGACTTTTCAAAATAGCATGTTGTTGAAAAACATACAAGCCTCGACTGGTTGTTCAAGTGATCTCTCGCTACAGATCAAGACTTGATAAATACCCTTGATGGTAGTGAAAATCTGAGGGGCAGAATCTTCCTTAAAAGGTTAATAGTAGTTAAATTAGTCTTAAGAATTCAGTAAAGGAATTAACGGAACCCATCCTGTAACTGAAAGAAGTGATAAGCCTGCTAGGACTGTGTCCTTTTCCTGATCTGCATTTATTTCGTTGAGACAGATTCCCCTTCAACATTTCCAAAGTACAAAGTAGAGTTTCTACAGCTTCAACTGTAACTCACAAGGCAAATCTGACAAAAAAGTAAGTAGTGAGTAGAAAACTGCAATCCTATAATAGCCACAAACAAAACAAAAATCAAACACATACAAAACACCCCCCCAAAACAAAACAAGAACATTCCTTCCAGTTCATTATCAAACATCAGTTTAATAGGGCAGATTTGTATCCTTCCCTGTATCTGCAGCTTTGCCACAAAAAGTGACGATGTGCAGTGACATCTTGGAGACTGCTTTTATGCTAAAGCAGCTTTGAGCCCTCTTCAGTGGCTACGTACACAGCAGCACTGAGGCACAGCTCAATTCCACTTAGTCAAATATTCTGAAGTCAGCCTGAAGGAGGTGTTTACTGAATTAGAATTAAAAAAAAAACCCAAAAAAACCTCTCAAGCCAGAGGCTGAATATTCAGTTCTTGAATATGCACTTCCAGCTAGTAGCACTTAAGGCAATTCTCACATCAGATGCTGTATTCGCCGCTCTAGGTATGAATTCCTCATTCACGCTTTTATATTACACAACGAATCTATGCAGTGTAAGCAAGTCTTTGCCACTTGATTCCTTCCTAAAGAGACAATGAAACAAGCACAGCTAGTGCTGCACACAAATGAGAACTCAGGATTGGCAAAACAAGTGGCACAAAGGCTGGAGTTTTCCATTAGTCTCTTTGCAGTTTCTATACTCTCTTGTTAGTGTCTATGAGACATGAAGAGCTGGAGAGCATCAAACAGCCTGTGCTGCTCCCTCCTTTGAAAAAAACAACCCAAAACCTCCACAGAAACCACTCCCTGCCCCACAAAATCCAATAAGCATCTTTGCTATTGATTTCTTTGAACCCATCAAAAAAGGAACCAAAGAAAAAGTAGTGCCTCATACTAAAAGCTCTCAGAGGGATACCTGGCTGTATACAGCCAAGAGTAATGGCCAGTCACAGCACTTCTGCATAATCAGCTCAAATCTCAATCAGGAGCAGAAAGAGAAAAGGACAACCAAAACTCAACAACAATCATCCATCAAAAAAAGACGACAGAATAATATAATAAAAAGCCTAACTTTAGAGCCAACTAGAATTAATTTAATCACAAGTAGCCCTGCAAGGACAGAAGCAAGCTGGCTTCTATGTATATCATAAATAAGCCAAAGCTACTTAGATCCATTCTGCCATCAACATTTTTGTGTGTCTGGCTCATTTAAGCAGCAAGAAGCACTATGATCTCTACAGCTCAGCAATGCAGCTGGCCAAAAACCTGCCCAATCTTCTGTAAAAGGACCCAAGTGCAGAACTTCCCAAAAGGGAAAAACCTTTCAGACAAGCAAACAAAAACACCACAAAGATCTCATTAACTAATAGAGAATTAGTAAGGCAGTTATTATATTTTAAATACTTGAAAACAACACAAAACAAAGTCATAAATATATTCATGTCTACAAGGCAGGAACACTTTCTGGAAGATTACTATTAGCACAGAATTGTCTTAATGGTACAATAACCTACATTTTATTTCTTTATAAACTATAGGTTGCTATTGAGTCCCTATTAACCCCAGTATGCGAAATTGAGAAAATCTGAAAAATAAAAAATTAAAATTGAACTCACTCATCATAGACAGCTTTCAGCTGCTGAGACAAAGACAAATTCCTGGTTGCCAAAAAGCTGGCCATCTCTGCAGTTATAACAGCAGCACTGACACCATCTTTGTCCAGAACAGCAGGACAGCACATATACCCTAAATAAAGAACATTGGACACATTTTCAACAGGAAATAGGATGGGGAGGGAAGGTTAGCCAACATCTTTTAAAAGAGAAATGCACATTACCATAGTACAGACATCTTAGAGTCAAACCAAAAGTAGAAAAATTTTATCTTCTGATCAGTGTTAACCTTAATAAGCAAGGTATTTAATGGAATTTGAAGACAGATTTCCATCATATCAGTGCCACATGCTCCCAGGTCCTAATGGAGCTTTCTTGAAAGAGAAATGCCACACTGCAGGAACAATACAAGTATAGCAGTCTCAGATGTGATTATCTTACATGGTAGTGTAAGGTAACACTGATAACTATCTGTGAAATTAGTCACATTTTCTCTGGTTTTCAGGTACTGAGATACTTCAGAAATAGCATTATAGCTTTACAATTTCCTCCTCATGAATTCCTAACTTTTATTTGTGGCTTTCAACCATGGCTTTCCAGTTTACAAATGTAATTTGGGTTAGTTTTTACTTTATTTTATTCACATTTACACTTAGCTGTGCAATTAAATCTGCCAGGTAAAGAAACTCAACTTCAAGTCTGAAAAATGCGCTTGTTTCTTTTTATAAAACAGTTCATGCAGAATTTGCAGTCCAAATCTACATAGCCATGCTACTGTAGATATATATACCCCTAGCTCACAAACTTTGTGCTAAGCAGAGATATAAAGGTTTTAACCAGTAGTATCAAGTAGCCAAATAGATAATTATCTGTTACGCGCTGGAAATACACCCATTGTATTGAGAACACCCTTATGTTGCCATTTTTACTTTTTTTTTTTTTTTTTACATTTTACTTCATTATTGAGACACTAACAGAGTTAGACACTAAAGGTTGCCTAGAGAGGTTATAGAATCTCCTTCTCTGAAGATATTAAAGAACCATCCAGGCCCAATCCTGTAGAATGTGCCTTCTGATGCCCTGCTTGAGCAGGAAGGTTGGACCAAATGACCTCCAGCAGTCCCTTCCAACCTTACCCATTTTGTGATTCTCTGCAATTCTGTCACTTTTTGCAGTAGTTATATTTTCACTATTTTGCAAGATATGAAAACATAACATTCTGTCTCTTACCTATAGCCTCTTCAAAGGCAAAAAGAACAGCTTTTCCCTGGTCCATGAGCTGTTTGGCACGGTTGCCCATCCACTTGAAACCTGTCAGTGTTTCCTACACAGTGAGGAGAAATCAAATGCATTAAAAAGAAAAGTAATGTTGTACAAACATATGACACTTAGTAGGAAAACTAATAAAAGAACATGGAATAATGTGCAACATGTTGCTTACCTCAAAGTGAAAACCTTCCTTTAGTGCAATTGCTCTCAGGATTTTGGAAGAAACAGTACTGGATAACATGTAGACATCTTTAATGGCACGAGTATCCCTGCTGTTATTTTTCCAGCAAGTGAAGATCCACCAGCCTAAAAGAGCTCCTAGTTCATTTCCAGAAAACACTTTCCATTCACCGCTAGAGGCAGAAAAATATTAGAAAGTACATGAATTCAAAGGATAATACGGGGGGAAAAAAAAAATCTATTGGTTCTTCTATAAATAAATATTAACAAATAAACCACTGCCTTGGAATTCCAAGTAACAGTAACAAGGTATCATGTGTTCATTATGAACAAACAAAAAAATTCCTCCCTCAAAGCCTTCTGAAACTGTTACTTTTCTTCTCCATCGTACACATAAGCTTTTGCATTTATCCAAAGATGAAACAGTGATATTTCCACCACATTTTAAGTAATACAAAAATGTCCAGCAGACAAATTATACACTCAGTGATTAAGACAAGCACCTAGACACAAAAATACAATTCTCAAGTGATCAGTATTTTTAGTTGACCTAGTGACAAATACTTTTAATTTAATCACAAATACATCAATTGGTCATTGGGAAGATCGGAAAGAAAATCTCAAATGGGTAAAAAAGATTAATATTGATGCGTTGCTAGAACAGGAAAAAAAAAAAGAAAAAAAGAAAGACAAATGTCAAAATTGTCAAAAAAATTCCCAGTCACAAAAGGGGACAAAAACACTACCAAACTGACAAAACCGAGACCTACAGAAACAGTACCTGTTGTGAAAGAGAAGCAGACTCAGTCTCCTGCATTTATTGATGCCAACAGGCACAAAGCAACGTATAGCGGCAACTTAGTGTAAGAGCGCTGAGAGAGTGTGCTCTAGCAGGAGGTTCTGTCAAAGAAGAAGTACACATACTGTAGAAGCCTATATTAATATTTGATTAGTGTATGAAAAGCTACAGCAGAAGTCTGAGAGGACGCAGGACTGGAAGTTAGGAGACAACTAAGACTGGCTAAACAATGAGCGTAGAGGGAGCAGAATGAGAGCATACATACTCTCACTGGTAATGGATACAATAAACCAACATCCCTCTTCAAGTTTCTGGTAGCTCTAAGTTTTCAGACAAAAAGCATGAGTGATTTTGCATTTTTGCTTTAATCCACCATAACTAGCATAATCTGAAGCTTTTTATACCTTTTCCTCAATGCTGAATTGCCAACTGAGGCTGGCACAGACCAAAACCACTGAAATATGAATCTTCCGACTAACACTGACCAAGATACAGCAGAGTGCCCACAAAAGACCATTCGTCTTCCAAATGCAGAGAAACCTCCTCAGTTCCTGCTGTGAGGCTAATGAGTTTAAAAGCACTCAAAAACCCCAAAGAAAATACTGCCACTTTTAAAGCTACTACTAGACCAAAAGAGCTTCTCTGTTGAGCAAAGCAGGTATCTGCACTGTCTCCTTTTACTGGACTTTTGAAATTTGTCTGCTACAGATTCAACTATTTAATTCATCCACAACCACTGAGGACATCTAGCAGATGCCTGTATCATCCCTTGGGTACCAAAGACTGTTGCCATAATTTTACACCCCTCTTCTGGCTCTCATGCACAGGGAATTCATATATGCTGGCCCAGCAGATTTTTTTTCCGCTCCTCCCTAAGTTGAAAACCTTCAAGTTTATTGTTACTATGGATTTATAGTTTCTAACTGCTCAGATTAGTTTCTGCTTTATCTGCAAGGTAGATAAAGGAGAAACACCACTATCTGTAGATACGATACCAAGTGCTTGAAGTTCAGCTTTCTTTTACTCATCAGATAAAACCACAATACAGAAATGTAAACAATTGTAGAAGCACAGGATATCAGTGTGCATGAAATAAGGGGACAGCCATATTGAGTCAGAACTTTAGCTTACATTTCACAAATATGAACAATTTATGATAAGCCCCTGAATGAGCAAGTTTACCTTTTGTTATCCCCTTCTTTGACTGGGTATGCAAAGATAAATAATGCGTATATAGCTGGCTCTTGAAGGAGAGAATACAAATGGCTACACTGAGAAGTACCAAACAGTGAAAAACCTCAAGGTGAAATGCAAATACATAACATTATGTAAAGAAGTGGAAAACTGAGCAAGAGAAGCACAAATCATCTAATGATTAGTAAAATGTTTGGTTTAACAGAATTTGAGAAAGAAGACACTCATACTAAAGAACAGAGATTATCACAGAACTATACAGACTCTCCTGAATCCAAGTTATTGTTTAACAAACCTAGTATGAAAGAATGTTTATCAGTCTTATGGGAAAAAATTCTAGCTGAAAACCTACCTTTGAAAAGGTATAGCACAATAATGATCCAAATGCTCCTGTGCATGCCTGAAGTACAGCAAGTGTCAAGTATTTATTCAGGCTTCTATACAGTGTCTAATACTGATCATTATTTCATATCCTGCCCCTACTGTGGTCTGCTTCCTACAGTCCTCTCACATTTCTGTGTGTTTTCAATCCAAAAAATTACTACTGTAACTATTCTTCCTCTGCAACACAGGTAGCAAGAATTCTCCAAATGAGCCTAGCCCTGGAGTAAAGAATGTCAACGGTTTGCATTACTTTATTACCATACCTCTCTTGTTTCTCTGCCACTGCCAGTCGATCAGCATCAGGATCATTTGCTAAAATAATTCTTGCCCCATCTTTTTCAGCCAAAGCAAAAGACAATGTCTGGAAAAGTGGCAAGCAGGACCAGATGAGCGTTAATATTCCCAAATATTCTTTATAGGTTTTAAGCAATTTTCCCAATTTATTTAATCTCAAACACCCCAAATCATTATGTCTCTCAAAAAACCCCAAAACCTCTAGCCTGGCAGCAGTAGAACATAGTCAGGACATTTAACTTTACCTACATAATTTCACTTCTGTAGCCCAACTTAAAAGCTACCTAGATTTAACAGGATCCTTCAGTAACAAAGAGTAACAGCAGAAACTCTAACCAACTGTCAGGACTTCTGCCCCCTCCTGGTGTTGTGTCAGAACAAAATAGTAGAAGCCTTCCAAAACCGAGAAGATTTTAATAACTATTTTTTTTTTAAATTAACTATCACTTTGTTCTATGTGCAGATCCTGCCCATTCTGTTAGAGCACAGAACAAAGTAATTGGAAGCTATAGCCAATTACTACCTGACTGGTTCGAAGAAGGTTATGTCAATGAAAGGTACCAGCTAACTCTTCACTAAATGTAAGGCTATGAAATAGATTCAAAATAGATCTTCCACCAATATCTACAGCTGTGACTTCTGGCAAAAAGGAAAACACTGAAAGACATCACAACTATTAAAAAAAAAAAAGAAAAAAAAAAATCTATTTACCAGAACACCTTTGCCTTCTTCAGGATTTGGATACTTCACTGTGGGAAAGTCTGGATCAGGATCTTTCTGCTCCGGAACAGCAAAAGGAGGGCTAAGATCAAATGCCTTGAATGCCAACTGCACAAATTTATGTCCTACGCCATGCACAGAAGTATGGACAAATTTCAGGTTTGTTTCCTTGTTTATATTCCTGAAATAAAACAGGTTAACAGTAAACTTGGACATGGAAGACTGTCCTGCACAAAACTGACTATGTTTGGAAACAGATTCAACTCAGTATTCTATATGACTGTTAAAATTATGAATTAAAAGGGGTCAGATTTTAAAAGTAATGGCTTGAAAATTGGCTTAGCCTAATTATTCAACAATATGAGTCACTCTTGGCATCCAATATCCTGTATGTGCAAATCACTGGAGTAAGAAAGACAGTACACTCTACACACCCAAAGAAGGCAAGTGAAAAAAAATACAACTGACGAAAGAGAGTCTTCATCCCCCAACTCTAGCATTTAAACCACCCCAAAGACTGTGAACACAGTGAGTCAACAGCAGCCTGCCCAATTTGAGCACAACCATTTTTAGGAAGCACAGTAGTGAAAGTGTTGGACATACCTAAAACCACGCAAACTCCTAAGGAGACATTTAATTCCAATTCCGAAAAAGCAGTGTAATAGCCCCAGCTTTCTAGTAACTCTGACTGTTTTTAGCAAGAGTAAGAACATGGTTACCGGTGGTGAAAATTTCAGCGTAAAATAAGCAGATCTAAAAGGCAATACATAAATCAATTCTAACTGTTAATCACCAAGAGAAATATCCACTTCATTTTGCTGAGTAAAGATTTTACTGAGCGAGTGATAGGAATAGGCTGTTGTAAGGCACCCAATGCTACCAGGAGCACAACCAAAGCTGGAATGACAGAGCAAGACCTCCTTCGTCCAGAACTGGCTTAACAACCTGGTTCACCGTCTCTCTCAGAATCTTGTTTTAAGGCTGGTGGGCTGTCCATGTCAGCTCACCTCCAGCAGCATGAGATAGCCCCAGTCTTTGCTGTGGCACTTGGCTGATGCATGGCCATGAAAATACAGGGGGATGATATCATCAGAAATTTGCTCACTTTGCTGGGTTAGACTTCTGCCAGGACAGCTTTATGAACCGGCTTACTACACTACCACACAGCTGCCTGTGGTACCACAAAAGGTGACAAAAAGGCACAGGCAGAACCGGATCATGGCAGGATAGTGGCCACCCTCACTTCCATCAAATTAAACTGCCCTGCTAACATACTAGATGGAATGTCCTGTATTCTAAAAGGAGTTAACACCAGTCACCTGTAAAAGCACTGTTTCTGTATGTCTTTGAAATACTCTTTATTGACCATGGCATATGGATCATGAAGTAGCGGGCTGCTGTCAATCAGTTTGTCATCCCAAGCCTGAGGCCATGGTTCTTGGTTCTCCTCAATAGCCTGAGAAATTCCTTTGTCATGAGGGGAAATGATCTGAGCACCATTTTCCCAGTAAACCTAAATAAAAAAATAGGGTAAGTGAGTACTTGATCATTAATCTTGTAAGATAGTTATGTTTTTTATTGGCTAAGGTGCAGTACATTCAGTAGAGTATTACAGTAAATTAGGCTTGGGTATATGCAAAGTATGCTGTTCATATTCTCAGTGTTTCTTCTCACATCCCATTTTTATTCTATTAAAAAAAAAGCAGTTTAATTTTATCAAAAGATATCAAGATCCATAATGAAACACAAAACAAGGCCCAGTCGTTTATTGAGAAAACTTCCATTTTTGTATTTTGGAAACAGTCTGTATACGACTAGCCCCTCTAGTGAATGACTGGTGCACAGGCAATTCAGCTGTGTTTTTCAGTGGCTAGCAGATTACAATGGTATTACTTCCTGCTTTCTAGAGTGAAGATTTTAATTATATTATTAGTTTAACATGATATTAGCTTTAAATACATAGAAGAGATAAGAGAGATAGAGAGACTAGTAATTAATTTAGTCTATACCATGATAGGAACTATATACAATTACATTAGTTTCTCTACACGGAAAAAAAAAGAGCCAGAAAATAGATCACATTGGAATACCTTGTAACCATTGTCTTGTTTTGGATTATGGGAAGCAGTAACCATAATTCCAGCACAAAGCTTCAGATGAGTTACTGTGTATGGCTGTAACAAGAGAAAGTTACCTGAAGCAGAATGTGCAACATATTACGTATTATTTCTTCTCATGCATATATAACACTTCCATAGTGCTGAATGAAAAGAAAGTCAGGATGTGATTCCTACACACTGACTGCCTAAAGCAGAAGCTAAACAGCACTTGGTCCACCAGACTACATGTGGCACAACTTTAGCCCTTGTTTTTTCTCATGCATTTTTCCATTTATATGTTACTAATGTTGTTCCAGATGCTTTGTGAATCTCTAGGGTAGTGTATTTCGAGAAGAAAGGCGGATGCATGTGTTGCCTACTGTAGAATGAGGTACCCGAGGCCTTAGAGGGTGCCAAGTCTGTTGGGGTAATGACAGAAGTCTGCACAGAGCAGAGAACAACAGCTCAAGCAGTCTCATCTATACCGCCTTTGGGGAGTAGCCTGGGGAGCAACTACTCCATCAGGGTTCAGAAGAGAGTTTTTTTTTGAGAGATGTCTTAAAAATTAGCTCAAAACAGATGGAGTGAATTAAAAATAAAGCACTGTTCACGAACACAGGTCCAATTTGTGTTTACTCCTGGCTCTTTATTTCATAGTAAATGCAATCAAGTGTCATTCTTACAACACTGCTTTAAGCTCCAGTATGAAGAACTTGACCCTAAATCTACAAAAAATTGTATCATTATAAGAATGCTATGTAGAAAGTCTTTATACCACTATGTTCTGTTTGCAATGCTCACTGAAGCAACTGGTACAGGGGGAAATTATTGCTTTTAGTACAAGGGCCAAGTGCAGGGCTTTTCTGTATTGCTTTGGAGACACCTGGTGTTCTGATGGGAGCATCGTGGACACAATCCAACAAACCTTCTGGCAAAACATCACTGCACTCCAGCAACTTGCTATTTTGGATTCAATACCTGCCCCTGCCCCTCCTCTCCTCAAAAAAAAAAAAAAAAAAAAAAAAATTCAAGCGAAACGCTAAACTTAATGTGAATGTATGTTTCACACTTCAGACTCCACAGCAATCTAAAAACGACGAGAAGCTTCCCGCAAGATGTCTGCCTGAAAACAGGAATAAATAGAACTGCATCCCACTGTCCTGACATTCCACATTCTCCCTTTTTTTGCTATGGATGTTGTAAACCAAACACAGCTAAATAAATACAAGACTAACTGCAGGAAGAGCTTAAAAAGTAAGAACTGGTTTGTGTAGTTATCCTTAAGTAAGGCAAAGTATCTGACAGAATTTGTGTATATATAAAGCAGATATAGTACATAAAAAGATATAACAGAAAAACCTACCACAAAAGGAGTTGGTATTATATCAGAGAATAGATAAACTGGAACTCCCTGACTGACGAAAGTATTGGCAGCAAGTCTTGCAAACCTAAATAGGAAGAAAAGATACCTAGGGAATATATTCATTTTCTTACCAATTGGTTTCCTAAAATTCACAGCTTCCCCTCCTACCCTAATGCAATTACAAAATCCCAACAACAAACACCACCACTTATCAATATATCTCATTTTATTATACAGATGCAATTTAAATGTGTTCCCTCACTATTCCCAATAGGTAAAGCACAACTCTAAGAACTGCTTTGGCATTATCAAAATGTCAAAATACTGTAAATCCCACACATTATTCACTTTACAGAAAGAAAATACAGTTGAAGTAGATATAAAGCCATAATGTATCACACAAAAATATATCTACAAAATACTAAATACAAAACTTAAAAAGTACCTTTTGCTACTACCTCCACTGGAAAGATGAGCACGAGCATCACACCCAATCACAACTCCTCTCTTTTTCAGGTCACTGAAATTCTTCTCAAGGTATCTGCAAAATCCCTAAAGACAACAACAAATCCACCTCATTAACACGATCTTGATGTTTAATTTATCATAGCATTAAGATAATTGCTAAGATACTGATGTCTTAGGAAGCTGAGAACACATAGCATCTCACTGAACTGCTCTAGGATTCAGCTTGTCCAGGACCAATAAACACCACGAAATACCAGAAACCTTCAAATCAATACCACAAACCTGGGCAGCACCTAAGTATTTTTTTAAATATCAGAACTAACTCCAAAAAAAAACAGGTAACATGATTAGTCTGAATTGCGGGTTTTGAGAAATGATTCAGCTGTCTTAGGTCTCACATGAGGAAGAGAACAGCTGGTCAGTGTTACAGGTTTTTAATCGAATCACACCCTTAATAATGACATCTCCTTAGCACATGACACATCACCACTCCAGGCTGCAGTAATTCAAGGTTCTGGGTTTTTTTCCCCAAGTAGATCTACTTTAGGATCTATGTATGTATACATACCATCACTGCCTTTATGTAAACCCATGTCCAACACACACAAAATTTAGCCAAATATTGGCTACCTTTGGGGTTTTTTTGTAGTTGTTACAACAGCACTGTTACACTTGCGCTTAACTGCAGCTGTGTATAAATTAAACTGCAAATCAAATATGGAAAGTAACTTCTTTTAATGGTTTAATAGCTTCTCACTGCTTGTTTTCAGAGATCAGCACTCAGCTAAGAATTATAATTTAAATTACTTCTGAAAACTGGAAAAATTGGAGACAACTCGTACTTCTCCATAGAACACTCATTTGCTTGCCATAAATGAGGCTCTTCCATTCATATACACAACTAGTTAAGTGAGATAAAGTGCTGAACATAATACCTGGGTTGTCTGGATAATAGTCAAGTCATTCATGTGGGAAATCCCTGCTCCCATGGCAGCTCTGAGCCCTGCTGTGCCAAACTCCATCCGCGAGCCAAAGTATTTCTGCAGCTCTCCAGCATTTCCTTCCGCAAGCAGTTGTTTCACGATTGCGTAAGTTTTTGGATTCTGTTGATACAAAAATCAGATATTCCAAATGAGGTTTTGTTTTACAGAACTGATTTTCTGTCCCAGTCTCTGGGTTTCAGTATCAAAACATGGCACAATACTTCAAGAACACCAGAATTCCTGCTGTCTTCTTAATTCTAAATCAGTACAACCTCAAGCATTACTTATTTTAGATTTATCTCCTGAAGTGAACACGCTACCTTGACAGCAATATGTGTGTGTACATATATATATATATCTCTCTCACAATTTGGGATGTTAAAAGATTTCCAAGATGTCCATTTTAATGTTTTCTATTTTTAAAAACAAAACGAAACAAACAAAAAGCAGCACATTCACAGTTCAGAGAATTTTTCCTCATCACAACACAAGAACTACACTAAACATTTAAGAAATTAAGTTAAGCTGATAGTTAAGAAATATTTGTTATTTCTATAGCACTATATGTAGAGTTTAAAACGAAATAAATCATAACCTTGTCCCAAGACTGGCTAGCACCAGAAGCAGCAGCAAAACTAAGCAGACTGGGCAGAAGATAATTTCCAACATATTTACAGGTAATGCTTGTAAAAATAAGCACAACCCCAGGATGAAAGCCTAGAAACAGCTAAATTCTTAAATAAAATGACTGGACAGTGGCAACAAAAGGGCCACGTCAGACTGCTTGAGAGCAGTGAGGAGCTTCTAACTTTCACTGCTTTGCTTGTTATACTGCTTCCACAGACTCTCTATTGTTACTAACTCTTTATTCCCGGCCTTATGGAATTAGCAAAGTCCTGTATGCCTTAGCTTCTCAATGTTAATAAAATGAGCCTTGTGAAGTTCTGTACTTGATTTCTTGAGAACTGATAGCCAAGAGGACAGATGGCAGGTGGCAGACTCCTGACAACAGGATTATCTGGAGAGGCAGCAGGTTACTCACTGTTTGAGTACGCACACTCTGCTCTGGAGTACAAAGATTAGCATTTCCAAAGCGACACAAACTTTGATTTCTAGGCAATCAAATGACCTCACAAAAATCACAGACTTTACTATTTCCTGGATGACCTAGGTATGCTTACAGCAAGGGAAAACATATTATCCTAGGCAAAAATGAAAAAAAAAATTTTACATGTAAAACCATGTATCTTCTGCAGCTTCAGAAAAGGCTGCAGATCATACAGAGTAGTAGGCATGTAAGTTTGCATACAAACCTATAAGCATTCTGCACATCAAACCGAGACCAGTTGGGATGTCCTAACCACTGACCTGTGCATCCACTGCCACAGGACAAACAACATAGTTTAAATAAACACTTAAAAAGCTAAAGAGCCTTTGGTGCTAATGAGTAAACTGCATAATGCAGAATAAACTAAAGAATTAAACTCTGGCTTCTTGAGTGCAATAAACAATTAGGTACCCCAGAATGACTGATTTCCATTGTAAAAATTACCAATCTACCAGTCCAAGAATATCATAACAGACACTTCCGTGCAGGCGGCTTGACACAATTATCTATTATTATTGAGTAATTATATTCTACAAGAATAAATATAATTCTATGTTGTTACAGAACATATAGGGCAGCATAACTATTCTGAGTTTAGGCTGTTTACAAGTTGACGTCAGGTTTTTGCTTTAACATCAGGCCTCTGTCTCACAGGTAAAGCCTGAATGACACCATTCGCATCCAGTTTTGTACACTCCTAGTCACCTTTTCATTCCCCTGCATGAGCTTTGTGCACACGAGTCATCTCTTAATACTCAAATGGGCATGTTTTTAGGTAGATACTACACGCATTTCTACAGGTGTTTGGCAGACTAGAAGCTGTAATGCCAATGCAGAAGGGCACCAGGAGCATCCGACAGCTCTCACAGCCAAGGAATTTTTTGTTTGTTGTTGGTAGGGGAATTTCCCAGGTTTGGTATCTACTGTGAAACTAGAGGGATCCTAACGTTTTTTAAGTCTGGTTAAAGGCACATGTCCAGGTGGCTGCCCAAGTCTTTAGAGTTTCAGTACATCTAATTTGCTAAAGAAAACTTGGTTGCATTAATTGTTTGGGTTGTTCCCCAATGCCTGCCTCCACTCCACACCACACCAAGCAATGGTAAAAGCCAGGCCAAGTCTGTTCAATATACCAGAAGGATTTTTCCAGAACTACTGTTATAATTCTTTATGGCCATGTTCTCCTAAGAATCTGCCTAATTTTTTTGTGGAGAATGTTATGATGCCATTGTATGCAGCTAAGTAAAAAACTAATCTTAGTTTTGGCTTTTTCTTCTGCTTAAACAAACTCTTCACAGCATCTCTACCAAAGAAGGATCAAATTGTACCTGAAGGATGAAGTGCTGGTTATTTCCTTTCTTATTGATTCTCTCAGGTTACGCTTCTTCTACTCTCAAATTAAACCAGATGTGAGTATGGGAGTACCATTTTCTGTGAATACAGTGGCAGGTGATTTAACACCAAGTTAATATCCACTAGAGCAATTAGCTTGAACATCACCTGGTAACACTCGAGTTATTTATTTTAAATCTACACTACAGGAAGGCCCAAAGAGGTATCAGTAGAAGAGTCTCCACAAGGTTTCAGAGTAGAGGAAAAACTTCTGACTAAACAGATTTTATTTTTACCGAATCCAGAAGCTACCTTCCATTCATAATTCTATGACTGATAATAAAAAGAATGAAAAATATGCTATTACTGTAATGAAAAGAGTGATGAAAACAGCCTGGTAACAAGCACAGTAATTGTCATGTAGGTAGGAACTTCCAGTTAGGTCAGCAGGACCGCCATCAGCCATAAGGGCTTGCTCTTGGCAAACGATTATTCTGTAAGAAACGTGGGGCTTATCATCATTAAATATTAACCTATCTCTGCATGTCAAAAAAGGAACTTTTTTTTTCGTATCAGAGTAAATGGACAAGGGTTATATCTGATTCTTCTGTTGCTCAATACAAACATGTAACAGCTCCCTGAGAAATTAAAATACCTCATCATTTTTGAGCAATCAGCAATGGGTATTGCATACCGGTCAATTATTACTGAGTCAAAGATGCAAGTGTTAACAGAGGGCTAAATTTTCAAAAGTAAAGACGCTATAAGGCATATTGCACTAGATTTCCAGAGGGTTTAACAAAATAATCGGAATAACCAGTTGAAAAGTAAATTATTACACAGAAGACAGGAATATAACTAAGGCTGGTCAGGGAAGTTATACAAATAAGAGGCTCTTTAAAACCAAACCGTTTTCTCAAAACCAATTAAACTGGAAAAAAAAAAGACAAAAGCTTATTGTCATTTGACGTGAAGCATAAGCATTTCTGAAAAGAGGACTAGTTTGGCACTGCTCTATCATTATTAGAACCAGAGTTGGGTAACTGGTCAGTGAAACAGTTGAACAATCTTCAATGAAGAATCACAACAAGCTTGAGGTGTTTCTAATGATGTCCTTTAGAACCTGGAAAGAATACTAAAGAAAGAATTATTATATGTTTCCACCGATATTTTTTAAATAAGCGGAAGATGCCTTATCAAACAGGTATGTGTGCTGCACTAAACTCAGAGAGCACTCCAGAGTGCTGAGCCCAGGGGAGTCCCTTTAGTGACTGAAGGGGGGCAATGGCCAGTGTGTTCCAATACAGCCAAATGAACAAATCACATGAATAGGTACATAAAAACAACAAACCAAATACACCAACAGAGGCCTGCATCTCTGCAGCAGCAAGTAACTACACGAGCATTTCCAGAACACCACTGCGGCAAGATGTTCCTTTAGATACGTGGAAAATACAAAGATTTTACCTCTGCGTATAGTGCTATCAAGACCAAAACTGAAGACAAAGATAAGTCTCAACAGCAAGGGAAATAACACATGCTAAAATATACCTAAGCAATAGAAGAAAAAGAGAAAAACCACGATACCAGGCAATATTGAAGATTCAGGAGCTATTTTACTAACAGTGAAGATCACTAAGCACTGGGTTACACCTGAAAAAAATCAGGACTGACAGCTTCTACATTTTCTAGTGTTTTTGAAGTGAGCCCACATGTCTTTTGGAATCAATACTTTAGTAAACAAAAATTTAAAGGTACCAGGAGGTTTTTAAGACTGAGAGACAGGTAACATGGCAATGTATGCTGTCTTTAATAATTTAAGTCTGTCAACTGCCCTGCTACAGAAGCGGTTCAGAACAATACAGGCCCCTTTTGAAAAAGACACGGTACAGCTAAAAGCCAGACTGAGAGACCAGAAGAGGGGGTTTCTAAACGAAAGAAAGCGGCGGCTGCCGCGGCACCGAATGGGGGGCGGCAGCGGAGGTCGGCCCCGCGGTCCCACCTGCGCCGGCCCCTCCGTGGGGCGGGAGGGGATGGATGGAGGGGTGGAGGGAGAGCAGCCCTTTCTCAGAGAGCTCTTAAAGCAGAGCCAAAGGAGCAAACAGGTGCTTTTACCGCACCCCAAACCGGCACAATGCAACAGCCGGGCGTCACCCCGTGTCTCCTGACCCTTCTCCAGCCTGCGCCCCCACCGCTCCCCACCCAGCCCCAGGCTAGCCGGAGCCGCCGCCGCCGCCCCTCACCTTATCCCAGAGAAGCCACTGTTCGTCCGTACGGCGGAGGGCGGCGTCCCCCG
>VZRV01001686.1:1644-41149 GCA_013398115.1 Falcunculus frontatus | reverse complement strand
CATTCTATGATTCTATGAAGTTGCAGGAGAAATAATCTAGCAAAGATATGCTAAAGTCTGTGTTTACTTTGTCCTTTCTACCTTGTCAATTTACCTTGTTTAATTGGTTATGTTCTAATTAGACAAGGTCAGAAGCTCTTGGGAACACTAACTTTTCATTTTCTTTGTGCGGAATTTAGAAAACAATCCCTGATTGAAGATTCAACCATTTCTGTAACAGAAATAGCAATATCTAAGGGGGTTTTTAATGCAAAAAGCTTTTCTGAGTTTAACTAAGCAAAAATTTTTTTTTAAGTCCTATTTTAAATGGTACATATTCTTCTGTGGATCCATCTACATTTGCCTATTCCTAGCTTGTACCAATGTAGCTTCATTTGCCACTGCTGTTTACATTGTCCACCATCAGGTTTTAGCATGGTACCACTCAAAACTGCTGTACAAGGGCCCTAAAAGACCAGAGACCCAGATCCCAGTGAGGCAGACAATGCTGAATTGAGAAGAAACTCTTGGATTTTAGCACTGAATCTCTAATTCCATTTTTTGTTGGCCTAAGACCAGAGAGAAAAACTAAGTGAAAAATGCTTGTTCAAGAACAATTCTGTATGACAGCATGCTGAGAGAGATCTTAGTCCTTAAAGGTCATAATCTAGCATTGGGAGCAGCTCTTAAACACAGCAGTGTGGTGGGGTGACCCTGGCTGGATATGAGGTGCCCACCAAAGCCATTTATCACCCCACTCTTCAGCTGGACAGGGGAGAGAAAATACAACAAGGCTCATGGGTCAAGATAAGGACAGTGAGATTGCTCAGCACCCACTGTCATCAGCAAATCAGATTTGACATGGGGAAATCAGTTGAATTTGTTGCCAATCAAATCAGAATAGGATGAAGAAAAGTAAAAACTAAATCTTAAAAACATCTTCTCCTCACCTCCCCTCTTCTGAGGTGCAACTTCACTCCTGAATTGTCTCTCTCCTCTCCCCTCAGTGGCACAGCGAATGGTCAGTTCATGTCATCTCTGCCGCTCCTTCCTCACTCAGAGGAAAGTCTCTCCTCGTTCATCCCCTGCCCCAGCATGGGGTCACTCCCACAGGAGACAATCCTCAATAAACTTCTCCCATGTGAGTCCTTCCCACAAGCTGCAGATCTTCATGAACTGCCCGTGTAGGTCCCTCACACAAGATGCACTCCCTCAGGAACAGACTGCTCCAGGGGGGGGTGTCCATGGGCTGGTGGTGGGTATTTGCTCCCCCATGGACCTCCAGACAGCACAGCTGTCTCACCATGGTCTTCACCACAGGCTGCAGGGGAATCTCTGCTTGAGTGCCTGAAACCCTTCCTCCTCCTTCTTCTTTACCAACCTTGATGTCTCCAGTATTGCTTCTCTCACATATTCTCACTCCTTCACTCTGATTGCTGCCACACAGCGGTTTTTTCCCCCTTCTTAAATCTGTTCTCCCACCATCACTGATAGGCTTGGCCTTTGCCAGTGATAAGTCTGCCTTGGAGCTGGCTGGCATCGGCTCCATTAGACATGGGGGAAGCCTCTAAGCAGCTTGTTAGAGGAGCCACCCCTGTAGCCCCCACTACCAAAACCTTGCCATGCAAACCCAATATAACCTGA
The DNA here is from genome assembly GCA_013398115.1 of Falcunculus frontatus. Lineage (NCBI taxonomy): Eukaryota > Metazoa > Chordata > Aves > Passeriformes > Falcunculus > Falcunculus frontatus. Next base: position 39,526 of record VZRV01001686.1, on the reverse strand, counting down.
AAGCACCTCCAGTGAAGAAGATGGCTATGAAAAAAAGCAAGCTTTTAAGACAAACTTTAAGAGAGCAGTCAAACATATGCACATATATCCCACTGCTGGTGAAGTAACCCTGGTCTCTAACAGCCTCAGCAGGTGGTGGCTCTGGAATCTTATTAAGCACAGGCACAGGGCTGAGCTGAATCCACTGCCACCTGTAACCCAGCAGAAGTAACCAAGTTGGAGCAACAAAAATTTTAGTACAGATTGACAATCAATTAAATCTAGACCCCTTCACTGGAGCTTATGGAGCTTGCACAGAAATCTGCATCAACACACATCTGCTTTTGTCAGCATCAAGGTGAGAGTAAATCTAAGTTTGCCCCATGTCTTGGTGCTGCATTTGATTTTCACCAGTTATGAAATAAACACAGCACTTCAAACATCCTACCCTCTCAGTGACATTATTAATAAAGAGGTGTCCTCACCTTGGCAATAAGGGTTGCTGGGGTTGAAGTTCAAAGCAAACTCATGAGATACCTTGGGAAATGGGATATTACAAACAGTTAGGGAATGCAGACACGGACAGAGCAAGGGCCCAGCATTGTGAAGGCCCTACCTGCCAGCTAGGAGGAACCTGAGCTCCAAACCCAAATGCAGGAAACAGCTTGTCCCTGGAAAGAAAGGGCAACAACAAAGAATGAGAAAGAGCAATTCTTTAATAACTCACTCTTCTGTTTTATTCACCAAAAGTAGCTGGAGACCAAGGCAGAATTCCTGCCATAAGAAATTGGTACATCATCTAGCTGCCCATGGCCTGGCACCAGGTATCCAATGGTTTCAGGCTTGGGCTTGAGAGTTAGATAATTTCTTTCAGTGCAGCACCCCACAGGACTCTCAGGAGATTTCAAAGAAGGAGAAAAGCCAGACCAACCCCAGCCTGGCTACAGGACAAACCAGACAAACATGTTCCCATGCTCATTGAATCAAATAGGACATTAATGTTTGCAATGCATCATCTGCAACAAGGGATCAGTGCCCAGCTGAAGCACCAAGGGACTCAGAAGGGACAAGCCAAGCAAATATGCCAAATTATGAAGGGCTGCCATTGCCCTCCCTAGCACTGACAGGAGCAAGAGGAAACAGTAGCAGCTCCTAAAGGGATCTCCCAAGGAAAGGCAACCCCTCAATCATTAAAACAGTGCAGGGCTAGAACAAGCTGTGACACATTTTTGACATGGTGACTGGATCAGTCAAGATCATTACATATGTGTCATAATCCTGGACTACACTTCCCACACTCCAGATGGCAATCAGGTACTCATTTATCCCATCTGGGCTGATGTAGTGAAGAGAATCTGGTGACTTGGGATCTCCATTGGAGGCAGTGAAGTCTACACCCACCTGATCAGGCAACATGATGGCAGCAAGTCACTGATATGTCAGTACAAACAAATGAGAAAAACTAACTATATCTAGAAACAGGAGGTTAGCTTAGGCCCACACAGTTCCTTTCCTCCCAGGCACACAGCAGCCCTACACAGGGACAGGCACACAAGCCTGCACCCCTTTTCCCACCTGGGTACAGGTATTTCCAAGTCGTAGCAATCCTTTCCACTGACAGACTGAACCAATTTCTCAAAAGAAGTTTGAGAAGCCCTAGCTCCATTAAAGCGCTACTTGATCGCAAAAAGTAAAAATACAGTATTGTTTGGGTTTTGCAGACTTCATTCACACTGCATTTGCAGTCACTCATGCTGCCAGTAAAAGTACTAAACACAACCTCACTGCTTTTGTCCTGTCATCTACCAATACAAGCAGTGGGGAACAACTCACTGTAAAGTTAATCTGGCAGCCTCCCATCACATAGTCCAGAAATGAATATTCTGTCTCAATCTAGAGGAACAGACAGACAGTGTTACACCTACTCATTTCACTGTGATCAGAAAAAAAAGAAAAAAACCCCAATAAAAATCTTCCTACCTTGCAGGATTTTATCCTAATAATGCCAGAATTTTTGTAGTTCTTTTTCTTTTGTTTTTTCCTCAGGATGAATGCATTCATATTCCACCTACAGAACAGAAAGCAAGCACAGAAGAAGCAAGTTCCAAAATATGCCTTTACAGGAGAGCAAATTATTGAAGCAAACAGTGTCACACATCCCACAATTTCAGAGTTACCAAAATACCCAGCAGAATTAAGAAATTTAATTTTAAAAGGTCTGCAATTACTTTGGCTGCTATCTGACAAGCTAAATGGGGTGCTTTTGCCACCAGCTCTGGGCAGAGGAGGCAAAAATCTCGGGGTAGAGAGGCCAAAAAAGCCTAGGCCATAGGTTCCCAGTGGCAGTATTTCCCTGTTTGGATTCATTGGCATTGGTTCTGAATTCACAAGGGCTGGAAAAAAGGCAAGAACCTTCCACCCACTTTTGGATTATGACCAATCAAGCTGGCTGGCAACTGGAGTAGTCCTGGGCTACATCCTGAGGCAGAATACATCTGCCTCAATTCAGGTGGGACATCTCCAGGAGAATGAGATGTCAGGTTTTCACTGCAGACAGCAAACCAAAACCAGCACCACCTGCACATGACTCAACTTATTCTAGACTGGATGACCAAGACAAGTGCCCCTTGGAAGGACTGCTGCTCTCTGCTAGCTGGCAAGGTGACCAGAGTGCTCAGGAGGGTGACCAGCTCCAGCACAAACATTATCTGAGACAAGCTGTGCTTTTGGACTCATCTCTTACACCACCAACAGGCACTTTTATTTTCACTTGACTCAGCAGAGGCCAAAGCAAGCTGAACTGCTGGGAAAAGTAGCTCAGCAGACAACAGGGCCAGCAGATAACAGGCTCAAGGATATTTTTAGAAATAGGAACAGCAAAAGAACCCAAAGAAAATAAAGAAATATAATTCCCATACCAGTTTTTATTCTTTCCAAATGTTGGCTTAGTAACACAAAAACACAGACAAAAATATGCATGTTTGGAGGCAACAACTAAAAGTGTATGTCTGAGGTCAATATTAAAAAGGGGGTTTGAAGGCCTGAATTCTGGACTAAGCTAGCAAGGACTGAGGAGGCTCACCAGAGAGGCGGCAGCAGCAGCTGCCTGCATCTGTGCCAGGGTCGTTTCCAAAGTGCCTATCAAGTCATGTGAGCCGTCGCTGTCATGATCTGCACACTGCACCTGAAAGGATGAGGGAGCAGGCAATGGGCAGGCATCCTGTGTTAGGGAGACTGGCCACAGCTCACTGCCCCACCTCCTGTCTGACAGCTCTGCATGGATGCTGGTGAACTCCCCCATGCCATCAGGACTGGGGATGTTGGCCACATCACTAACTGAAACCCAGGAGCAAACACACACAGCCAGAGTGAATCTCAAGAGAGGAACATGTTCACTTCCTCACCCATTTAAGTATGCATGGTGAAATTTTTAAATAAAATCTTTCCCTGGTTTAAACGTAAGAGATTAAATAAATCAATAAAATTTTTAAAGAAACATTAAAAACCCCCAACATTTCACAGCCAAGATGTGTAAATGTGAGATCATTCGGGACAAGATACGCAACTCGGGTAATGGGAACAAGCAATTAAAACTTTGTTATCTAAGCTATGCTCTTTTTTCTGTCCAACAATAGCATCAATTTACAGGGAAATTCTAATTTCCATGGAACAGTAAGTCTGTCTCTTTCTGAATCTTATACCAACCAAATTACAAATACTTTATTAATAAACAGTCATTTTTATATCAGCATGAAGGCTTCAGAACTAGATAATGCAAAAGAACAATGCATTTACAAATAAAAATATACTAATAACTATGGCTTACAGCAACATGGTATCATAGCTCTCCACAAAAGCACCAGTGAGGAACATTTCTAACACATTCAGTGCATACGACTGCAGAACACAAGTAATTCCAGAAGCAGTCAACTAAGGAACCATTCTAAGCAGCTGCCTCCTCCTCCTCTGAAGTTCACATGCCACACAGATTCAGGAACTCTCTTTCTGAGATCTGCCTTTTGTAATCAAGACATTGATGCTACTCCAGTATAAACCACAGTGACAGCTTTCTCCTAAGGACAATGGGACAAGATGAACCCATCGGTAACACCCCAATAAGGATGTCAAATTCAATGGCTAGATATCTGAATTTGACACAGGGTTCTTTAAGGTCTATTCAGATCTACTAGGGATCTTCCACTGCTATCAATGGAAAACCCATACAAACAGCCAGGTGAATTATGGCCTAACATAGTCACCTAAATGGGAAGCACCATGGCATCCTTCAGTGTCCTAATGGCAAAAGATACCACAGAGACTGTTCCCCCTTCTCCTCCTCCTTCCCAGCCCACTTCTTCTCTTCTCTTCTAGACACTCTACCATGAAGCAAATCCCACCCCTCCTGCCTGAACTTCACTCGGCTTCTCCCAACACTTCTTATGTTTGCACATCACCCAAAGGCAACTGGATCATGCCTGGGAGGCCAAGGAAGGAGGCTCTTGTGCAGACTCCCAGTGAAGGGTCTCCTTTGTGCCAGTACACCTGGAGAGCTGCAGGGAATTCAGCAGCTGCCACCTCCACACACCTCCTCTCCCCTCCTTCCTGCTCCTGCTCCCCTCATAGCCATGCCAAGGACCAGTTTTGTTATTAATTCACAACATGGTATGGCTTAAAACAAACCTATTTTTACAAGGGTTTTTTTTAAGACTAGCCAAGATTCACTGGAGGCAGCCCAAAGAGCGGTGTTGCTGCAAACAAAACCTTCCAATACTGTATAGAGTTATTTATTGATTATTTCTTCGCAAATGAACTGTCCAGTGGTCACAGTGAGCCGTGGAATACAGTCAGCAAGGAAAAGGCCCCTTTCATCTACAAAAGGAGATTTCAAAATTCACAGAAAATTATTTTTTGTGTATATGCCATGAAACCTGTGAATACCAACAACCGCTAATTTCTATTTTGTTACTTCTATTTGCTACATTTGCTATTTCCATTTAAATAACTATGGAGGTGAGCCACTGCTTTCACTTATTTTTCACAAAACTGTCACAGAGATTAGGCTGTGTAACAAATATGAGCTGTTCTTACCACAGAACAAGGAGAACATCACTCTGCATCACAATGAAGAAAGAATTAACATAATACTAGGTAGCATTTGATCAAAAGATTTATGTTCACACACATATTCAGCATGTAATCCTCATACATAGCTGGCAAAGTTGTTGTTTAGGGGATACACCAAAATGTGCTGAAGTTCAAGTTCTCCCTTCACTGACTACCAGTATTTCATGCATAATTGCTCCTAGGTAAATTTTTGGAAGCCTCAAACAAGAGGTTTCAAGGAATAAATTCCAAATGAAAAATAAAACAGTAGTGCAATATTATACACTTTAGTGTTGTTAGTGAAACTCCTGCCTGTCAGTCTAGACTCCTCTGACTAACTTCCCCAGCCTGTTAAGGACAAGAACAGTTTAATCCTATTTCACAGCTGCATTGGGAAATTTCATAGATTATCTGCACATGCCTCAAGAATTTTGGTTTAAATGAACTAACAGCAAAAAGGTATCCTTTTGAAGAAGCAGGTCACTCCAAAGTGGATTCCAAAGCACAGAAAGCTTCTAGAAAACAAAAAAACCAAAACAGCAACACAAATATTTTTGGGGTATTGCAAATATAGCTCCATAAAACAGCATGTGTAAACCATGCCACGTCAGTTCTAACAAATGACAATATGCACCTCTTAGCCACCTCCTCCACATGCTTGCTGCACACTTTTGAACAAAGGTGACTTCTTTCGGACCTAAGACTGTTGATTCCCCACCAATAAGAGCTCACGAACATCACTTAGAACACTGCCACCTATCAACAAGTCCAGCACACCTCTTGGAAGTTAGGATTTTTCCTTTTTTTTCTCTCAGGGAATTTTTCTCCCATTTGTTGCCTAAGAAATGAGAATGACGATACTTAAAAGAGACAAAAGATGTCTCTTTTGTCAAGATGGGGAGGAGGAGGGCAGGGGTGCAGTTGGCTGCAGTCTCTTAGCTGAGGAGTGAGCTTGATAGCTAGGGGAGTTTTTCTCTTGTGAAGTGCAGAGATACCTGGAGACTTGGCTAGGGGTCAGGGGCTCAGCCCTCTCTCGCACTCTTGCTCTTGGGATCAGAGGGGAGACGGTTGTGGTTTTAGTGCCGGACTGCTGCTGCCTGGACGATTCGCTACCACTGCAGAGTTTTGTCCTTCACTGCTTCTCCTAACCATGGGTGAGCCTCTGCTCGTAAGAGCAGCCATTGAACTGGGACCTTTTCAACACCCGACCTCACTGGGAGGGACCCTCACCATCTGTTTGGGTGCCTCAGGGGAAAAACCCCGGGACCCCCTCTCCCTCTCTGAAGGAAGCACCTTCCTGCTGCTTGTGGGAGCCCGGCTGCCGCTGCCCGGCCCCGCTGCTTTCTGCCGCTGCTCCGGGGTGGTTTTTTGCCGCACTTTAACCCGGCACCCCGTGCCTGCCGGGACACCCCGCGGCTCCTGGCGTGGCTCCGGAGTCTTTGCTACGCTTTGTTTGCCCGCCTCTGCCGTTGCAGCCGCCGCTCCGAGGTTCCTGCTGCCGTCCGTTCAGTCTCCCGAGGGCACCGGCCCCTTTCCCATCCCTCCCGCCGGCCGAGCCGCCATTGCCGTGTGAGGGAGACGCATCCGAGCTCGCGCCACAGCGCCCCCTGCAGGCGCGGGGGAGTCACCGCACCCACCCTGCCCGGCCGGGAGCCACCAGCGCCCCTGGCGGCCGTGCCCGGAACTGCACCGAGGGGAAAGCGCCTGCGGCCGAGCGAGGCTGGCACCAGGGTCTGGTTCTGTTCGGTGTCGCTGCCGGTGCCGTTTGTGTGCCTCGTTATCCATACACGTACTAGTAAAGAGCTGCTGTTCCTTTTCCCGTATCTCTGCCTGAAAGCCCCGTAATTTCAAAGTTATAGTAATTTGGAGGGAAGGGGGTCATGTTTTTCATCCCAGGAGGGTTCCCACCTTCCTTGGAAGACATCTGTCTTTTAAACCAAGACAACACCTGAACACCTATTTCCAGGTTAATAATATCAGCAATTCTTAGGACCTGCCATACTGCACAAAGAACAACATTATCTCTGCACTTCCCAACTTTTTGCTAAATCTTCCATATCAAGCTTTCAGCATGAGATTTCTTCAGAGGATGAAGCAGTAAAATTCTGCAAATGTAAAGCATTTAGGTATTAGATAAGTAGAGAGAAATTATACTCACACAGAACTATCTATGGATTTAAATGCCTTTAAATTATCAATGCATTGCTTAGAAGAAAAATTAACGTATTAAGTTGCTATCAGATTTTATTTCGTAGAAACATACTAAAAGATGTAGTTGTTCTCCTACAGCTCTGCAAGCCAAGACCATAGAGAATTAGTTATCATATACAAGACCACAGGGAAATGCAGTTCTGACTCAAAACTAAATTTCTACTTGAAACAGATTGAAAAAGAGTTGGGAAAAGCTTCCAGTCTCATGAATGGATAAATCTGACAGATGCCTCAAAGTCCTCTCTTGTGTCAGTATCCCAAGGCACTCAAGTTTGTCTAACACCTGCAAGCTTCTCAGTTAACTTAGAAACAGTGCTAGAAAGCCACAATGAAAAAAACCCAAAACAACCAACCATCCAATCAAACAAGACACCACCACCAAAGCTCAGCTTGAAACTCTGGCCAGAATAGTGAAAAAAAACCCCAGTTATAATTCTTCTTTTGACTAATCATTGGAAATTGTGTCACTTTTGCATTTCCTGACTTCTCAGTTTGACAACTCATAATGTTTTAAAACAGACATATACTCACTTATCTGCCACACTACAATTCTAGAAAGCCAATCTAATAATTTAAATATGACTAGACAACCTGATAACTCACAGTTAGCATCAACAGGGAATGGATGACTTGGAACAACAAAGAGAATTTCTGGAGGCTGTACCTTGATAGGTTTATTAAAATCTCCACCACAGAAAGTTTGCAAGGGAACACTGAACTTCCTCCAGCATGGATTTAAGTTGTTCTTGATCACCTTAAAAATATTACAGCATAACGTCACATGAGGAATACAGCGTGCAACTCACTAGGAATCATGACATGAGGGCTCTTCACAGCAAGCTTAGAGCAGCCTCGGCCAGTTCAACCCTTGGCCTATCAACGGCCAAGCAACAGCTCTGTAAGAAATAAAAGCTTGATGTTCTGCGTAAAGTTAAATTTTACAGCCAAGCTCAACACCATTGAAAAGGAAGAGAGACCCTCTTCTCACTTGCTGTCCATGGTCAGACTCCTCACTCAGGTAGCTCCATCCAGTCACCAGGCAGCAAACAAACAATTTTTGCTGTAGCTATAGTGAGCAGAATACATTTATAGGATACAACTTTCTCTGCAAAACTGGTGCAAAGAACGACGAGGAGTGGGACTCTCGCTTTTAGTAAGAGTAAGCTGTCTGATCAACTCAAGGAAAACATCGTGTGGAAATACTACCTCTGATCTGTACAAGAGCTGCCATGTTCCAGCATCGCTCTGCTTGTAAAACCCCAGAAATGGATCTGATTTACCTAAGAAATCCTGAGAACAAAAACCCACCAGAAGTAATCAGCCTCCTCTATATTTTACCAAAATGAGTAAAGAATTAGCTAATTAGTACACAATACTTCAAACAAAGAACTAAGTCAAACAAACTATACATTTGTTTTCTTTCCTCACTTTTCTTTTCCTTTTTAAAACTGCTGCACTTTGTAAGTCATCAGAATTTATCAGCTCCAATTCCAAGACCTCCTCCTCAGATCATTTTTGTCCCTATAAATGACATAATTTTACTAACTGAGAGTTAGGTCACTAAATCCCTGTATTGGTCTTTGGCTTAAAATAACACTGAGCAGTACACCTGAATTTCCACCTTTTCTTCTTTAACAAAAATACAGAAACATCAGTTCACAGCTACAGTACTCACTGGAGACAGTTATGTAACTGATTTGTATTAATATACAGAATGTTCCAAAGCCAAAATAATACCTCAAAACCTAAACCTGGCAGTTGAGTTCCTGGTTTGACATTGTGGTCTTACACATGCAATTGTATCTCCAGTTTGCTCCATTGTAAATAATACAAAACACAGTGAGCCTTTGCTTACACATGGATTACTGGCTTAGCTGAATGTCTGCAAACACAAGAGATTCCTGGCCAAAAGGCACAAAATGTAACTTCTATAGAAGCATGCAATATAATTTTTTTTTAAAAATCAATACCTTTTTGTCCAAGTTTTGGGCTTCGATTTCCAAGTACACAACCCTGGTATCTTTAATCTCCTCTGCTGAAATCTCCGCCATGGAAATTTAGGGGGGAAAAAAAAGTAAACAAGAAATCACAGAGTTTTGCTTATACTTTGCCCATAAAAGAAACTGTAGTTTCTTTTAATTATCTCTCTCCTGTATACATGTAGCATTTGAAGATATACTGACAGGAAACCAGAAAAGCCACTTTATCCCAGACAACATATTGAGAGAGTTTTTTCACACAAAAACCTTATTTACCGTAATAGTGCCCTTTCCCGCTGGCTTTCCCTGCTTCAATTCCAGCGGTCGGGTGAACACTGAGCTGGACACAACCTAGGGTTAGAAGACAGATAATAAAAATACCAAGTTAGACAAAGAGCAAAGAATTACTCTTCATGTGCAAAGTTTTCAAACTCTCGTAAAAGTTCTAAAAAGATTTAAATGTGTTTCCAACAGTGACAGCCATCAGTTTGTGCTCCTGAACAGTCTGAAAATTATCTTCTCTCACTATCCAGGAAACAGTGCCCACAATCACGTCTCCAAACTCAACTTTAGCTTCCTATTTTTGCTACCTCTTAGACACAAGAGGCATTGTCATCACAAGCAGCCAAAAAGCTGCTAAAACCAGAAAATATTATTTAATTTATCAAATCTTTCTTTAATAATATGAATCCCACTTTTCTTTTCTTACCTAGCTATACAAACCCCTTCTCAGGAAATGAACACAGAATCTCAAATAGCCTTATTTCCTCAGATTTACCACCTGATGGTCACTTTGTGCAAAGGGAACTCCATGAGAGCCCTCCAAGCACCATGCTTCCTTACTCCCAGACTGCCTTTAGTGCTACAAGTGCTTCCGAAGTTAAGCAATTAATTACAAACCACATGTATTTTGAACCTTTGCTCTGTGATTGACATAATGATTTTTCTAACTACATTCAACAGTAACATAATTGAACATGTTTAACAGTGTTTTCAAATTTGAATACTTTGAAGCCTTTGACAAAACAGATTTTCACTTCATTTTTCATAATAAAACCAACTCTCGCTGCTATTTTGTACATCACTTAACACATGTCTACACGCACCTGTCCCAGTGTGCACTCGACCCCTCCCAGGTAGTCATCATCATTTAAATTGAAGGAGTTGTTATCAATATCATACACGCTGAATTTCAGCTTCTGCACTTTCTCAAAGTAGTAATCCACAACCAGTTTCTTGCAGAAGTCAGGGTCCTGGCAGTTCTTGATCCTTTCCATGCGATCTAGCTGCACAAACACAGGAGCAAAGCTGTTGATAATGAGTAAGAAGCCCATACTCTCCCACACAGCTTTCTACCTGCACCAGGTGAACCCAGGCACCAGCAAGGCTACACACCCTGGGCCATGCCTCGTGCTCAGTGACAAACTGGGCTGACCGATGGCTCACCAAGAAAGAAAATGGCATTGAAAAATAAACACTATCGTATGGGGAAATTCTGAAAATTAGGGGAAAAAGACTGCTGAAACACTTTATTCTGGAGTGTGTGCTCTAGGGCAAGTCATACTGTAACAGGCAAATGAGCCTCCTGCTTGCAACTCTGAGCAAACAAGTCAGCAATTAATGAAACCACTGAAGGCTTGAGTGTGGGCAATGGGACTGCTCACCAATTGTAAATCTGAATTAAGCATGTCATGCACCTGCCAGGAAAACCTACGGGATGGAAAGGGGGAAACTCGGCCTGTTTACACCCACCGGCAGCGCGCGGCCGCCGGCCGCTCTTACCTCAGCCCACCGGCCACCGCCCGCGTCCTGCAGCAGGACGCAGAGGGGGTCCGACCTGGAGCCCAGGTCCCTGTCGAGGAGGCTCCGGCAGAACACGGACAGCTCCACCCGGGACACGCACGCGGCCATCTGCGGGCAGAGCACAGCGTCAGACGGCCCGGCCCGGACCCCGCGCGCCCCCGGTGTGGCGGAGCGGAGGCACGCGCGGGCGGGGCGGGGCCGCAGCTACCGGCGCTCCGCGGCCCCTCCCGCCCCGGGCCAGGCGGGCACGGAGGAGCGCGGTGCCTCCGCGCAGCCGGGCGCCGACTGCGGCCCGCCTCGCCCCGCCGCCGTCCCTCGGCTCTTGAATTCACCTATTTCTACCGGGCTCTCCCCGCTGCTCCCGCTCCTCCCGCAGGAGCCCTTCCCTCTGCCTCAGGTTTCTACAAAGGGCCGGGCCTGTCGTCCCCTCCCTGGGACCGCCGCTCACAGCCCCGCACAGGGACAGGGACCTCCGTCCCGCCAGCGCCGCAGCCACCGCCCCGCGCCAAAGAGTCGTCCCATGCGGTGAAAGCACTGCCAAAGCCTCCCCTGCTCGCCCACGGGAGCCACAAAGCCTCCGTGCTTTGCCGTGCTGGCTTCCAAAACACCATAACATCATCCCACAAACAGGGGATAACTAAATTTTATTACACATTAAACTGCAGACGCTTCTGTTTGAGAAATAGCTATAATTCTCAAAACTGAATTAGAAGATAAGCCTTCAAGCATCAAAATATTACACAGACTGGACAGTTTGAGGGCTCAAACAAGTGCTTTAAACAGGAATATTTCATAGAGAAGCTCCTTCTGAGTCTGGAAAATAGGGAAATACTTGCTTTGGCTTTCTAGTACCCGAGTACCCCATGGCTTCCTCATACTTGCAGGATGTATATATTTAACTCAAAGAGATGACCTTTTATTGTACAACATTTAATCCCTTGGACATCCCAGTCTGCAATCTACTCTGGACAAATGTCACTTAATACGCCAGTGCATGGCACTCAGGTGCTCCAATGATGGTGGCAGGATAAAATTAGCAAAGCTTTAGGCGAAGACAATCATAGTGAAGCTTTCAACTAAGGTCATCATCATCACTTGGTTTAACACCAGCATTTTCAAAAAAACTTGTTTGAAGTGGTCTGGTCAACTGTTCAAACTACTGGCAGGAGCCATCCATTTCCCACTCAGTCGCCTTCAGCTCCAAGTAAGATTCACAAAGAAACTACTGACTTTAATAAATACATTTTTCCTAAAATCACAAGTCACAGCTATCTGGTTTTTTCTTTACCTACACATACCATTCCACCAGACCAGCTTTCATCTCACACACTCACATCTGTGCATTTGCAGTTCTACAGACAAGAGCAAAAATTCGTTTGACACGCACTATTTTGACAAGATTAGGACATCCAGTCTGGGCTCCTTTGCCAACATTTTGCCTGTTTTTCTCTTCTGCAACAGAGATTTCTGTACTAACAGGAGGCACCTTTCCTCCCCACTAGAGCTCAAAAGATCAGGAGTAAAGTTAACCTCAAGGAAACAGCTCCCCATAAGCTTTAGCATCCCCAGTCAGCAGTGGTACCTTTCTGGGAGGAAACCATTACTGCAGATCTTAAGCTGCACGCAGAACAAGCCCACACATATTTATTCCATGTTACAAAGACACCAAAAAGGGAGAGTTTGAGATGGCAACTGTTAAACCACACAATGGAGCCAGGAGGTGAAGGGACACAAGTCCTCAAACCCAATCACCTCTTATCTGCTAGCTGAATCTCTTCTCCAGATCAGTGGCAATGAAATTATGAAAATACTCCACTGTTTGAAAGATTTGACTTCCAGTACCCTAATACCCAGAAGGCTGTCTCATCTGATTGTTTTAAATTTAGTAATGGCATAGGATTTCCCTTGAAACACAGCCCAGATGTTCTGCTGAACCACTGGGGATGTTACAAACTACAAGGGATCCTTTCCCACTATATCCTCTTGCTCCATCAGGAGATCACAGGGCACTTACTGATGCACATCACCACCAAGACACAACAGAGCACAACCAGGCCGGCTGTTTGGGGTGGCTGAGCAGGAACTGTCCTAACAGTACAGGAACTGTACTCTCTTCCTCACCAACTCAGGGGATAACACGAAAGCAGGTTTAACAGCTACAGACAGAATACTTATGAAAAGAAGACGGACAGCTCCTTAACAGACTCAGATAAAAACCCCCTTTTTTAACCTTAAAACACCAGTTTGAACCTCAGCCAGCAATTATTTATAGATTACTGCCTATGGATGTCCTCAAAGAGCCCACACAACCTTCTTCTGGCTTCATGGCTACCCAAACACACTGTATGATGTTCTTTAGTATCAGTCCATTCCTTGAATAGCAGCAGAAGAAAATCCTGGTCATAGACATCCCAGCAGCAAGAACAAGGAGTAGTTGGTCTGTTAAGACACAGCATCCATTTCAGCCACGCCTGAAGATCTGCTTAGCCCCCAGGTAAGCAACTTTGCCCAGATACCCTGCTCATGCAGTTAATTGAGCAGCACAAATCTCTGGAAATCTGCCTGCATTTGAAAAACTTAGAAAGATCAAAAGTTTAACATATTTTCATCCCCTAATACACACATGCAAAAAAAAAAAAAAAACCTGAATGGAAAGAAAAATTAGTGACATTCTTCACCAATTAGAAAAACTAGCTCCAACTTGATTTTTTAACAGAATTTCATTATGATAATATTGGCTCAATTTTTTTTCTTTTCCTCCACAAAGTAAAGAGTTCTGGAATTTATTTTCATTTCTCAGTAAACTGTAGTGATTGCATCTCTCTTTCTATAAAAAACTGGATAGTTTATGTGAAATATATCAGCTGACTTTCATCTTCACTTCTCTCCATAAAGTCCCAGTTCCTTTCCTCCGAGAGAAGTGACAATCCCAAAGGTTTTCAAAATGCCAGCAATTAGTACTTGGACTTAGAACCACGTCACACCTAACACAACCCCCCACCCTGTTCCTCTTTAAGCAGGAGCCTCTGATGCTTTCTCTGTTTTGCACCTCCACACAAAGCTGCAACATCATCTTGGCATTTCATTACTCCAAGCTGCCCAGCTGGCACGTGCCAGCTCACCGCAAGGGACAAGCACTACAGCATCACCCAGTGCTGACACTGTCAGAGCAGTAACACTTCACCACTTACCAGTGCTGTGCAATAGACATATGATGGGAGAAAAATCTTCTAGTGGTTACTAAACTCAAACAGTGCACAAAGGCTCTGATCTCAGGCTAAGCATATAGTTTGGTGCAATTAAACTGAAAGAACTTCGGGTTTTAATATTTTTATTAACAGCCTTCTTTTTCCTTAGCATGCATTCAAGAACACCAATTGTATTCAGCTTGCAGACTGGAATCAACATTTCAAAACCACATTTCATGTTGTTTCACTGAGTTTTCATAGAGCATACTTATTTGTATCCATTCATACACACAAAATAAACTTAGTTTTTAGACTTGCAACAGTATTTATAATGACAGAATATTATTTACATTTGTTGCAACATTCAAATTTTTCCAACAGTTTCAGAAATTCTAAAATGCATTGTTTTCCTATTCTCCCCCTCACAACCACCCTTGATAACTAATATTGCAGTCTACTACTTGAACCTTCTGGTTTACAGAAGACAATGGATATTTCCAAAGCAAAACCAGCAGCTAAAGCACACTACTTTCCACAAAGTTATCACATTTCATTTATAAAGGATTTATTATACATTGATCCTGATCAGCTTGCAATAATGACAGTTTAACAACCTCCAACTGCCACTAGTACATTAAAGTACAGCACAGTCTGCAAGTCACAAAACTAATCTAGCCACTGAAAGTCAGATTGCCAAGTGAAAATGAACTCCAAAAGTGGTAATAAATTCAAACTCTCTTTAAAATACAGGAAACAGAGCTACTGGGTACATCCCATATAGTGGTTTCAAACAAAAAGGCAACATAAGCAAGCCACCAGGTAAGTGCTGTTGCTTGAAATAGCTTGTAAAATACAGCTGAGGTTGTGTTACACACCCATGATCAACAATTATATGAACAAGAGCCACACACATCTGATCCAGTGTTCCCACAGCCTGGGGATCTTACGGGTGAGAGGCATCACCTGTGAAGTTTCATCTTGAGCCAAATTCGGTACATTCCCTCAAGGGAAGAGTTTCCAACACACAGCTTCAGATCCATCAGGTACCTCTATTTTTTGCTCTTATTTAGAATTGCACATGATATAACACCTTATTTTGAAGAAAAAAGTAATACATCACCCATGTTATCCCTACCAACACTAGAGCTAAATACTATCCATAGAAATCTGCAAGATCCCAAGCATATCTTCCAGAGAAGTCTTTCACTGCCCAAGCAGATGTCATTCCCACTTATTCAAGTAAAACACAGAATGGCTCCATACTAGGTACACTTTAAGAAGTGCTCAGACCACCAAGCTGAGGTCCAGTTTAAAAAGTCAAAATCATTTTTACTATGCATACCACCTTTTCCCTGTAAAGATAAACTCCAATAGCTGTACAATACATATGAAAAGATAAATTTTAACTTTTCAACAGAGCTCTTCTACACTGAAATGAAGCACAGCAGTAAAGAAGTTGGTCCTAAACAATCAAACCAAGACCAAAAATAAAAAGCTGCATTCTAGGAAAATCACATAGGACATCTATGCTACACATTCAGAAGAATAAGCAACTACTTGCTGCTTTCTGGAGTTTCATATAAGCATTTCAGAACTTCCAACCTTTTTCACATTTTTGCAGAAAAGCAGCTTCCTTCCACACAGAAAAGAACACTTTCCAACATAAAGAAAATCAACACATAGACAAGTCTGTAATATTAAATTTATTATTCCTCTAGTGATTCAGCTGAACCAAAGCTTAAAGCAAGTCAAATGTAAGAGAAGAAAGCACTGTACACTTATGGTTGAAGACAACTCCAAACCAAGAGTGATTAAAGGCTATAACTGTCCCAGTTCAGAGCTTTGGAGGGTCTTGCATTTCCCCAAAACACCATATATGGGTGCCTGTAGCATAAATAAACTCCTCTTTACTTATCCCTCCTATATGAGTGCCACCGTTTAGTCAACTAAGGATCAAGTGCTGGACACCCTAAGGTGAGCATTATTGAATTACATTGTTTTATACACTTCCATTCCTCAGTAAGCCTGAGGACCAGAGGCTCCTCTTTAGGCAGGCAAGATGAGGTGAAGACAGTGAGCATTGGGCAAGAGGGGCATTGTGATCATCCCAGCATGGCAGCTCACAGAACCCACAGTCACCCAGAGGACAAGAAAAATCTAATAACTTCATGGCATCAAACACCATCAGCAGTATTTTTAGCAGTGCCAGGAGGTGGTATCTTTTGGAGAGAAAATGGTAGCGCTATCACTGAATACAGCCTTGTGTGTCAGCCTGGTTTCACTGCTCCACATAGAATGAAATATAAGCAAGGATTCAGCACAAGAAAACCTGCAGTTTTTTCGTATTTAATCAAACTGATAAATTCTCATTAAGTATATAACACCGTACAGAATACCCAACCTGCTCTATTTCAGTGTACACCAAATATTAGACATTATTTTAACACCTTGTTTAACTCAGACTTGAGGCTTTAATGCATGTGTTCCAGGACAGCTGATTTCCAAACAATTTACTCTGTACTAGACTAGCCATAGCTCCTGCCTTACATTCTGCTTACAAACCCAGCACAAATGTCAGCAATTGTGCCAACAGGATGTCCCTACTGCAAATTTCATCATCTTGGCCTTTTGCTATCCAGCAACTCAAGAAACTAACTCAACACATGAAACAGAGTATCTCCGTTAATTATTCTTGCACTTACCAAAAACCTGTCCCCTCCCCCTTGTCTCTTGCTTAATCCCACATCTTCCAGTTATCACCCAACTTTCTTCAAAACTTCTCTCTTTTTCTGTTGTGATCTCAAAATATGCAAACCAGCAGAAGCAATGTTTTCTCTCATTATTAGTTCAATTTTGAGGGGACAGCCTGTTACATTTTGGGTTTTGGTATTATAAAGCTGATCCTGGTGCTGAGGTCAGGATCACTTTCGGAATGTGTCATCAAAATAAAAGTTACAATTTGATCCTTCTTTTCTGAATGCCATAAGGCTCTAAAAGAAATCATATAGCTAGGTTTGTATCACTAGATGCACTGAAATGCATCTTTATTTTAAACTGAGATTAAGAGAGTCTAATGAGAAGGACCAAAGCCCACAAATTATTAGTCAATAAAGGCCTTTTCCAGCACACCAGCTCTTCCATGGGCCAGAGAGTCTCATCCCACAGCCCTAGATGTTCTGCAGAAAATACAAATGGCTGCAATTTTTTCTATAATTTCATTATTTCTGGCAGTTTGCAGTGGGTTAAGATCACTATTGCTACAGGTAGGGAATAAATCACTATTCTCCAATCCTGTGTTCCAAGCTGTCACCATATATACAAGGGGTTAACTAACTGCTATTACAAATTTGACATATAACCTGAAACAAAATGCATCTCCTCACTGTTATAAAAGAAAGAGAATGGTGAATACTATTAAGAACAACTTTCTAAACAAACCAACTCAATTCAGTCCTGGTAAAGAGTACCCATGGTTCATCAGCCATCCTTAATTCCAGGGATGAGAGCTCCCAGGGAGGACAGACATGTTTCCTCCAGGGTGAAACTCTGAGCCATGACCAAGGGTAAGACTCCCAGCCCAGCCCCTGAGCTCAGAACTGGGCTGCAGGACTCATCAAACACTTTACTGACCGCTGCGCACCTGTGGATCTGCTGAACATGCAGGAAGGTACAACCTGGTTCTGCTCACTGAGTTGTCTCCACATGAACCCTGAAGCTCCAGTATCACCACAAAAATGGGGATGGAGTGGGGTGTCCGAAGTCAGCGAATGTGTACAAGCTCTGACAACCCAACCTCCAAGAAGCTCCCAGAAACTGACTGAGGAGGCAAAGCTCCCATTTATAACAAAAAAAAATAACAAGCTTAGAACAGTTTAAAGAAAAAAAAGGCAAGCTGAAACAAAGCACAGCAATCACAAATGGGATGGTAATTTCCAGTAAAAAAATGCAAACAAGAACTTCAATCAGTTAATCTTTACTGCAGCTTCCCCCCACCCAAGCACCAAGTCCCAACTCTAGTGAAAAAGCACCTTCTACAAATTCACCTTTACACCAGTACAATGTTCATTGTTAACTTGTACACCACCAATATACCCCTTAATCATGACCAATAAACTCACAGAAATGCCCGTGCATGCCTTCACTATAGATATATTCTCCACTTTTCTGAGAAATAAGTTAAGAAACTGATAGGTCAAAGTTGAAACTATTTCAAATATTAGTTTGGAACATATTAAATTATAAAAAGTTTCAAATTAACACCTGGACTTAAGCAAAACCTATTAGTAAACCAACCTCTTCACGCAAAGAAAACATGTTTCAAAGTTCTTCATAGTATTTAATAGTAGAATATCAAACCTCATTTCCTTGAAGAACTAACTTAACGCAGGCTGGGGCTTTGGAGTCAGTCACTGGACTTAAGCTACAATAGTAACTGCAATCCTAAAAGTGTTCACTGACTCCTCCTACCAAGTAAGATTTTTTTTCCATTCATCTTTATTCAGCTGCTTTTTCTTTCCCCTCACCATGATTCTCAAGTATTTATTACTGAAACTTAAAGAACAACTTAACTGAAAAACAGACTTAACAGCTCAACCACACAGACCTTTGTAACAACCCCAAACATGTATTTTACATTGCAAATAATCTTTACCTTTCTCCAGTAAGGTTTTGTTCTTTCCCTTAAAACTCCAGTAGGTCTAAACAGCTAAACATTTGGTCCCATTCCCCAGGTAAATCCAGCTGGCTATAACTCAATCTTCCACTTTTCAATCCAAACTCTTTAAGCTGAGATCAAAGACTACACCATATTCCTCTTCTTTGGTTCTTCAACTACACTGCAGTTTCATCAGCAAGTACCTCCACACACCACTTCTCATTTACATGCACCCATGATTTTTGAAGTGATTCCTCAGCATTCATTCTGCCTAACCCTTTCAAAACCTCTACCCTTCCCAAACACTGGAAATCTAAAATATAGTACTACTATCCTGTAGTTACACTACATCAATATCATTTTACCCATTCCTCCAAAACTAGGCATGGTGACTTCAAGGCAGAAACTCAGTAAGTCCATCTATCTAGACTAGTGCATACTGTGTGAACAGCTTGAGTTCAAAGTAAGACTTTAAATACAAATATACCAGCAATACATTTTACTGATCTTTGCTATTTTATCAAATTCACATGAAGAATTTTGGTGGCTACATGGTACCAACAGCCACTTAGTCAATGAGAAGCTTGTCATACCTTCTTCTTTTTATTGCACTTGCTGAATCATCACCAGAAAAGACTGAAATACTCCAGAGGAATTCTTTAGACTATTCTCAGTAACCCTGCAGTTATTGCTGCACAGAGACAACTCTTGCCTAAAAAATTAGTAAGGCTATAAAGCAGAAGTGACCTTTCAATTTCTCACACTTCAAGAACCACGTTACCCCTTCACATTATATAAGCCAGGCTTTCTTCTTCTACTTTAATCTTGAATCTAGCTCACAAAATACGATCCAGAAAAAAACTCAAACCTTAATATTGGTTTTGCAGTACTCCCAGGAAATTGATTTCTTTGATTTATTCATTGCAAGTTCACCCTAACTGCCAAAAGTCTTTCAGTTCTTTCTGCTTTTGAGTGTATGCTTCCTTTTAAGAGAGAGATTAATACTCTGATACTACTTTTCTGTCACTAATTACCATCTATAGTATGAACATCTTAACTTCTCCATCCTAATCTGTTGCAAAATAATGACACTTCAAAAAAAACCCATAAAGAATCCCACCACCACAAAAGCCTGACATTAAAGAAGTAGAATAAAAGGAAGGATATGGCAAGGGATTTTAAAAGTTGTTTTTTCTCTCCCCCATCCAGACTAACAACAGAACAATTTAAAGGCCACAAACAGCAAACAGACCTCATGTTCCCTTTCTGTTCTGTTCCAGATCCAACTTCTCTTACCAGTGCACCTTCACAAAAGCACAAACCCATTACAACAGTGGGTTCAAGCTCTTCTGTTTGTCTGAGACAAGTGGGCCAAAATGATCACACAATCTTCCTGCATTAAGGGAGATTACACAAATGCAGGCAGACAGCTATTTCCTCAAGTGCTCTTCCATGTCTGCTATCCACAGTATACTCACTGTAATAGTTTCCAATCAATACCCTGAAGAAGAGTCTGTTGTTATTAGGTTTGAATTTGCTACAAAGGTGTTCCACACCCTTAAGAAAACAGGTCTTCGCAAGCCAAGTGCCTGAAAACCCCTACAACTCCCACCGGGGACCCTCTTTCTTTTCTCAAAGTGAAATGAATAGTTTCAACAAACTTTTAAGAAACATGACCAAACTGTGGCAGACAGAATTCTCCAAGCAAAAACCTCCGTGATGAAAAACCTAGAGTAAATTTAACAGCTGTAAAAGAAATAAATTACATTCACTGTAAGCAGAGAGACTTGGAGTTACCTCCATTAGGTGGAACCTGCAAACTTGGATTACAAACTGCAGAGCACTACCTGCCTCAACCAGGCAGGACAAACATCAGACTGACTCGGCACCACAGTCATTTGTCCATCACAGATTCTTCACCACCAGAGCTTTTATGTGAACCTAATGCAGTACCAGAAGGGTTTGGAAAGCACAAAAACATTAAAACAGTATATGTGAGCTGCCCAAAAAAAATCAAAAACCAGGTTCTTCCTACCTAAACTACTTTTTCAAACCTGAACAAAACAGAGAAGAAGGTTATACTACATCACCACACCATGGCTGGCACAGAACGCAGTTACAGGGATTCCTCTCACCTTTCATAATAACAAAAATTAAGTGATCCTATGGTTATATTCATTCCAGTCACTGCATTGAAATAGCTGGTATTTCATAGAGACACATTATCTGCAGAATAATTAGGATTCATAGTACATTCACTTATTATTTAGTTTAAAACTAAGCATTTTAGGCTTCAGAAAACTTACTGTTGTTTCTGCTTGAAGCTATTTTTACAGACCCAACTAATGACAAAATTTAATGCAAAAAGTAACACAAGCTATCATGCAGAAGGGAAAGACTGCAGTCTTCTGCTCCTGGAGACATTAAAGTAGCCAAACTTTACTACCTGCTACCTACTCATTCAAAGAAATAGCATGATATAGCTTGCACTGCAAGAAGAAATGCCATTTGGGTTATTGTCTTAACAAAACTACAGGGTCAGTTACCCAAAGAGAGGGCTAAGTGTCCAGATGACAAAAAAAGGCCTTCAAAAAATTCAGGACATTTGTGCAGTACATCATGGTGTTGTGTATGTAATTTTCCACGTATACTTGAAAGGCTTTTTAAAGAGATGCATCCAGTTAAAACACCTCTATATAGACACTGACTTAAGTGATAACAACTACAGTTGTCTTTAAAAAGCTTTAAAAAGACTTACCATCAAAAACTATTCTGATTTACAATCTAAGAAAACATAGGACTGTGCGGACCTCAGGTTTAACAGCAACTCATTCAGATCAATTACCTGTCTCACACATTCTATCAGTAACAGCTGAATTTACATTTCAGATTAGTTTAAGAATATAAGTATTTAGTCACTGGTTTATTGTGCTCTTTTTCACACAAACTCAGTGCTGAAGTTTCTGAACCCACATACATTCTTTATTAGATTAGGGCAGCACTTGGTTGTTTTCACTATGGCCAAAGCATGAAAGTTTGGCCTCAACCTTTCAATTTCCCTCCTAATGCCCCATCTCTGACGACAACACTGATGTTCCCTTAAAATGAGGATGAAAACATTCTGGCACTGGCATACCAGTTACTGGGAGACAAATTAGCTATACCACCACCACTCTGCACACATACCTCCCAAAAGCACTCAAGTCTGTATTTGGAGAGAGCTCTAAGTGCTATTAAAAACACTCTTATCTATTCAGATAAGACTGGACCTGCAACACAAAAGACTGTGCTGGAATGTAGTGGGGGAATCCTAGGCAGATTTGTGATAATTAATAACTCTGCCTCCCCTCCTGAAGGAACAGGGTTTCCTGTACATTCAGTCAGTGAACTGCCAGTGTCTAATGTTACTTTAATTAGCCTCTTCCCTTTTATAGCTGGGTGTACTAGTGTTGCTCAAGCACATATGGTTTATAAATTTTGCCTTTGTATTAGAAACATTTGCCTAATAATGAAAAAGTATTGGCAACCATCATTTTCACTTCAGGGTTGAGCTTCCTGTTCAAACAAGCAAGGGCTTTCCACAATCCATGTCCATCCTCCCGTCAAAACAAGTAGCAATGCTTTGGTTATACTGCTGAAAACAAAGAAGTTTCATAAAAAGCTAATTGAGAAGCACATTCTGGCAAATGCCACACAGCAAGGTCACTAAACAAATGGGTGCTACACAGAGGCTTCAGATTTTACTGACAGAGATCCTACGAATTTCATCGTAAAAGGCACTCAACCAAAATTATCTAAAAGGAGTTCTTGAAGTAGTTTAGGTTCGGACTATATCCCTGTTTTCCTCCCCAAATCTGCCTAAGTGACTAGAAAGCATTTCTAAGCTTTGTACTGTCACACAGAGCAGTGCTACATCCACATATTCACATCCAATGGAAAACAGCCGACGTAGTACTATTTGTTCCAAACTCTGAAATTGCTAGCTGGAAGTTCCACCTGCCTTCAGATGGTCAGAAATCAGAGCTGTACAATCCAATGATTCCTTGTTTAACAATACTGTAACCACAACACGAAGAGTTCAAAGAGTCACCAGCCTTCCTGAAGTAGAGATCAGCCCAAAAGGCCAGGCTATGCCAGAGAGTTTTAGGCAGGATTAATTCCTATTTTCCCTGTGCAAGAACCTTACAAGTCCTTATTTCTTGGTTTTAAACTTCACAGGGAAATTAAATTACACTCCCGTGTACTGTGCACTGTAACGGCAATCCCCACTCCAGCCCCCAAAGTCTTTCCTGGCTGTGATCTATGATCAACCAGATCTAATTCATTGGTTACTCATAGCGAAAGAACTCAAAAGTTCAGGAAAAACGGTGAAGCTGGTGTGAGAACAGCAAATAGAGAGTTACAAACTGATTTTGTGGAATTCGGACTCATGCTAAAAGAAACACATTCCCTGTTTCTGAAAGCTTACTTTAATGTATTTGGGGAGCAACTAGGAAGACCATTTGAATTTCAGGCTGTAGACATGAGTACATACAAGAAAGATAGCCACAAAGGAATAAGCTTTACCTCTGCAGCAGCAGTAAAGGAACTCAGGTCAGAACTCATCTGGCTGCTTCTCTCTGAAGCTGCCATGCTGTGAACACACAAAGAAACCCAGAATGATAACAAAGGAAGCTGCACAGAAGTGAGTGCCAGCAAGTGAAAGGAGTCACAGCCAAACCATCTGACACCCATGTTCAGTCTGGAGCTACCGAAAAGAAACTTTTAGGGCTGCTTTCCTTCCATATGGTGTTTATAGCCAGGAGTGAAAAGCATCCAGGTCAGGGAGGCGGGAAACACTCCCTGCACCAGCAACACCCAAACATTCCACACAGTAATAAAGCTCCAAGAAAATCACTAACAATGTCATCTGTATAGAAAACAAGCCACAGTTAGACCTACCTGATCATGAGATAGGGAAAGAGCAGTGGATTTCAGTACACAGCCACAAATTAATGTGCATACTACCAACCAACAGGTTTTCATTCCATGGAAAATCCAAACTGTGGAAGAAACAAATCTTTGAACTGCAATCACATTCTCACTGCCAAAAACAGATAGGAAGAGAACACTTTGAGATTACTCTTCCTGCAGGAGCATTAAACAGCTTCCCTTCCTCTCCCTCTGTACACAAAATCTAGCTCAGTTTCCCAAAGCCATGAAAAAAAATACAGCCACAGAACAGTGAGGAGCATCAGCAAACGTGGAAAAGAGCAAAGACGAGCAAATGTATTTGGCAACTCTGCCTCCAGGCCAAAGCAGAGTTTATGAAAAACCTTACAGCAACAGAATTCAGCATCTCAGTTTCTTCTCAAAGACATGCACATCTAAAGCAGCAAACTGACATAAAAATAATTTGTACATTTCTCTAAACTCAAACTAAACATTTCCTAATATGTCCAGTTTCAAAACTGCTTCTTTCCAACCAATTAGTAAATATAGCTACTAGTTGTTTTCTTGCACTAGAGTCCATATTGAACAGGAATTGCAGTCCTTTGTTTCAGGGTCTAATCCACGTATCTTAATAATCAACCTAAACCATCTGCTCTCAAACAGTGGTCCATTGGCCAACCAGAGGTTTTTAATGGTCCATAACACATAGTAGTTTCAGTTTTGCAGATCAGAAGGCCAGAGGGCCAACAGCACTTGCTACGGGAAGCAGCAACTTTGGAACCACCACAGCAGAAGATTGAGGAGAAACAAATAAAGAAACCACAATCATTATTAACATTTCATGCACCACAGGTGTGCCTAAAAACTGGAAAGAGAATCTACTCTTTTGTAGACTCTCCAGTCTTTAGTGCTCCAAGATACTCTCAGCAAAACAAGCTGCTGATTTCACAGAGTATAGGCAATGACTTTAAGGACAGCATGAGCAATGTAGAACTGAGCAGCACATATATTTTTAAAAAGGCAGACCTTCAATGTCATCTGGTACACAACTACAGTCTTCACTTTTGCATCGATCTTCCTCTCCACTCACCACAAATTCAGAGCATAAACACTCAAGGAAAATACTACATACTGTGAGAGGAATGCTACTTAAAATAAAGCATCCTTCAGGTTTCTTTAAACCTACAAAACCCCAAACCTCTCATAAATCTACATTTAGACCACAGCAACAATTCATCAGTAAAGAACTGGTTTTAATGCTGATATTACAGAATTGACTTGTGTTGGCAATAAAATCTGACTGTGACATTTATGGGTAACTGCTTGAAATTTGGTGATACTAAGTCCCACTTTCACTGAGCTACTGAAGTTCTTTCATGTAAGTCACAATTTTATCATTGACTAATTGCATTCATTTCTATTTAGAATGGAAAAAACCCCCTATGTTAAACAAATCATGTTGTGAACGTATCATTTTACCACTTTTTTTTTTCAGCAGTAGTACTTAAGACACACATAGGGAACTGCTAAAAACACCAACTTAGCCAGTTATATAAACACAAGTATCTTCTTTCCATTATTTGGAGAAATCGGGACATCACTGACTGTATCATTCCAGTGAGGCTAAGAAGGACGTAACTTCCCGACGCTCAAGGCATCAAGGTCAAAACAACTGCGGATTTGAGCAGCACCCATTAGCTGATTCTGTCTATTGCTACCTCTTGCTAGCAAGCAGCTTGGGGTGTTATATGCAAGGGTAGTTACGTACCTTCCACATTGGAGATGGGACCTCAGAGGTCCTATCCCTTATTTTTAAGGCTGTTCATGAATATAGACAAGTACTAAGTAAGCAATTTTATGAACCCTAGACATGTAGTCTAAGGGTATCACTCATAATTTTGCGTAACATGCAGTTTAAGGCTACTTCTAACATGAAACCACGTTGTTACAGAAAACTTCTTACATTTCCATCGGCCCTTGATAATGAACTTTTCTCTTTATATGCTTTCAAGGATCACCTATTTGAGTTGATGTACTGCTTCTCATACATACAGAAATCCTAAGCATGCTATGACTTCCTATTTTTTTCCAAGAGCCTACTCTTAAGGAAGAAAGGATATTTACTAACTAATTTATGCTAAAAGATAAGGAGCATCGACTGCTTGGCAAGATGAAGAGCCCCTGCCCCACCCCAAATCCTCCATTTGAACATTCCATCCAAGTCAACATTTCCAACACCAATGGCTTTCTGGTTTGCACTTTTTTTTCAGATAAGCATTTAAACATCTTTAGACCATACAGAAAAATCAAGAATCAGAAAAAAGCTTTCCAAAACAAACCTGCACTTTTAGCAAGTCCAAAGGAACAGGCACACAAGCATGTCTCATAGCATACGCCGTGTCTAACCCAAACACTAAAAGCCTTGGATCCATTACCAAGAGGATCACGATGTGAAATCAAAAGACAGTAACATAGAACTATGTGTATCTAATTCCAGACACCTGTAGTTTAATTACATTTCACAACAAAGCAAGCATCGTTGTGATTCTTCTGAACTTGAAAAAACAGTTATCACCAGTTTTGGTGAGTCAACATACACTAATATCTTAAATCAATTCTGTGAACAATGAAGCCAAGTTTTCCTTTTCAGTAATTTTATTCTAATGTGAAACATGAAGAAACAAGCACCCAAAAAACTCCAATATAGTATGAAACTTTAATAAAAGTTGCTTAAAAAACAAAGAGCAAAATTTTAAAATAAACTGACTTGACTCCTAATCACACATCTTTCTGACATCAGGAAGAGTACTTTCAGAGAAAAAAAAGAAAGAAACAAAGATCTGCTGTTGAAACATTACTCCCAGAGACCGTTGAAACGCATAACATGAAGCTTCAGAGACAGACAGTTTTATTAACAGGAGGCTTAATTTTAAACAGTATATACAAATCACATGACTTTTCCAAAGTTGGGACCACCTAGTAATCTGTCGAAACAAAATTATGCTAATGAATTACAGAAGCATCTGTGTAATGCAACCGCCTCTTTATTGAAGTACACCTTTATACAATCCTTCCACGGATTCCTGTACTGTGAAATCCTTTCGGGACGCAGCGCTGCACAGGTTTGCAAATCTCTCCTACACACCACATGAATAAAACTGTTGCCACTTGCACCTCTCAATTTTGCCTGCCCATACACTTCAGTGTTCCATGGTATGCAACACCAAAAGGCACTGTTCTTCTTTGTCAAAAAAAACCAAAAACAGTTTGAAGTTTACTATGTTTAAGTACAATGATTTGCAGGGAATAGCAGGCTTTTTTTCAGGCAATGCCCAAGTCTTAAAATTTATCATAAGCCAAGCAAGGATGAAACAAAAAAATTCTACTTTTCACTTGTGTAATTACTTCCTTTCCATTTCTCTGTTTTTTTCCATGGAAGGTTTCACTGCACAACAAAGAAAATGGCAACTCTTTACAGACTTTGAATACAACAGCACAACTTTATTGCAAAAATATATAGTAAACTCAGTATTTTCAAGTTTTGGAGAAAAATAAATTTTATCTCTGAATTCACCCATAGCAGTAATTCCCAAGAGAGTTGCTGAAGATACACATTTCTTTCATTATAACTTAATTTAAAACTTTATCTGGACTCCAATCTTCTAATAATCACCACTTTGGTTCTCTTAGCAGAGACTCTATGCAAGGAGTTCAAGAGACATGTGAGAAACACCAATATGCAACTAGTGTCAAAGATCCTTTCCCAACTGATTTGTGTAATCCTAACAAATCAAGCTACTTAAACAATAATGATTATTTTCAACTGCAAATGTTTTAAATGTACTATAAAACTCATATGATTTGTTTGAGGTTAGCTATACTTGTGGCAAAAGTCTTATTCGGAACAGTTATAATTGCGATATATAAATAACTAAAGGTTATACCACAAAGAACAGCTTGAATTTTACAGAACGATTCTGCTCATACTCATAGGAATTAGTTTAGTAGACACATCAGCAAAGGGCATAATTCATCTGTTCATACAGTGAGAATTTTGGAAAAAATAAAGATACATACACAAAACAATTGATCTGTGTACACTGAGAATTCATTCAGTTGCAAAATAAAATCAGGACTTTAAACAAAGCTTTGACCTGTGAACAAAGCAAATTCAGCCAGCTTTTAACCAAATCTAAAAATAGCTATCTATTTTACAATGGCTTACAAGAACACCACTGAAGAGCTTCACTGACTTCATCTATTTCCCTTATCCAAAACTATGTCAAACCAATCTCAGTTTTCTCGATAAGCACTGTGTCCAGAAGAGTTTACCAAACTTTTATGACGAATAAGAATCTGTCCAGCTTCTCCGCGTATTTGTACGAGGAAAATCCACCGCACCTCTCTCCTTGCAGTGTTTCTCATGTAATGGCTAACCCAGTGCTCTGTCTTACAAAACCAATCTGTTTTACAATTTAAACAATCCACAGGTTCTACCCTGGAAATACTATAAAAACCAATCCAGATGCATTTATCACAGCACTATGAATATCTATTCTACAACTACTTCAGATGAACAGCTACCCTAAAACAAGTTTTACTTTTCTGGAGCCTATAGGCCTGTCATTTAAATCAACAACAGCTGCCATAGCTTCATCACGAGACTCAAATGCAACCATTGCTTCTCCAGTGGGCATGCCTTTTTCATTGTATTTTAAGCACACTGAACCAGGGATCACTTGGTAACCATAAAAGAAATCCAAAATTTCATCCACCGAAACAGTAAAGGGCATATTTTGCACTTTAATGACAGTTGGCCCTGGCTTCCCAGACCCTGTTCCAAAACCTGGGGGTCCACCAATATGTATGTTTCCTGGTCCGGGTCCAAACCCTGGAGGTCCACTTAAATGTCCAAGACCACTAGCAATTGCTGGAGGACCAGCACCAAAGGCAGGGGGGCCACTTAAATTGCCAGGACCATTACCAAATGTCTGAGGACCCCCTGCAAAACCTGCTGGTCCACTCAAATTAGCAGGACCACCTGCAAAACCTGGTACCTCAATACTTGAACCAGGTAAACCACTAGCTGCAACTGTAGGTATTCCTGGTCTAGAATCAGGAAAGCCACCTATTCCAGGTGGTGGTAAAGGGGGACCAAACGTACCAGACCCACTGAAGTTACCAGGGAAATTGAACGGAGGACCATTGTTTGCTTCTTTAGCATTTCCCCCCAAGAAGGCATGCTCATCCCCACCAGGGCCCTGTGCTCCTGGCACAGCTGCATTTCCCTGGATCGGTATTTTCAGGATCTTCTTCCCTTGAGATGGTGGGTTTCTCTCAATATCTCTCATTTCTTCTAGAGTTATCAAACGCAAATTAACATCTCTTCCATTCAGTTTTTTACGGTGCAAACGCTCCGCCTTATGAGCATCATCTTCAGCTTTAAACTGAACCAGTGCTTGTCCTAAACCTTGCCCATTATTATCAACAAGAATTTGTACAGAGTTTTCTTCTACTGCCAGTCCCTCTAGAAACTGAAGTATTTCCATTTTTGTTATATTGTATGGAATATTAGATATATGTGCACACAATTTTGGCAAGCCTGGTTCTCCCTCAGCGTTCATCAGGATTTCTCTCTGGTCATAGCTGAAGTTCTGCAATCTTTTACGAATCATATCTATCTTTTCTAACATTGCCTTTTTAGTAATTGGATGAACCTGAATGAAGCGATTCCCTATGTACTGCTTATGATGACACAAAGCTGCTTTATAATCAGCTTCATTCCTGAACTCAACAAACCCCTCTCCAATTGCCTTCCCATTAGGTCCATAAGCTATATAAATGCTGTCCTCAACTATATCCAGCTTTTTAAAAAAATCTATCACATGTTTGTTCTCTGATTCAAAGGGAAGACCTTTCAAATAAACACAGAAACCGTGCTCGTGGGGAGATCTCGACCGCGACCTTTTCTGTCCACTAGGAGATTTGGACCTAGGATGAGCCTGGGGAGGAGGATGTGCCTGCCCAGAGGGACCCATGGTTTGCTTGAAAGTTATGTGGCCTCCAGCAGCTACCCACTGTCTCTCTGTTGCAGGACTAACTTCAACATAGCGCTGAATCATCAGCATTCTGTTTCGCTTCAGTGCTTCAAATGTATCTTGAGGAGAAAAAAACTTAACTAGTCCATTTCCATTATTTCGACCTACATGATCCTTCAGCATATGGATTGCATCCACACGGAGCCCAAGGAAAAAGTCTTTCACATCAGATTCTGTTGCAGTAAAGGGCATTCCATGAACGCTGACATACAAATCATCTGGATTGATTGGAATTGGCTTGACACTACCTTGAGAATTCATCTGGATAGGATTTACAGGATGCATGGGACCAATAAACAATGGATTCAAGCCGCTGTTCATATTCACTGCTGCTCCAGACCCATTCATTCCGGTGGGTAAGGGTGCTACAGGTGGAGGATTCATAGGAGGCATTCCTGATATGGGAGGCAGAGGTGTCATTGGAGGTACAGGGGGCACAGGGGGTATTGGAGGAACTGGAGGAACAGGAGGCAGTGTGGGTACAGGAGGTGGAACAGGTATAGGGGGAATAGAAGGCATTGGTGGCAAAGATGGCATAGCTGTGATAGGAGGGATTGGTGGAGGAGGTACTGTGTTCATTGGGGATGCTGTGCTAGGTATAGTTGAGCTAAATGTTGGACTACCAAATGTACTCCCAAGATTTGGAGGTGCAGTCCCCATACTGGCAGTAGAAAATGTGGATATGTTTTTATTGCTTTCATGCACTGTAGTAGAAGCAGTTACTACACTAGGAGAAGGATTATTAAAGTTAGGTACAGTAGTAGGTAAGTTAACCCTTCCACTCATTCCAGAACTAGGTGGTGGTCCCGACCTGCTAGCATTTGCTGGTGGCATATCTAGATTGGCAGTTTCAAAACGCCTACGACTGAGTTCTATCATGTTCTGCATTTCAGTTTTACTGCTCAGCAACAAAGTTACTTTTGACCCTTTAATTGTACCACCTGTGCGCATCATACCAAGCCTTGCATCTTCATCAGTGGCAAAAACGATGAAAGCCTCACCCAGTTCACCCCCTACAATATGCACGCCCCCATCAGGAATGGTCAATCCAGAGAAGAAGTGGCGAATGTCCATGGTCCCCGCCACAATCGGGAGACCTTGCAAGCGGATGACCACAGCCATGCTGCGCTGAAACAACACACACCTGCAGATGAGAAAAGGCAACGGCTATGTCAGACTACTGTTCGTGACACCATGCAATTACCTACAGACACCATCTACTATAGTTGTTTAAATATACCTAATAACATCTTGCAAAGATTAAGCATGTTTATATCCCAAGTTCCTTATTCATGTTTGTTTACTTCATACAGACTGAAGTATTAAACATTTACCAACACAATCAGTATACATTTTGCACTAGAAATTCCAAAATAGCTGTTAAGACTAACTGACAAGTGTCAGTTAAAAAAAACAAAGGAATATCAAAAATTAGAACTATTACATCAGTAGTTCAATATTTAATGGAATGTAAGCAAAAGGAGTATTTAAGCCATGCAAAACAAAATTAATTTACTATACACTGATATGGTATCCACCATATGTGACAATGTGACTGAAAAATTCCACACAGCTACGGGAAACAAAGAGTTCCCTTTCATTTGGGGAAGGATTTTACCTCCTGCCAGGTGAAAACAACTAGAAATTTAACAGTGGGTTGAGTTATGAACAAAAACCCATTATGGACAACTAGCAACTGTGAGACTCACAAGACATCCTGACAAAGAGCATCTATATTATACTGACCTGATGTTTTTCTCCTAGCAAAAGCAAGAGGTCCAGGTGACCTGAAGCTTGCTATTATAAACTAGCCCCAGACATTCTGTGACAACAGAGACTTCACCTAGATTAAATTAACATCTATGCATATCTAGCTAGATATATGACCTTTACAATTTTCAAAACCAAGATATTTTTTAGGAGTTGCAGATATTCCGTCTAGCATGATACCTTACATCTCAGACATAAGTAAATGAATTTTACCTCCACAGCTGACATTAGTAGATGCTTAAGGTAATTCTGAACAGCTAGATCTAGGCAGTTACCTTGTGACCTCAGAAGTCTAAGGTCATATCAGAAGTCAAAGAGGAAACTAGATACCTGTCACTTATTCAAACCTTCCGCAAAGGCTGAAAGCATCATATTAATAATATTAGCACAATTCAACAGTTCAGAAGCCAGTCTCTCATCCTAAACCATCAGCAATAGCAACATGCTTCACCTGAACCACTTCATCTCTGAAACTTCTTGACTTCCTAAGTACAAGCTAGTTCAGTATCTGTATGGAAGATCCCCGATGCTCCCGTAAGTCACATACAAATAGTGTTAACTCAGCATTTGAAGTCAAGGATGAAACAGATCACAGAATCACAGAACTGTTTAGGCTGGAAAAGACCTTAAAGATCAAGTCCAACCAGAAGCCCCAATGCAACACCACAAAGCCATACATCAAAGACTCCTGGCCACTACCAAATATCTGACCAACTACAATCAATAACTATCTCCCAACAACTCAGCTATATCCCAGCACACAGTCAAATCTGTAAGTTGGCTCCATCTGATTGTCCAAGTCATCTAAACACTTTAGAGAAGACAAGCCTTGAATGACTAGGTAAAGCCACAATTTAACCAGGTAAGGCTGAATTCAGCACTTAATGAGAACAAGAGTAACAATTCTTCTACGGGGGGAAGAAGCAACAATTCTTTTGTTTGCATGATGGAACTTCAGATTACTAAAATGAGTCCTTAAGTATTCTGTTCTGTTGACAATACACCAGAGCTAAACCCTTCAACACACTAATGAACTCAAGCAACATCCTGGGGTATTATGGGGCATTGCCCCACAACTAATCGACACCGGAAGAGTGTGGAGGACCTTTCTCCCTCAAGGAAACAGCAAACAAGCCCATTCACACCAAGTCAGCTCTGCTGCTCTAGTCGCTGTGAATGAATATCAGATTCCTTACTGCGCCATCCTGAAAGAGAGACTAGAACTTGCAATACAAACACAAGAAGATCTTAAAAAAAAGAAAAACACCACTAAGAAAACCCCTATTCCACCAAGGGAAGACAGCAACAGAAAGGGGAATATATACTAAGCTTCGCGGATAACTTTTTTTGAAAGCAACTTTCCCATCTCCATGGTGAGGTAATAGAAGCAACATCCTTGCCTTTATCTCTTATAGTGGAATTACATTTAATCTGAAAATAGAACTCATTGCACAGTCATTTTCCAACAACAAAATAACTTGCCCATGAGAAAAAAAAACCCTCAACAGGCCAAAGTAAGGACTATCTATGCTATCTAAACATGTAAAAACATATCTAAGACTTTTTGCACTGTTTTAAAAAGCAGTATTTTACAATGATTCTGTAGTTTTATTTTAAATTTACCTAGCATTGATGACAATCTCTGAAATTAAAAGTTAAAATGAAAATTCTGACTCCTTTAAAGAACCTATATTAAAAAGTATTTTAAACCCAAGATTCACTATGTTGTGCTACAGGATTGCTTTTGAATTAGATGATCCTGAGGCAAGCAAGCGGTAGAAAAGCATCCCTGGGCTTTGCACCTATGCTTTCAAAACTGGACTACTACTAAAAGCAAATCTTGCCAGGAGGTTTAGATTTCTTCTACTACCTATTATACACAGAAATTAGTTTCAGAAATTTTTATGTATCGGAAGTTAAAGACATTTGAAGTTTCTCATGTTAAATGGGAGACTACTTTTAGCTATTTCCTTAATGCAAAAGGGATGACAATCTGACATGGCCATTGGCTGAACAAAGGCAAATTGGGAAGGAGTTTGTACTGAGGTCTGCTAGTTTGGAACACCTTACATTCTTTAACAGAACTGACACCTGCTAGATAACTGCATTTATAAACAATTTCATTAATCCAGCCCAGAAAACAAATCAAAAGATAAAGTCACAAAAGAGTTCAAGCATTTGAACATTTACATAGCTTTTGGGATAATGCAAGTCTTTCAGTTTCGCATTAAATTCAGAACTTTATAACTAATGCTAAGGGAGTCCCTGAAGTCTCATTACTAAGCATGCTATTCAGATCCACTAAACTGCTATTGACAAAGAATCTAAAGAGCTGCTTAGGCATATAGTCGCTAGAAAAACTATCTGCAATTACTTCAGTGTAGTTAATTCCACACAGAATATTAAGCAAATGCTTGCTTAATATTAAGCAAGAGCTGACAGTATGAATAAAAAGAATTTTAAGGACTTGACTAATCAAATATTTTTGACAAAGGAATATCTTGTCAACACGTAACACAGTTGCTTCATTTTTTCAGAATTATGGTGCTTAGACAAAGAGTAGTGTCACTTCTGTGATTTAAAGAAAAATCTCAAGGACCAAAAGGGACAAATTCTAAATTTCTAAACACTCACAAACCACATTTTTTCCAAAATGTGCTTAGGAGACAATAACCCACTTGCTCAAATTTTCCAAGTAATGAAAATGCAAAGCCTGCTAAAATATTTCACTGTTCACTCGCAATGACCAACACATGCAGAGGCAACATTAACTTCAGACACAAAACAGGCCGCACACCAGTTCAGCAGGCGCTGAAGGCTTTTTGTTGGGCTGTCAGACATGTTCTCAGGCTGCCTGCTTTTCTCCTAGTACAAAAAGGTACTTCAAGACAAAAGTGGGTTTTCTTGTCATTTTGTGTGTTTGGTATATTTGTGGAAGGACAACACTCTAGGAGTGTACTATGGACAGTCCATCCCCATTAGCAAGCCGCGATCAAAGCTGGAGATTAACAGGCGGCTGACAATCAACCAGATTCAAGTCATTTGATGAATCTTAACGTGTCTTGACGGTAATATCTTTAAAAATGTTCACGTTATACTGAAAAAAAAGGTGTAAAAGACGACAACACTACTTCTCTCATCAATATGCCAGTCAGTAAAAGAAGAGTAATTTTACAGTCATACATATAAATTCATAACCACACCAGACTAGCCTTTTAAGATGTATGGATTTTGCAATAGAAAAGTTCAGAAGATTCAACCTAGCCCCTGGGGAGTAGTAAAGTAGAGTACCCACGTGATACACACACACACACACAAACATATCTGGCAATTCTTGGGTGAAGACTAAGAACTGCAGAAACACTGGTATTGGAGGAGGAATTTTAAGTATAAGACTGTCTCGCAAAAGTTAAAACTGAAAACTACAGTTTTGTCTTTTTCTTTTTGAAAGCTAAAATCAACCCATTATAGTCATCTTTGAGCCAATTTGAAATTATTTGATCGCTTTAAGTGCTGCAAAACCTAATCAGAACCAATTGATGTACGCTTCTACACTCCAACAGTTACAAACACGCAGACTTGTGGCCTGCAGCAAAGTAACTGCATTTTCCAACAGTGCAAAATAACAGGGAGAGTGTTCCAGACTACCACATGCCGATGAAACAACAAAACATTAGTTTGGCAGAAAATTCTGTTTACAAGAAAAACATTGCCAAAACCACCATCACCAGTGGTGAGTAGACAAGCTACAGATTAATTGACCCAAGTCTTTTGACACAAATTCACAGATGCCAAAAGCTTCAAGTGTTTCTTAGGATATACTCAATATGCATATAAAGAAGTCTTCAATTCAAAAGCTCTTACCTGCAAAGACAGATGTTTTTTTCCTTAACAAGTAGCAGAAGCCAAGCCAATCCTGTGGGCAACCAATTAAAACCAACTTTTAGACTGCAATAAAGAATAAATGGAGGCAAAAATCAATGCAGGCAACACAACAGCAGTAACAGTCCACAAAGAACTGTATACATAGAATTTCAAACCTGCAACCACCACAAGGCACTGCAACATACAAGAATCATAAGGGTGCATTTTCTACATGTTATCTCTATATGACTTGTTGGCAATTGCATTGTAGAGCTTTTGTATGGTTTCAAGACATAAATATACCTTCCACAAAGAATATAAAAAGAGCCAGAAAACATTTAAAGAGTCTTTCAAATTTTCCCATCACCAACAGGTGAACAAATCTCTCTCTCAAAGGCAAAGAACAAGAGTTAAATACTTGAAAGCCCTGAATTTTACCAAACCCTTGCTCCATCAACAATGATATTCCTTCCTCCAGCTGTACATCTACTTACTCGAACAAAGCAACTTAAGTAAGCCATACCTCAGAAAACCGCCCTAGAGCTGCAGGTGAAGAATTCTTCAAGAGCCACAATAGCTGGTGACACCAAATGACATTTCACAGCCGTGTCTAGGCAGTCAATTCCACAGAGGACACAGCAAGAACTCCCATAAGATACTCTATTTTCATTTGTAATCTGCCATTTCATTACCCAAATCCCGATCAAATGCCCATTTTTTTCACCCCTGTATAAAAATTACTTTCCCAGGATTACAACTCAACAAAAAAAGCCAAGCATTTTAAGTGGCAACACATGTATTTTGTATTCAAAGAGGGGATAGAAAACCTTTGCTCTTTCATTACTTGGCAGACCACCTCACACTAAAACTGTGATTCTTTGGAAAGCCATTGAGGAATGAATCTTATTAAGAAGAGATAACGGCCTCCTCCTCAAACAACCCCAACAAGCTGGTTTCAGTTACAAGCATCATTACCAAAGCAAACTTAGAGCAAGAAGTACTAACAAACCCTTCACAAACTCCCTAACAGAGGGAATTAAAAGAAACAGAGATATTCGCACATCTTCCAGGACATTAGTGCCAGACTTACAAGTGAGAAAGATACAACTACACTATACAGACTTATATTAAAATGGCAAATGCATTGAGAAAAATAAGACTTTTGTTTATTAGACCTTTAAGAGAAACATGCAATCCTATATTAGGAGGACTCAACTATATACTTCCATGTATAGCAGTGTCAAGCAGCAATTAACAAAGAAAGAAAGAAATGTAATCACCTGAAAAACTGTTTCATGCAAAAACACAC
This sequence comes from Falcunculus frontatus, assembly GCA_013398115.1. Taxonomy (NCBI): domain Eukaryota; kingdom Metazoa; phylum Chordata; class Aves; order Passeriformes; genus Falcunculus; species Falcunculus frontatus. The sequence continues at coordinate 2,636 of VZRV01001686.1, read as the reverse complement.
CTGCTTCAAGCAGCAGATGAATCTTTCATGCACAAGGAACTTCCCATTTAGAAGAAAATCCCAAATCATTAGATGGATTTCTAGTATAGCAACCACGGTGTTGCATACATTCCTCTTCACAACACTGAAAACAAGCTGAAGATTTGCAGTGGACTAAGACAACACAAACAAAACCAGGCAGCATTCAGAAAAGGTGCAAACTCCACTCTGCTATGTTTAATTTCTCCACCAAACACCATCTACTTTTCATTTCAAGTCTCAAATCTCTCAACTTTAAAGAAAACCATCCATGCCTTCTGTAGGTAAAAAAATCCTTTCCAAACAACGGGATACGCAAGAGCACATTAACTAGACAAGCACCGGCCAGAGCACAGGTGTTCCCACATAAGGCTGACAACACACCTCTTTGAGTTCTCCGGAGAAACTCCACAACACCCTGTCAGCTGTACAGAAAGGGCCAGCATCCACTGGACACACAACAACCGATTAAACCAGAGGAATCCACCAAGGAAACAACCGGCCGATTTGCCTGCCTTAACCCCAATAGATCAAGGTGGGGAAGCAAACCACTAAGAATAATAGGTAAGTTTAAGAGTGAGTAAAACCAGAGCCATGAGTTTTTTTCCAAAGAAAACTCACACTGTGTATTTCCAGGACCCATTTGAACACTGATTCGGGTTTTTTCTGGGAAGAGTGGCTTTAAGTTGTTTTTTCCCTTTATAGAGTGGGGGGGTGGGGGGGTGGTATTTTGTTTATTTGGTTGTTGCTGCTTGTTTTTTTTATTTTAACAGAGCTGATTTTTACCAGCAGAAGAGAGCGTTACTTTACTGAACAGCAACTTCGCTGGTCATTACAGGGTATCCCCGACGAGCGGTGGCAGTGTGGCAGACACCAGGGACCTTCCTCCCCGCAAAGTGCGGAGTGTTTGCCTCTTCGTCCCTTGGGGCCGGGCAAGGCGCAGCCGCCCTGCCGAGCCCCCCCGGGACCAGACC
>VZRV01001684.1:26869-105465 GCA_013398115.1 Falcunculus frontatus | reverse complement strand
CCGCGGCTCCCGGCTGAGGAGGAGCCCCTCGGCTGTGAGGGGCATCTCGGCCGCTCGATTAGCGGGATAAAGGGGTGCCCTGCCCGCGGGGAGATCGCTTTACCCGAATCATCAGTCCTGTGACAGTCACAGTCAGTGCCAAGCAAAACACAGCAGCAATTAAAAACCTCTAGTTTAATCAGTAAACTGCAAAAAGTGTCGAGTAAGTTAATTAAAAGCGATAGAGCTGCTTTATAGTTACGATCATAGGGCTACAGAGATGCTCCAAGGGCTGGAGCATCTCTGCCGTGGAGTCAGGCTGGGAGAGCTGGGGGTGAGTGTTTGGCCTCGAGAAGAGAAGCTCTGGGGAGACCTTGGAGCCCCTTCCAGTGCCTAAAGGGGCTTCAGGAGAGGTGGAGAGGGACTTCGGACATGGGCCTGGAGGGTCAGGACAAGGGGGAATGGCTTCCCACTGCCAGAGAGCAGAGTTAAAGGGCTTATTGGGAAAAAATTCTTTCCTGAAGGGTTGTGAGGTCCTATCACAGGTTGCCCAGAGAAGTTGTGTCTGCCTCATCCCTGGAAGTGTTCAAGGCCAGGTTGGATGAGGCTTGGAGCAGCTTGAGATAGTGGAAGGTGTCCCTGCCTATGGAAGGGGGGGTGGAACTGGATGGTCTTTTAAGATCCCTTCCATCCCAAATCATTCCATGATCTGGGGCTCCAGCCTGCCCTTGCTGCTTCTGTTGCCATTGTGTTCAGCCGCAGAGTTCTCCTCACAGGGAACACCAGGACAAGCCCTCCACGGGCCGTTCCACGCCACCGTGATCTCTGCAGAAGCAGAGGGCTGGAGGTCTGCTCCACTGCCAGCTTGGCCCAGCGCCTCGTGACTCCCAAGGGTTTGCTTTCGCAGGGCAGAGTGTTGGGATGGGATCAGCTCCCGTGTTTGGGTCCTGAAGTACCATCCAGCAGGAACCCAAGCCGTGATGTTCCCATTCTGCCTGGTAATCTGGTACATGGGATGCTGCAGGTGGGAATTTGAACCTGCCTCTTAAAACAGTACTGGGCTGTGGGATATTCCAGAGGAAGTTTTATTGTGTATCTCCTGTAGAAACTACGATTTTTTAAAAGTTATTTAAGTTCTGCCTGTGCCAGAGAGAAGGTGTTTGACTGCAGTGTGTTTAGAGAGATGGTCTTCAGGGAATATAGGCTGAGTTGCCTGTTTATTGAAAAAATTGAGAAGTAGGTCGTTAGCTTTCAAGTTTTTTTATTGAATTACTGATGTGTTATGGAATTTGTCATCAAATCTAGATAAAAAAACCCCTCACAAACCAGAAACTTGGCTTTGATTCAGGCCAAAGTAGTTTGGTTCAGTTTTGTTAAAGCATACAGTTGGGGCATCCCCACCTGAACAGATTCTCTTGTCTGGAAGCAGCAGTTCTTGTTCTGGTATTTTTGAGTTCTGTTTGTCCTTCCTGCTTGTCTCTTCCTGAATCCCGGTGAGCTGGGCTGCCTGTGGGATTCAGCTGTGAGGTTGTTCAGATCTGGAGACACCAGTGTGATACTCTCAGCTCTTCTGTCAGGTAGCTCAGCATCCTGTACTTTAGGCGGGGAGATTTCCCCAGCTACTGGAAAATGTGTGTTATGGGCAGGCTGGGACCTGGGAATGGGTGTCAGTCCCATCTGCAGAGGAGGGTGATTGCGACACACCTGTGGAGAACCTGCTGCTCCCTGTGCTCTCAGCTTCGTGTATCCTGCTGAACAGTCACAGCCCGGCCTCGTGCTGCACAGAACCCCTTGGAACTGGGACAGACCAGGGTTTGTGAGCTTGGAAGAGCATCTTTTGCATTATAAATGCAAATTTTGTCCTGACGTTTTACTTAGCCTGTAATGGTGTGGATACAATCCTTCCTGTGATCACAGGTGCTGTGTTTGTGCCCTTTTTACCTTCCAAAGAGCTTCTGTTTCACTTGGCTGTGGCATCTGTTCGGCTTGGAGCATCAGAGTTCTTGCTGTGACCCGTCCTGGGCTCACAGGCTCCTCTCTGGCATTTGAGTTCCCCTTTTGGAGTCTTCTGGCAAAGAATTGTTAGAAGAACAAGTTGAACAGAACACTGAGATCCTGGTCTCAGGAGACAAAGTAAATTGGGAGAGGGACAGAGAATGGGGAGCAATAAATGGTGGGACCAGGACCAAAATAGAGCAGCTTTTGCACAAGGGAAGTGTGCAAAATTGTAAACATTTCAGCTTTCAGGATGCCTCCATCTGTCTGGGAAAGGCAGTAAAAGGTAGAGCCGTTCCCCATCCCATGGCAGATGTAAATGATGGCCCAGAGAGAGTGGACAGGGAGCAACTGACCACTGCTGCTGCTTGCAGGAGAGCATTGAGTGGAACCAAAAGGGCTCAGTTCAGAGCAAATTAAATCATTTTTCATGCAAAATGTAGTTTAACTGAGCTGCAGAACCACTTGGCACATGACCTAACCGTGCTTTGAGTTAACATGAGCTCAGGAGAGAAGCGGAGCAGTTCACGAAGGAGAAAACAACCAAAACTGAGGCTCTGCAGAGACACCACTGAGTGTTTGCTCAGCATGTCCTGGGAGAGGCTTGGAGGGAGTTTGGCTTTGGACTTGCTGTACTCAAACTCTTCCTTCTCAGCCCATGTGGAGCTGCCGAGGGCTTTCTCTGGCCATGCCAGGTGTCAGCCCATCCCCAGCCAAACCTAAGTGCCCTCACAAGGCAGGTGAACATCAGGTGCCTGCAGCTGTGGACGAGAAGGGAGACGAGCAGAGCAGCCCTGAGTGCTGCTGCTCCTGAGAACAGCCGGGGAGTTTGGGGATGCCAGAGGTGCTGAGCCTTGGAGAGGCGTTGGGCAGAGAAAGCAGACTCTCACCTTGCCGTATTTCCCCTTTCCAGCCCCTCCAGGTTCCCTGTGGCTGATGCCATGGTTGGTCTAGAGGTGGTGAGGAGGAGGAGGAGATCTGCAGTTGGTGGAACAAAGAAGCAGATTTGATCCACCTTGGGTTTGACCCAATGTGTGTCTTGAAAGTTTGTGTTCACAGTGCTTCCCTGAGCAGTGCCAAGGTGCGTTTGGTCCCAGGCACACAGGTCACTGCAGGAAGGGCATTTTTTTGAGGCTGTTGCTGTTGGTAGGGACGGATACCTAAGGCAGGAGTAGGAGTCTGTATAGTATGAGGTGGATATGGTGATGAAAATTGAAAATAAACTGCCCTTCCACCAGGAAGAGGGAAGGTGGGAACACGGTTTAGGCACACACTGTCCCTGAAGGATGGTGGTGGGAGAGGTCTTTGGTTGGGTCAGGGGGATGTTTTCCTGGTGAGGAGCCCTTCATGGAAACAAGGCTTTTGTGGGAAAGAGACCCTGGGAGGAGGGTTTGTGCTTTCCATGAGGGAAGGTGGAGAAAGGGCAGTGTGGTTGTTTCACAGAATGGGGCTGGACATGCCCATTCCACCGGAGAAGGTCTAAAGGACAGAGATGTGCCTGTGAAGATCTGTCAGAAAAGTGGGAATGAGAGAGCATGCACAGCCTTGGGCAACAAGTTTGTGTTTGAGGGCTCAAGCAGGGTTTTTAGGGAAGACTTCCCTGTGGAGGTGTTTTTTGAGGTGAAAGGATTGGAGGGGTGGCTTTTGGAAAGATCTAACAATTCTTGAAAATACCTGAGTTTATATGGTTCCTCTTCTGAGGGGTTTCTTACCAGCACCAGCTGGGTTTTTCGGATGGGCTTTTATGTGTCCTTATTCCATCCGTTCCAGAAACATGGGATCCATGTTTCTGTGGCACCGTTTTCCTCTGCAGGATTTCCAGAGTGCCCTTTGTGCTGCTGCTCTGCTCCAGATCCGATGGGATGCTGTGCCCATCTCCTGGGATTGCCGAGCGACACTGCTGTGCTTTCCTCGCTTCTCCCTTCCCAGCTGCAGGAGTGAACCTGTGTTTCTCTCCATCCTGCAGTGCCGGGTACTCTTCTGTCTGCTCTTGCGTCTTTGTCACCTGTCCCTCGTGGAAACTTGCCTGTTTTGAGCCTAAATTTACCCTCAGGGTGGCTCTGCCTGGGCTGTTTAAAGGGATAGATTGAATCTGTGTGGGAGCATCTGGTGCCCCATTGCAGGGATTTGCTGCCAGGGTGATAGCACATGATTTAATGGAAAATGATAAATTCCCTTTGATAAGTTGCCTGTGCTTTCCACGAGGGTGTCTGGATTCCAGAGGTGGAAATGACTTGGTCCTTGCTGACTTCTGCTGTACCTGTCTTGCAGAGAGTGGTAGCTGCAGGATATCTGCAGGAGCAGGTCCTGCATTGGGGGTGTAGGTTTTGGAACTAACAGCTGGCTAAATCGCTGTGTCGGAGCTGCATAACACCTCAGTCATCCAGGCCCCTCCGCGAGCGCTTGAGAAGCACAGGTCTCACCAGGAAGGAATGAACACAGTGTGGAATTTGGAGCACTTGGAGGTGGCAGACGGCAGAGCCGGTCACAGCCCAGAAGGATCCAGAGACTCTTGGTGTGCTTTTGGAGGAGTGCTCTGGTTTGGAGTATGGGGAGGCAAAAGGGAGGCTGGAGGAAACCTGGGTGGAGCAGAGCTGGTAGGACCTGGTGTAGGAGGACAAGAGGGTGGAGCCGAGTAGGAACTGAAATCCTGAACAAGTCTGTGCAGAGGGAGGAGACCTCAGAGCTCTGGTGTGTCAGCATGAGTGTGCACAGGGACAGGCCACTGGACACCTCCTGGGGGAACACCGGGGCTGGAGGTGTCTGGGGCCGTGGGCAGCGCAGAGAGGGAACCCAAGGGCTGGCTGTGATCCCAAGGGTTTTAGCAGGGGTGGTGCTGAAGAGGGAAGCCCCAGGCATTTCTAACGTGGGGGCTGGAGTTCCTCTGCTTTGCTTATTCCTCACTACAGCTCCCATGATAAACTGAGCCCAGTGCAGAAAACGTTCTTCCCACTGCCCGGTGAGCTGATAGCCACTTGCACTGGAAACTCTGGGAGACGGACACTGGGGAGAGGAGCCCGTTTCTGCCCAGGGCAGGTCCTTCCCTGTTCGGGCTTGTTGCTGTTTGCATCATGGCAAGGCCCTTTGAAACTGGCTGGGTTTCAGCAGTTCCTCCTGTTTGGCTGCCGTGGCCTGGGGCGAGAGCGTCCACGTCCTGTGTCCAGAGCCAGGATCCCACTGCACCAGGGTGAAGCTCGAGGCCATGGTTGTCACTTTCCCAAAGCAAAATGGGGCCTCGCAAAGCTAATTAAGAGCAGCTTTTAATTTCCTTGCATCTGAGGGCTGTAAGGAGTATCTTGGGTTTTATTTACTTCTATGGAAGAGTAAAGCTTCTCCTTCTAATCTCTCTGCACTAATAGCCCTTCCCTGAGAAAGTCAGGGAGCCAGGAATCCTCCGTGGCTCACTGTACAGAGCCAGCCTTGGAGCCTGCCAAGGCTTGATGTGCAGTGGGCACCTCCTCTTGCTCTGGATGTGGTTCTTTCCATCCCAGGCTGTGTCAAAGTTGCAGCTGCATTTGTTTAACAAAACCAGCTAACAAACTGGTTTCACTTGCTGGTTGTGAGACTGGTGTGCAGAGCTGGCATGGCCCTCCGTGCTCTGCAGGAGCTCAGGAGCCGTATGGGTTAATGGGACAGCTGGGTGTGTGTTTGTCTCTCCAAAAGCCATGTATTCTGGATTGCTCTGCCCAGGAGTTAGAGTAAGTCCGGGCTGTCTCCCCTGCATCCTCCCCTGGTGACAGTGGAGGTGTAGGATCTGTGCTGGGATGGCAGCAGCCAAATACAGGCTCAGTCATGGAGAAAAGAGCTGATAAAACTCCTGAACATAGAATTCTTGGATACACAAACAGGGAACAGGAAAGAGGCGCACAGATGGATTTTACGCTTGAGGTCTGTGAATGGGAATTGACTGTTTATATTCAGTTCCCTGAGCTCTGGGGTGTGTTCAGCTCTGTGGGGGACAGGTGTGGGTGTGCTGCCCAGCCTGGCCCTCCCCAGCAGCTCGGGTCTTGGAGGAAGTTCAGGTGCGTGGAATAGCAAGGTGCAGAGGCAACTGGGCAGCAGAGAGCTTTAGTGGAGTAAAAGGTTGATGAAAATTCAGGTGGCCATGGTTGGAATGGCTCTGCCTCTCAGCAGACCTTGCTTGGCACTGGTAGGTGGTACCTGTGGGGAGCTCAGCAGTGGAAGGACCTGCTCAGTCTTTCCCAGGTTGTTACAAACCTCTCTGTACCTCTCTGTAGGGTGATTTCACACGTGCCCTGTCTGTGGGTGCAGTGCTGCCAGGTGGGTTTGCCCCTTGGGGGTTCCTGCTGTTGCTTGGTGGTGGTTCCCTGTGTCAGTTCCCCAGCCCTTGCTGGTGTTCCCGATGCTCTCTCTGAAGCCTGAATGCAGCATTGCAGAGGCCCTGCCTGCACCTCCCAGGTGTCTCCGGTTCCCTTTGCCTGCTGCTGAGTATCTGCCAGGAAGGATTAGTTCATTGGTGGCTGGAGGTAGAGGCAGGGCCGGGTTAACCTCTTCAGGTCTCCTCTTACCTGTTCCATGTTCCAAAATATTTCCTGCGTTTTGGAACCCTGTTTTGCCATCTCCCTGACAGGAACTTGGCTGAGGCAGTGCTGGGAGTGTGGTGGATGGAGGGGATACTGTGTGCTGAGCAGGGGGATGTGGCATCACAGCATCTCCGTGGGCTCTGACTCCTTGTTCCATTCCTGCTTCAGGGCATTTACTGCTCTGTGTCTGAGCTGTTCCCCTGGGAGCTGCTCCAGCACCTCCCTCGTTGTCCTCTTCCTGCTCACCGGAGATGTTTGGGTCTGTGTCCTTCCACACAGGGACACTTAATTCTTCTTCAGGACTTCTCCAGTTCCCCAGATGTGCTTTGCTGCACCCCAAGGGTAGAGTCTGCCTTTGAGTCCCCCACTTTGCACCAGTTACCGGGCTTGGTCTCATTGCCTTGTCTAGGATTCCTGGTTTCAGGGTTAGACCTGGTTTGTTGGGTTTTTGTTGTTGTTTTACGGTGCCTCTCTGTGCTGGAGATGTATCTGTTGGATAAACTTATGATTTCTGCCTCAGGAAAACACAATCCGATTGGAAACAATTGCAACAGGTTATTGTATAATACAACTTCTGTCATTTTTCCCTTTGCTAATAGCTGTGGCATTACAGATCAGTCAATTACTTTTGGTAATTGAAGGTTGACCCTTCTTTGCTGAGAAGATGGTTTAGAAGTAGATGGGAGAAGGTGATTCCTGAGGTGCTGGTGTGCCAGGGAGGGGCCTGGGTGGGACCTGAACTGTACAGCAAATCAGAAAGGGGCAGAGGTCCTTGGGTGGTACTTGTGGTGTGCTGGGTTTGGCTGCTTCACCCGTACCCAGGATGCTCTCCCATGAAATATCTCCACGGGTCTCTCCAGATTAATGCTTCTGCAGTAGAATCACAGAATCACTGAGGTTGGAAAAGACCTTCAAGGTCAAGTCCTACCTTTGACTAAACACCATTTTGTCAACTGAACCACAGCACTAAGTGCCATGATTATTTCATCTATTCCAGTATTTCAATGGAAAATGCCCCTGAATGCCCTGTGCCTGCCACAGGCAGTTGTGGTCCTTCCAACTTGCCCTGTCCCACTGCTCAGACCAAGGTGGAGGCTGTAACTGTGGTCGGGGCCCCTCTCTTCACACAGCCACAGTCTGCTGCTGCCTCGTGTTGAGGATCAGTCTGAGAGCATCGATCACTTGCCAGGCCTTCAGAGCAGGGGGATGCTAATTGTGGTGTCTTGATTTAATTCTGGCTCGGGATCGCCTTTCTGGGGCCCTGGCTTGGTTTGTCGTTTCACCTGGAGCAGAGATTCCTCCCTGCTCCTGGTTGTGCCCTGGTTGTGTGCTGTGTGCCGGGGGCAGTTGCTGCCCTGGCCCCTCTGAAGGGGACAGCATTCCTCAGTGCTGCTCCAGTGCCTGAGAGGCAGCAGCTGCCGAGCCTTTGGCTCGGAGACAGCTTGCTTTGTCTGTGCTGGAATGTATTCCCAACACTTAAGTACTTTTATATATTTGCCATGCATTCCTCAGGGCCTGATATGGGGTTAAATAGTCGGAAATCCGCCGGTCTGCGTGGGGAGGGCTGTGTCCGGCTGGCAGGAGCAGCCTGCTGGCCGCCGGTCTGCTCCTGGCTCCAGTGTGTGCGGGAGCATGTGGGGCCAGTCCTGTTTGGTGCCCTCAGTGTGGCCAGAGAGGTTCACTGGCCTGGAGCTAGTTCAGGATCTGGCAGATACTGTGGGGAGTGGAGAAGGAAACACTTCTGGAGTGGGAGATGGCTGGGAGGACTGGTGTTGGGGGGGCAGGTGGTCTGTATGAGCTGCCCGAGGTGTTCCACACCTGCTGGGGTGGGTCAGACCAAGTCCCCGGGTAAGTGGCCCTTGCATGGTGGTTGTGGTGCCCTCCCTGTGGCACCAGGGTTGCTCCTGGGGCTGGGTAGTGGCCACTCTGCTGGAGCTCCAAACTGCTGTTCCCACCTCTCAGCAGTGATTGCTTGTTTGACCTCTGCTCGTGTTAACTCAGTTATCCTCATCAGATTTCAGTGATTCTTCTTGCATTAAGCTATTCTGGGAGTAACCATTGCCTTCCTGGTTTCTCTCTGTAGGGAAAGGTGTCTCCTGGGTTTGCTGCAGTGGTGCTGCCTAGGGGCACTGGGCTCTGCTGGAAGTGGACCGAGTCCTGCTCTGCCAAGGGAGCTGTGCAGCCTCTGGAGCTGGCATCCTGCCCGTGCTGCCTGGCCGTGGCATACAGGTCTTTCTGGTTCTGTGGCCTCACCTGTGCCATGCTGGCTTTGGGCACTGTGGAAGTGCCGGGTTTAACCTTAGAGCTGATCTGCTCCTGGGTGTTTTGCTTTGCAATTGCTGCTTCCAGCTCCTCCTGACTCTGTCCCAGGCTGGCTTTCCCCAGAGACTGTGCCAGTGGCTCAGGTGTTGCAGATCTCTCAGCACACATGTGAGAGGAGGGGCCCCAGGTCCCTTCACACTTCTCCTGCCCCTAGGTCTGAGACAGGCAAGGCAGATGTGTGTGCCCGGCTGTGGAGCGTGCAGCAGTCTCTGCTTCCTCCAGGGGCAGGTCGTAAGGTGTCAAGCCCACGTTTAACCAGGAAAATGGGAATGAAGCACAAATACATGAGCTGGTTTTGCTGTCAGCTTTTGAGGAGCTGCTGTGTTGCACTTGCCGACAGATGGACAGATGGATGGACGGACACCTCCGGCCTGCATTGCAGGGTCCCATGCATTCCTCCTGCCTGGAGACAAACACAGAACTCCACTAGGAGCCCAGCCCATGGTGGCATGGGAACCAGGCCCTCTTGCTCGTGAATCACAAGGAGAATTGTAATTATTTTCCTGCTGCGCAGTCTGATCCTGCCTTTAATTAAACATGTGCTGTCCTGCTGGAGGCAGGGACTGTTCCAGCAGGGCTGGACAGTTGGACTTGAAATTCTCTGAAGAGAAATGGGAGATGAGGAGGCTCAGGAGGACCTTAGCATGGGCACTTCCAGGGTTGGAAGGGTGGACAAAATCTTTGCCCTGGAGCCCCTTAACTTGTGTTGGAGGAGTTGTCACACAGCAGGCACTGCTGGGGTGCTTGGTCCATAGAGAAAATCACTCACTATCAACACTGCTGGCTCAGGGCTGGTGTCTTGGGGCAGCCTGGGTTGTCACAGGTTGTTTTTGAGGAAGAGGAGGTGTCTGAGCCCTGCTGTTTGGGCAGCAGAGCTGGGAACACCATGGTGGATTTGGCTGCAGAAGCAGGAAGTCTGTGTCCTATTCCAGAGTCAAGATTATGTTTGCGATGTAGACCCTGTTCCTGATCTCCAGCTGTAGAAATTGTCACTGCCTGGTTTCAGAGCCATTGGCCTGAGTGTGAGATGGTTGTGACTCTGTGGTTAAGCTGGTGCCTGACTCCTCTTCCTCTGACACGTGTCCTGTTCCCCTGCAGTAGCGCTGCTGTTTCTCACCTGGAGAGACTCTGAGGTGTTGCACTGAAACCTGCCTAAAACCTGCTTGGCTCAGGGGAAGAATGTCCCCAGAGCCTGTGGTGGCACTGGACAGCCACCCCCTCCCTGTCTGCTGTCGGCAGGAGGGGTCCTGGGGCCAAGGCAGTTCCACGAGCTCTCCGTGCTGAGGACAGCGTGGCTCCTTCTCCACAGAAACTCATGAAAGAGCCCTGGTGTCCGTGTCCTCCTCTCTTCCTCTTGACACATGGAGATGGCTCTCCTCCAGGTGCACATGGGAACATGGGGGCTGGCCCTCCAGGGAGAGCATGAGGTGGTGCTGGGGAACAGAGACCCCCATGTCCTGGTTCCCTTCCCCTGGCATTAGGAGATTAGGCACTGGGTGAAGGGGAGAGCTGGAGCTTAGCCTTGGGTAGGCCAGAAACCCTTTTTTTATAGCCTCAGGAAAACAAAGGTTTGGGAAAGAGTCGTGTTGCTGACCTGGGAGGGGGCATCAGTCTGCATCTGGACACAGTTGGTGTTTTCCAGGTCCCAGGCTCAGCACCCAAACGCTTTCTCTGTTTCCTTGGCAGGGAAGATGCCTCTCCTGCAGGTGGCACACAGGGCTCGCGTTGCCCTCGTGCTCAGTGGACGGCCTCTGGGCTCTGTGGCTGCTGCGGGTCGCAGGCACAGCAGTCTGCGTGGGAAGCTCCATGGTGGATCTGTGTCCCTGACCCTGCTGTGCACTGTCAGTCTGCCCGGCTTGTTCCAGCACTGCAGCCCGTTCCCCGTCGTGCCTGAGCAGCAGGACCAGCCCCACCAGCCCTCTGTACCAGCCTGGGGGTGGCTGTGGGGACCCTGAGCCGGGCTGCCTCTCTGTCCCTAATCCTGGCTGGGCAGTGGTTGGCTTTCCAGGCCTGCCCTTGGGATTTTGCCATTTCTGGGAAACGGCATAGCTGAGTGGTGGCTCAGAGGGTTTGTCCTGAGCCTTTTATCCATTGTCCTTTCTCCTTTGCTTCATTTTCCACCTCTTGGTCTGACTGAATGAGTGAGCAGGGGCGGACCAAGGCTCTGCCAAGCATCACGCTGCAGCAGGAGGGAGGCATGGGGGTGGTGTCTGAATTCCTAGCATCACTGGCCACTGTGGTTCTCTTAGATCACCTAAGAGCTCCAGCAACCCTTTGTTTGTGTCCTGGGGCTCTGCTGCAGCCTCAGCACTATTGCTGGGAGCTTCACAGACACGAACACAGACATGTCACATCAGCTGGAGAAACACAACTTGAAGGCTTGGTCATGGCAGAGAGGGGACAGAACCTGCTCCAGGTGGTTCCTTAAAGACAGAGAATGGGCTTAGAAGGCCCTTTGAGATTCTGCTGTGGATATACGTGTCACATGTGACTCTACTGTGTGTATGCACGTGTGACTGCTGTGTATGTACATCACATGACTGCTGTGTATGCACATACTGCCCTGGGTGATGTGCTATAGCTTACCTTGCTCTGAGCAGAGCTTGGACTACCTGGTCTTAACAGGTCCCTTCCAGCCTCAGCCCTTCCATAGATCTGCTGGACCTGCCTCTGTGTCCCTTCCAGTCTCAACCCTCCATGGATCTGCTGGACCTGCCTCTGTGTCCCTTCCAGCCTCAGCCCTTCCATAGATCTGCTGGACCTGCCTCTGTGTCCCTTCCAGTCTCAACCCTCCATGGATCTGCTGGACCTGCCTTTGTGTCCCTTCCAGCCTCCGTGGATCTGCTGGACCTGTCTCTGTGATGCAGACTGCCCTTTGGAGTGAGCTGCTGTACTTGGCAGTCTGTGTCCGTCATCTGCCTGTGCCTTTGAAGCTGTCGGCTCTCCGGAACATCCCCTGCTTTCTGGGCACGCCTGGCAGCTCTGTGCTGGTGTCTGCAGGGCCTGGGGTGCCTGCCTGGTGCTGCTCCAGGCTGTGTGAGGGCAGGTGCAGTTCCCTCGGGCAGGGCAGGCGGCGGCTGGTGCAGCCAGGTTTGGAGCAGGACGGTTGTTTCCCCATGCAGTGAGTGAGGAAGGGGTGCAGGGGTCCTTTGTCCCTGCTCAGGAGTGGGGACATCTCCTTCTCCTGATGCTGGCCAATGCCTTCTCCAGTGCCACCCATCTGTGCTGCTGGTGACCCATCAGGACATGCTGGGGTTATGAGGGCAGAAGCTCATTCCTGAGTCAGGTGGGCATCTCCTTCCTTCTGGGAGCGCTCTGCTTTCCTGTGGACCTGGAGCTGTGCCCTGACCTGGATGAAGTACAGGCACACCTCCTGATTCCTGCACTCCCCAGGGTCAGGGACTTCTGTGCTTGTGCCTCTTGCTGGCTGAAAAGCTCTGCCAGTGGATGTTGGGCATCCCTGTGTTATCAGGGAGAATCGTGTCCGGGATCAGCGATCGGTGCCTGAGGCTCTGGCTGCCCCACTGCCCAGGTGTTCCGGCTCCTCAGCAGAGCCAAAGGTGAATCTGCCAGTGGAGCTGTGTTTGCTGCTGCCGGTGTGTCTTGTTTCCACAAACCGGCTGAGCCTGTTACTGTTTCTCTGGGTAACCTCGGATCCGAGTGCCGTGGGAGCGTTCTTGGGCAGGACTGACCTCAGCGCTGAGGTGAGCGCGGTGCGGCCGGGGCGGCTCTGCTTGGCTGCTCCACTTGGAAGGGGACATTCTGGGGACAGTTTTGGCTGTCACAGTGTGATCCTGCTGTGACCACTGGGTATTTTTCTTTCATAAACTGACGCCAAATGCAGTGCTCTAAATCAAGAGGCTCACTAATAATTGCACAGGACTTTCATCCTTTCTCACTCCTGCATAGATCAGCCGGTTGGAAGGAGTCCAGAGGAGGCCACAGAGATGATTAGAGGGCTGGAGCACCTCTCCCGTGATGAAAGGCTGAGAGACTTGGGGTTGTTCAGCCAGCAGAAGAGAAGGCTCTGGGGAGACCTCATCGCAGGCTTTCGGTACCTACAAGGGCTCCAGGAAAGCTGGAGAGGGACAGGACAAGGGGGAATGGCTTCCCACTGGCAGAGGGCAGGGTTAGATGGGATATTGGGAACAAATCCTTCCCTGTGAGGGTGGGGAGGCCCTGGCACAGGGTGCCCAGAGAAGCTGTGGCTGCCCCATCCCTGGAAGTGTCCAAAAGCCAGGCTGGATGGGGCTTAGAGCAGCCAGGTCTAGTGGAAGGTGTCCCTGCCCACAGCAGGGAGTGGGACTGGGTGGTCTCGAAGGTCTCTTTCTACCCAAACCTTTCTGTGGTTTGGCGTCCCAGAACTGCCATCACATAACTTGCAGTCAAAACGGAGTTCAGCACTGAAAACCCAGTAGCAGATGTCTCCGTTCTCCAGTTAAGGGGGGAAAAAGCCACTCTGTGCCAAGGACAGTATGCAGAAAGGAAGAGACAGGTTTGTAGAGAGGAGCTGTGTGACTTGTGGACATGTGGTGATTGTAGGATGTCACCGGGCAGGGTTTGGCTCATGAAGGGCTCCCCCAATTCTGCTGGTTCCCTCCCATGGGTGATCTTGGCCACAGTCTATATTTGACTGGCAGCAGCAACAAGGGACATTTGAGGGGTTTTATTTGTTTCTGCTGAGGCCTGTGAACCACTGGAGCCATGTGGTTCCCCAGTGAGGATAATTATTTGGTGGACCCAGGGGCCCAGAGGAGTTTTGGATCATCTCCCATGGTTGGAGGTTTGACCAGACAAAGGCCTGAGCAACCTGCTCTGGTCTCATCCTGATCCTGTCTGGAGCAGGAGGTTGGACTGGAGATCTCCCGAGTACCTTCCAACGAGAATTATCTCATGGGTCTGTGATGAAGGTCTGTGAGATACAAAGGATTGGAAGGGTATTAGATTAAATTGCAGTCCCTTTTAACTGAAAAATCCACGGGTCTAGGTTGCCTTTTTTCATCTTTTTTAAAGATTGAAGTAACTGAATTTTGGTTCAGAACTTAGTGAAGACCCTTGAATGTGTTTGCCTGCATTTGGCTGTCAAGGGGCTGCTGAGGGAGGATGTTACATCTGAAAACCTGCTGCAGAGCCTGGGTTTCACAGTTTTCTGTCTTTTTTTGCAATGTTGTCATTTTGTGGATCATTTCGTATCTTTTGGCATATGGTTCTTTACAAACTCTTTATACCTGTCCCTAATTAATGACTATTAAACGTATTTCCAGTTGGTTGCAGTGTGCTTGCTCTGGGTGTTGTAAGAGTTTATGTCCCTGAATTTTAATTGTAGGACAGTTTTGTAGCTGTTTTCTTCCTTATCTACCCTGCGAATACTCCCGTGCTTCAGCAGTGAATATCTTTGTAATGCACCCTGATTTGCAAAGGCTTTTACCCGCAGTTACACCCAGCTGCTGTTACATCAGTACCCCCTAATCTTGAGCTTTTTTTTGTTCGTGATAACTTCCATCACACTCTGAGCTGCTGGATTCCCATGTGCTGGAATCTTCCTGTGCTGATTCTGGATTCCTGTGTGCTGGAATATTTCCGTGCTGGTCCGTGTGAGCTTTGGGCTTCTGAGCTGCCAGGAAACAGGGAGAGACTGGGCTTACCTTTTTTTCTTCTTCAAACTTCTATTTTTAGTCTACTCTGAGTCCAGTTTGGACACTGAAGGATCTGGGTCAGGCAGATTTGGTGGTGTTTTATTTTATAAATTAGAAAACGTTGAAGTTGGGGGGAGTTTCTCTTTACTGGAGATGTTCAGTGTGGTGCTAAATCCAGGGGTTTGCTTCGTCAGCTCTGGGAATTGGTGTGAGCTTTGATTAGCAGAAGGGATAATTGCCAGTCTCCAGAGACGTGTACTCAAGGTTTCCCTCTTGGTTCTCGTAACAATTTTTAAATTAATTTGTTCTCATTTTCAAGTGTCACAAGTGAATCTCGTGTGCAGCCTTTGCTTTGGGCTGTTGGGCTGAGCTGAAGTCTCAGCTCACAGAATACTGAGCTGGAAATGACATGGAAATTCATGCCAGAGACAGCGCTTGCAGCTCTTGGTCACATCCTCTTGCCATCTTTTTTTGGCAGATACAAAACCTGAATTCGAGCATGAAAACACTGTAATTCTCACATTTGTTTTTTCTGGCTACCACTGAGGGCTGTTGGCTGGTTTTATTTTTTGTCACATGTAAATATTTCATTCAGGTCCAGTGTAGCTGATTCTGCCAAGTGGGACATTGCACTTGAGTCCTCCTGCAGTTCTGCTCGTGGGCTTTGCCCAGCTCTGGCACTGCTGGGGGGTTTAGAAACCTTTTTATTTTCTTTTTAAGAAAAAAGGAGAAGCTGGGGGGCTTCTGCACCACATACAGCCTGGGTTTATTCTCATTTACTCTAAATGTTAGTTAAAAGTGTGGACGCGCTCTGAGGCTACGTGAACCCTTAGGCAGAAGTGCTGCAGCCTGGACTGTGGATGTTCGGTCCCTTTGGTTATTTTCCAGTGTGCAGACTCTGGCAGGTCAGCACAGTGTCTTGCCTGGAATTTCCTTGCATTCTAAAATTAGGAGAAGGCTCTAGGAAACAATAGCAAATCAAGTGTCTAAACTCCTGCTCCCCTGAACCTTTGTTGTTGTTTAGACTTTCACCCACTTCCTTTTCACAGAGCTGGTCTGTGTTAGATAAACAGAGTTAAACAGAGCTGGTGATGGTCAGTGGTGAGAGGGGTTATTTTTAAAATTTATTTACTCGTTATACAATTACTGTGGTCCTTTAGGACATCAGAAGTGTGAATTTCCTATCAGTGCTGCTCATCCCTGCTCACTCCCCTGTGCAGAGTGCTGTGGGAGCCCGGCAGCCCCGGGGCAGCGTGGGCTGGGCTGTGCTTTGGTGCCCCTCAGACACACACTTGTGCCCAGCAGTGTGTCCTGACTGGCACTTGGAAACTGCTGAGGTTTGGATCTGTGCAGAAACTCCTCCAGTTACAGCACCAGACCTCGTGGTTGTCACTGCAGGAGGGGAGAGCAGCTCACGTGTGCTCTGTGCACCTTCTCAGGGTTATGTCTGCCCCACTTTCTCATCCGCTCCCCTCCCTTGTCTGCTCTCTGCTCTCATTTTTGGCAGTGTTGAGGGGGCCCGAAGGTGCCCCACACCCGAAGGTACCCTGCAGGTGTTCCTGGGGAGGTGTGTCCCAGCAGCTCTTGTGCAGGTGGATCCCTGGAGAGGCACCTGAGGAGGGAGGCTCAGAGCTCGCTCTGGTTTGATCCCTCTCAGTGTGTGCTGCACGAGCAGCCCCGGCTTTGGCTGTGTTTTGCAACCTGTGAATGATCCCAAGACTGCCTCTCCTGCGCTGCTCTGACCCCCTCCCTGCCTCTACTGAGGACAAACACAGGGTGATGTAATTTAGAAATGGCCTCTGCATGTCACTGCACAGACCTGAGTTTGCTCTCGGTCACTTTTAACCGTTTTCTGCAGTGGCCCTGCATTGTTGTTTGTTATTCCCAGTACTCCGAAACAATCCAGGAAATGCGGCAAACACCCCAGCCCTGGTTCCCATCCTGTCCAGGGTCTGACTTCTGGCAGTGGTTAGAATCAGCTGCAGCATTTGGTCAGTTGATAATTACAGTACATTGTGTTTAGTAAACTCGCTGGGGCTGGTGGTGTCTTGGAGGAGTGATTGATGGATCCCAGAATTTGCCATTTGCAGCTGATGGACTTCTGGGAGCCCCAAGGGGTGTGTGGCAAAGCTGAGTGTTGCGAGGGCCCTTCCAGTCACGGTTCCTGTGGCTGTGGTGTTCCTAGAAAAGAATTTCCGTGCCTTCTCTAGTTCCATGTTACTTGGGGCCGTGCTGACAGCTCACCTGTGCCTTCTCCACCTGGCACAAGGGGCACAAATGCTGTCCCTGATGGTGTGGGGACCTGCCACTGCTGTCCTGACCAAACATCCTGTACAGCAGATGTGTGCAAAGCAGGGGCAGCACTTTGGGCTGGGAGTCTCCTTGTGTTTCTCCTTTGTTGGCTCTTCTGGAGCTGGCTCACAAACTCAAGTGCCTGCTGCAAGCTGCTGTAGAGTAACTTCCCCACGGTGCTGGACTTCAGAGCCTGAGGTGAGCTGCTGTTGTAGGAAACAAGGAACGTGTGGCTTGTATCCTGCACAGGAGGGAGGATAGCGGTGGGTAACAGATGCTAAGTGAATGACCAAGCTAAACTCATTTATGCCTTTTTTCTTTCACCCTTGTCCCTTGTAGCCAGCCCTTCATGGGGATTCTGGTTCCTACAGTGACACCCCATGAGGGCCTGGCTGGGCAGGGGTGGTGGGAGCAGGCAGGTGTCTCAGGGGTGGATGCTCAGGCTCCTCCTGAGATGAGGAGATGGGTTTCCCCCAGAACTGCTGCTGACCCAGTTGTGTCACTTCTGTCACAGCCCTTCTTCAGGCTTCTGAACCTGCGCAAGCTGGGTCTGAGTGACAATGAGATCCAGAGGCTTCCCCCCGAGGTGGCCAACTTCATGCAGCTGGTGGAGCTGGACATCTCCCGCAATGGTAAGGCTGGAGCTGGGCAGGAGGAGGTGCCCAGGCCCTGCAGTCCTCCCTGTGCCCTCGTGCTCGGGAGGAGCCTTTCCTCACCCCCTGGAGCGATCCCTCGGGCGTCCTGAGCTGTGACAGTGGGGTTGTCTCACCATGTCTCAGGCTGTCACCACTACCTGCTGTCCCATTTTCTCAAGCCTCCTTTGTTCTTTCACCTATTTTTTCCAGACATTCCGGAAATTCCTGAAAGCATCAAATTCTGCAAATCCCTGGAAATCGCAGACTTCAGTGGGAATCCTCTCTCCAGGTAGGAAGGCATATGCAACCTCTTAGTCCAGCTGAGAAGGAGAACTGAATTTGCACATTCTCCCTGGCTTTCTCTGGTCTGCATCTTGTAATTGTCTCTCTGCAAAGCCGAGGCCTGGGATTGCCCTGCCTCTTCCACAGCTGCAGGAGTCTGCTCTCCTGGCAGGTGGAATGCTTGGCTTCGGGAGGAGCTGGTGTGTGCTCCATCCCTGGGGCCTGTGGCTGGGAATGATGAACATTTAGTTGTACTGGTGTCAACAGTGAGGACTTCTGTCCTCCTGAAATGAGTTTGGTGCTGCCTTTGCACTGGTCACAAACCAGAATGGATGTGGGCTTGTGCTGCAGAGGAGAAAAAGCTTGCATGCCATCCTCTGCCCCCCAGAGCCCCTTTTGGGCCCCACTCTAAGCCCTTTTGCTCCTTCTCAGCCCCTTTTCCACCTCTCTCTTATTCAGAGCTGAGGATAACCATCCTTTTAGCCCTGTGTTTGGTTGTTTCCCTCTTACCTCAGTGCCCAGAGCTGTGCCCAAGTAGGAATCTCTGACTTGTCTTTCAGTACTCTGTCCCTGGAGCTTTTAATGCATAATCCCAGAGTTCAGTGTGGCTCCCCTGCCTTGGTGAGCCGTGTTTTCAGGCACTGTTGTCTTGCTGCCAGGGTCCCTGCAGGTGCCAGTCTGGCCCCAGGTGTCCACTTCCCTTTGCGCTCAGGGCAGGTGCTGTCGAGGTTTTAGGCACATTTAACTCTGCTCCCTCTGCTGGTCCCGGGCACTGCTGGAGTGGGACAAGCTTCTCTGTCAGTGACAATCCCCGTACCACAGGAGAGACCAGCCCTTCTGCACTGGGCCTTATTTGTCAGAGTTTTTCTGCCTCAGGGTTCAGATGAGTTGGGGGGGGTGGTAAGGGGGCTCTCTGAACCACCTGTGGAAGCAAAGGAATTTCCTCTTTCAGGGCTTTTCCCTGTTCTGTCACACCTTGGGTCTGTTGTGCTGGTGCTTGGTCCTGGGGAATGCTGCAGTGTCATCTGCAGAGATATCCTTTGCTGGGCACTTGGAATGCTTGGGAGCCCTCCCTTCTTCCAAGTGTAAGTGATCCCATGGCATGGTTTAGTCTGGGATTTGTGCTCAAGTACTGCAGAGCTGAGTTTGCAAACCCGGACAGGTAATGTCTGGTGCAAGAGGGTTTTATGGTTTTGGAAATGGAACTTGTCCTGGATCAGCAGCCAGGGCTGGTGATGGTTCTGTTCTTCTCCTTTCCATATGTTGATGCCAATTGGGATAAGGCTGGCTTTGGCGGGATGTGAGTGTTTTGGGGGATTCTGTGCTTTGTACACAGGATTAATGGAGTTTTGTTTGTGTTCTCACAGGCTTCCTGAGGGCTTCACCCAGCTCCGAAGCCTGGGCCACTTGGCCTTGAACGATGTGTCCCTGCAGAGCCTCCCCACTGACATTGGGAAGTGAGTATGGCCCTGTTCTGGCAGCAGGGAGGGGGCTGGGTGGGGACACCTTGCTGGTGGGATGGGGACAGTGGCAGGACCTGGAGGGACAAGCCAGGTGCAGCTTTGCCCTGGTGCTGACAGTGCTGCGTGAGCACCTCTGAGCCTTGGTTTGTTAAAAGACCTTCCTGCAAAGGTTCCTGTCCTGGTCCCGGCTGCTTCTCCTGCTGTGGTTCGTGGCGCAGCAAGGATTGATCCAGTCTTCTCAAATCCTCTCTTTCCCTGTGTTCTGAGCGCCCATTTGCCCCTTTCCAAGCAGGTGTGGGCTGCCTGATGATGTTGGAATGATTTATGCTGCTGGCAAATGGCCCCATGGGGTGCAGTGCCTCTCCCGTGGGGTTTGGCTTTCCACATGTGAAGGATTTTACCTTTTTGGGCAGACAGTCCTGTTGTGACAGTGTGTTCCTTGTCCTGAGTGTGGGCATGGTGTTGTTCCTTGTGCCTGCAGCAAGCACCCACCTCCACCAAAGCCATTTACAGCCGTGTTGTTTTTGTTCCCCCATCTCCATCCACATGTGCACATCCATGCATTGCACAGGACATGAGGGGTGGTCCAAGGGAAGGGAGATGAGCGGCTCCTTGTATCCCTGAAGCCCTGTCCAGTGAACCTGGCTTTCTTGCTCCCTTTTCTCTTGCAGTTTGGCAAACCTGGTGACTTTGGAGCTACGTGAGAACCTGCTAAAGACTCTCCCCACGTGAGTGTCTGTCTGGGGGCTGTAGGAGTCTCCTGCCTGATCGTTCTTGCTGCTTCCACAGGGACTAGTGCAGGCACCATCACCTGGCTTGGGAGGGCTCAGGCTGGGCATAAAGAGGCTGCATCTTGCTGAATTTCCATAAATTGGGGCGAGGAGAGAGAGGATGGTACAGGGCTGGAGAGCAGCAAAGGACGTTCAGAGCCCGTACTCAGTCTCTGTGTAAGGATTGATTTGGAATAGACAGGGTTCCCAAAAAAAGCTGATGGAAATAGTGAGAACCGTTTTTCCTGAAGAGGTGGAGGAGACAATGGATTCTTTCAGAAAGAAAGAGAAACCTGTGTGGAAGGGGGTGTAGGAGGAGCTCTGTGCACAGTGAGGTTCAGGATTTGGAGAGCAGCTGAAGGGTACATTTTGCTTCTGACGCGTTTTGTTGGCTATCCCTCCTGGTTGTTTGGGTGGGATAACTGCCTTCCCTGCAGCAGACAAAACATAAGACAGCAAGGGAGAAGAGGTAAGTGTTGTGACACATTTTGGAGTTAGGGACAGGGGTGAGTTCCTGACAGGGAACGTGGCTGGTGGAGGTAACGCTCTCAGGTGGATGGACGTGGAGAACTGTCCAGTCAGTACTTTGGTCTTGGCTTTGGCCCATCAGGGTTTGTTGAGGTTTCTACCCAAATCAGCTCTGTCAGCCTGCTTATCCATCCCACTGATGATTCCCCCAGCTCTTCTTGGACATCAGTGGAAGGGATTCTGCCCGACTCCTTTTTGAACAGCAGTTGTTTTGGGACCACGTGAACTCCTCAGTGAAGGTGTGACACATGCAGCTGTTAGCACCTGTCCTCAGAGCTCTCTCAGTGTTCCTGGCAGGAACTCAGCTTGTCTGCTGGCACTTTCCCCCCGTGGTTACACCGTGCAGAAGCACAGGTCAGAATCACACGATCACCTTGTCTGATGGCAGTCAGCAGATCTTTTCTGCACAGCAGTGACCCTGTCACAGAAAGGTGATAGGAGGGGGCCAGCTGAGATGGTCCTGTGTGGAATATCACCACAGAGGGCAATATGAGAGTTAAAGCTCCTTATCACAGAATTCCAGGATGGTTTGGATTGGAAGGGACCTTAAAGCTCATCATGTTCCAGCCCGTTGACATGGGCAGGGACACTTTCCACGAGACCAGGTTGCTCCTCCAAGCCTTGTCCAACTTGGCCTCGAACACTTATTCCAAGCTGAGAACTGGCAAGCAGGAGGAGTTTGGGTCCTGGTGTTGGGCTGCTCTTCCGTCTGTTCCTGTGCCTGGCTGTTCATACAGGCAGGGACCACTGCTGGGTTACACCACGTCAGCGAAGAGGTGCAGTAGTTGCATCCGAGATTGGGCTTTCAAACTGCAGTGAAGATAGTCCCAGTGGCTTTTCACCATCTCAGAACCAGTAAGTCTCTGGAGTCTTGAGAATTCAGTCTGTGACCACACCCCTTGGGTTTTTGTGGAGATCTCTCATGCCCAGTGCTCCCATGTTGCCCTTTGGTAGACCCAGGTGCCATCCAGGAGGATGCTTGCGGGGTGCTGTGAGGTTTTGGTGTTTTTCACTGGAAGGTTAATCCAGGCTTGACACTCATTCTGTAAAGCAAATTCAGCTTCTTTTCATCTTTCCCCAATTCTATTTTGGGATGATTTCCAGAAGTAGAAAATGGATTTTGAAGGCCAAGGCAATTCTGGTCGGATCTGTCAGTCAAATACAAGATGGCAGTTGATGGCCAGAACCATTTCAGTGATGCTGTTGGATTCTCTGCCTGAGGCTCTGGTGCTTCCTCTGGCTGCACTTTGTGCATGAGAACAGCTCTAAATGAGACCAGGTGACCTTGCCAAAGAGGAGAATGACTTAAGCAAGAAATGGCTGGTGCTTTGTTTCTGAGGTCCCTGAGCCCAGTGAGTAGGTGGGCTTCCACGCTGAGAATTTGGGGCAGCATAACGCAGCAGCGTCCTTTTGGTGTCTTTTTGTTGTTGAGCTTCTTGAAAGATCCAGCTTGCAGTGACCTTTGCTTGCCAAAATTCCATTTCATTGGTCAGTCTTCTGATACGGACTGAGTTCTGAAATGGTTCAGCTTGCACAGCTGGTGATCACCCCTCATCTCTCCCATGGAGGTGGGACGCAGCCAGAGGCTTGGGAGGGGCAGCTCTCGTGTATTCTTATGGAATAGTGGAGGGGGATCTATATTGAGACCTTTTGCCAGACATCATCAATGTGGATTCCAGAGCTAACTTGTTCCTAGTTTGGGAATTCAAGCTGTGAAGGTGCAGAGGGATGGTCAAGGCTGCATCACCTTCAGAGGAGTCAGAGTTGGTGTACATTCGTGGTGAAGGAGTGTTGTGCAACAGGATCCTTTGGATGAAACTGCTGATGAACCTTTGCTGGAGTTTATCTCAAAATCCACCACTGCGTGCAGTAGGAAATTAATTTTCCTGCATAACCCAAATGTTTTTACAGCCTGGCCCAGACAAGACCGCTCCCTTTCACTGCAGCCCCCAACAGCCTTGGTTTGGGTGGCACTGAGAGGTGTTTCCAGAGAAATATGGGGATTTCTGTATTGGGATGGTTCCTTAAGAAGAGAATAAAGCTGTTTCTTGCCAGGGGAGTGGGCAGGGCTGGCGGCTCCACCCTGGCACACAGTGAGGGGCAGCAGTCCTCTGGTGAGGTGGAGCTGGAGCTGATGGGTCAGGCTCAGGTGTGAGGACAAATGAGCACCTGGACCGTGTCATGAGACCCCACCCTGGGTGTGTGGGACTGCCGGCCATGTCCATCCCCAGGTGTGGGGTATGGGGTGCTTGGGCCGTGTCTGTGGGCCACTGGTGGGACAGGCTGTGGGTCCTGTGCAGTGTCTTCATAGTGAGCTTCTGTCTGTACGCTGTCACCTCACCTGAGACGTCAGGCCACTATTGTCTTCCCTTCCTCTGCAGCAGCATGAGCATCCCGTTTGGGGAAACTGAGGCTGTTGGATTTGTCATTCCTCCCTGTCCCTGCAGCTGTGCTCCCCTTGCCCCCCAAACATGTCTTGTCCTCTGCTGAGTACCTCCTGTTGCCTGTCAGTCCGTGCCCAGGTCCCTGTCCTTGCTGTGAGACTGGCAGCCATGTGAAGGTGTGGCTGGTCATTGTTATGGTTTTGGTCAGGGTCTGTTGTGGTGGGAGGGGGAGAAGCCAAACTGGTACCAGTGGAACTGACTGCACTGGGACTGCTGGTGCCTCTGAACCCAGTTCCCTGGGGTGAACAGTCTGGCCTGGGGAAGGGACCAGCTCTATAAACTGTTGGGCTCAGAGGGACCGTGAGAAAGGTCAGGATTGCCCCACCTGCCTTAGGAGTTACTAGAGATCATGTGATTTGTGCAATGTGTGTCCCAGATGCTAACCTTCCGCTCTTTATTTCTTGTTTTATCTCTCTGTCCCCTGTGCCTCGCAGTTCACTCTCCTTCCTTGTCAAGTTAGAGCAGTTGGATCTCGGTGGCAATGACCTGGAAGTGCTGGTAGGTGAGGGCTGCTGGGGAGGGAGTTTGGGTGGTTGGTAGGGGCAGATCCTGCACCTCGGTGCAAGCAAGAGGGTTTCCACCTGAAATGCAAAGAAATAGACCCTCAGGTTATTTGGGGAGATTCTGATCTGCCCAGCATGGCTCAGTCATCATTCCCAGATGAATTTTCTCTTCCTGTGTCAGCCCTTGTGTCTCGTTTCCTGCTGGCCTCTCACACCGCCTGCTCTGTCCTTTCCAGGCTCTGGGATGGTAATTCTTCCTGTCTGGCTGCCAAGGATCTTTCCTTTCCAGCAAGACTCTGGTGCTTCCCTTCTCTGTCCTGCACTGCCCCCAGCTGTTTTTCTTCTCATCCAGCTTCCTGCCTTTCTCCTTTCTGGGATGATTTCTGCCCCACAGAGTGCTGGGCCATTCCATGTTGTCCACGGCAGTGAGGGTAGCCCAGTGTGGGGGCCCTCTCCATGGAGGGCTCAGCATGTGGAGAGCAAGGGCAGAGTCTCAGAATTCAGGTTGTCTGGGCATTTGGGGATACCCAGGGATATTCTGTAACTTTGCAGCTGTGGATTAAGCTATTACTGGATCTTACTCTTCATGTTCTGGAATGAGTTTTGGTAGAAAACCATCAAAATTGGGAGGCAAAGGGGTTCATGGAGCTTGGCTGTACACACTCCCCTGTGAGAACGGGTGTGTGACACTTCAGCCGTGCTCCAGTGGAGCAAACTCCAAATGCTGATTGCTTGGGGGGGCTGTGGGATGTGAATGTGTGTCTGTCACGGCTGATGGTGCCACTGGAACATGTTGAGTTGGCCAGTGGTACCCAAATGTTTATTTTCATGTCTGAGAGGAGGAAGATGCATTTCTTCTGTAAGGCCAGAATTTCCAACCCCCTAGAATCATGGAATCATTAAGGTTGGAAAAACCATCTGAGACCATCGAGTCCGGCTGCTCCCCCAGCACTGCCAAGGCCACCACTAACCCACGTCCCCAAGTGCCACATCCACACAGCTGTTAGGTGACCTCAGGGGTGGGGACTGCAGCTGTGCCAGGGCTGGACAGCCCTTTCTGGGAAGGAATCTTCCCACTATCCAACCTAAACCTCCCCTGGCACAACTTGAGGCCATTTGCTTTTGTCCTGTCCATTATTCCCTGAGAGCAGAGCCCAACCTCCACGTGGCTCCACCCTCCTGTCAGGGAGTTGCAGAAAGCCAGAAGGTCCCCCCTGAGCCCCCTTTTTCCCCAACTCCCTCAGCTGCTGTCCATCAGAATTGTGCTGCAGGTTTAGTTCTTGCCTTGCCCACTGACACGGTCCTGCTGTTGCCTGCTGTGTGTCCCACGGGACCTCCTGCAGCCAGGGGCCGTCCCAGGCATTCCCAGACACGTGTGCTGCTGTCCTGTAATGAGCCATGGATGGTCCTGGGAGGCGTGAGAGGCGGAACAGTGCCTGGCTTTGCAGAGAGTGGTGTATTTGTAGCATCCTCAAGCAGCTTCTCCGTGTGGAAGGGGCTGATGCCATCACTGTCCTGTCTCCTATAGCCGGACACTCTGGGCGCGCTCCCGAACCTGCGCGAGCTCTGGCTGGACCGGAACCAGCTCTCGGCGCTGCCGCCGGTGAGTGTCTGTTGGGCACGTTCGCCCCTTTGCCCCTGCCCCGGCTGTTCCCTCGAGCCACGGGCTCTCCTCTCTGATGCAGGAGCTGGGCAACCTCCGGCGCCTGGTCTGTCTGGATGTGTCTGAGAACAAGCTGGAGCAGCTGCCCAACGAGGTCAGTGGGCTGGTGGCACTGACGGACTTGCTGCTGTCACAGAACCTGCTGGAATGCATTCCGGACGGGATCGGTGAGTGCTGTGGGACAGGGAGCACTGCAGGACTTCACTTCCTTGGCAGTGCTCCTGGAGGAGCTTCAGGAGAGAGTGTGGCAGGGACCTGGGGATTCATGGACATAGGCACAGTCATGGAGAGCAGAAGCAGTGGGTGGTACAGGTGAGCAGAACTCTGCAGGAGAGTTCAGGTGCTTCATCTGCATCAGGTGTGTGTGTGAGGCCTGCAAACAGGCCTGGTGGGAGAAAGGCAGAGCCTACGGGGTTGGGTTATGGGATCCCTGATGGGATCACAGCCAGGTGAGTGTAGAACAGCATCCTTCTCTCTGGCACAGCTCACGCCTAACTTGTCACCCTGGCCAGGTCAGCTGAAGCAGCTCTCCATCCTCAAGGTGGACCAGAACAGGCTGACAGATGTGACGGAATCAATTGGGGACTGTGAAAATCTCTCTGAGCTCATCCTGACTGAGAACATGCTGACGGTGAGTACTCAGCAGCCACCCGCCTCTCCCATGCTCAGCCAGCTGCCAGGGATCCCTTCCCACCTTCTGCCCCCCGAGCTGAATTCCTCAGTGTGCTCCAGCTGCTTCCAGAGTTTCACCAAGTTCACAGACATTTGGAAGCTGCTCTCTCTCACTGATTTTTTTCCCCTAAAACATTCTCTGGGGTAGCAGGGATGCTGGGATTGCCCATCCCAAAGACCGTCCCGGCTGACAGGTGCCAGACCACATCCCAGGCTGCATTGTTGAGGGCTTTGGGATGGTGTGATTGAAAATGGCCCTGCTCCAAACTGCCTGTGCTTTGTTTGGTGAAACATAAGGATTGGGAATGGGCGGAGAAACAGAAGGAAAGTCTTGACCAGTGGTGGTTGGAGTGTGCTGTGCTGTGTTGAGGGGAAGGGTTGGCATGGGTCAGTCTGTGAGCCTGAGGGAAAACCTGTCCCAAAGATATCCCGAAGAACGTTATCCCAGCTGCGTCTGTGGGGACGGAAGGCAGCTCGTTCCCCAGACCGAGGGCTTTGTGCCTTTCCCTGTGCCACTCTCTCCTCTTGCAACCACTGACTCGGCTCCTTCCCAGGCCTTGCCCAAGTCCCTGGGCAAGCTGGCCAAGCTGACGAACCTGAACGTGGACCGGAACCGGCTGACGGCGCTGCCAGCGGAGATTGGAGGCTGTGCCAACCTCAACGTCCTGTCCCTGCGGGACAACCGCCTGGCCCTGCTGCCCCCCGAGCTGGCCAACACCACGGAGCTCCACGTCCTGGATGTGGCTGGGAACAGGTGAGCAGCAGGAAGGTGCTCGGGCTGGGAGGCTGCTGTGAGAGAGGTGCTGGGTCTGTGTGGATCCCAGGATCCACGGTGTGGAAAAGCCCAGGCTGGGTGCTGAGGGCTTGAGCTTTGCCTGTGAACCCCTTCTCTGTGTCACCTAAACACAGGGTAGAGGTAAGGCACAAGTGTGAGGGCATTTTGTCACGTGTGAAATAGAGATCAGGGGAAATCCCTGGTCGCTGGCTTCCTTTCCTTCCTGCAGATTTTGTGGGTTTGTGTCATTAGTCCTCAGGTGATCGGTGCCAAAGCCTCGTTCATGGTGTGTAGGTCTGGGAACAGCCTGGGAGCTGTTCTGAAAGGTCCTGTAGTTGTGTTTGCTGGGGCTGGTGTTTTTGGGAGCAGTTGGAAGCTGACCAGAGGTTCTGTGGGGAGCATTCTATTCACTGCTCTGTGAGAGCACCGTTTTTCTGTTTCTGAACCTCTCCACACTGCTGGAGGGAGTTGTCCTCTGCTAAAGGCTGGTGAGGATGGGTTATTGGAGCCCAGTCCACGGCCACGGACAGATCAGCTGTTCCAGTGGTGCAGGACTGAGGAATCCACAGCAGCTTGGCTCTGTCCCCCTCTGTTCAGGTGGGGTGGTCTGGAGCTGAGGTGAAGCTCCTTCCTGACCAGGTAAGTTTAAGCAATTTGTTCTTCTCTTTTGCAGGCTGCAGAATTTGCCCTTTGCTTTGACAAATCTTAATCTGAAAGCCCTGTGGCTGGCAGAGAACCAGTCCCAGCCCATGCTGAAATTCCAGACCGAGGATGATGAAAAGACAGGAGAAAAGGTTCTCACTTGCTACCTGCTCCCCCAGCAGCCCTCTCCCAGCCTGGGTAAGAGTCTGCATTGCAAGCACTGGCTGCAGAGCCTTGTGCTCAGGAAGGGGCTGAGGCCTTGAACCTCCTCTGCTGGCTTGGACTGTCCCTTGCTGTGATTCCTGTAGCAGATCCGGGCTCTTGTATGGCTGGGACACCTTTCCCAGGTAGTGATTGTTAAAACCGAGGAATTGCTTTCTGCTGGCTGCTAAGGAAGCTGCAGCCTCATCTTGGAGTGTTCTGGTTGGATCTGCTGACCAAGCAGTCAATTTTCATTGTCCTGTCAGCACGGTATCCCTGCCTTAATTGTACCTTTCCCTGTACTTCTGGGGTAAGGAGTGCTAGAGCTGCAGCATCAGACACTGCTGTGGAGGCTGCTGTAGGTCTGGTGGGAGACGTGCAGAAGGGGACAGGATGCTGAGGCCACAGCCTTTGTCCTCAAGGCCTCTGAGGCCATGGGCAGATACAACAGGAGTGCTCTAATGGGATGAGAACTGGCTTCCATCTAAGTCTACAACCCTGCTCTTCCCAAAAGGAGCTCCCACTGTGTTCTCTTCCTCCCCAGAGAACCTCCTGCAGAACAGCGTGGATGAGAGCTGGACAGACACCAACTTAAACAGAGTCAGCGTGATCCAGTTCCTGGATGAACCTAAAGGAGATGATGACGAGGAGTCCGGAGCTGAGAGAAGAGTAAGGAATTCCTGGAGGCTTGTTGGCTCCCTGTGGAAGCACAGGGACAAGCTCAGCTTTCCGAAGATGGGGAGTCGCTGTGGTGTCTGTGTTTCACCCTGTGGCGCTGCTGAAGGCGTGTGCAGGATCCCCACAGTCCGAAGGCTGTTCAGTGCCCTGAGGAGCCAAGCAGGAGTGAAAGGGAATGAATTCCCTGGGAGCCGTGGTGCAGAGTCGTATCTTGAGGCTCTTCTATGGGAGTGGAGCACTAACGTGCCCAGGGAGCACTCGAAATGTCCAGAGATCCCCATAGAGCACTGTCAGGATAGGGTTTTAGCTCACTCCCATCATGGGGGAAGGCTGCCCAGCCAAACCCAGGCCATCCCCATCCCTCCAAGCATGGAGCCAGTGCAGCCCGTGCTGTGGAGTGTCCTGCTGGTAAAGTAAGTACTAAACACTGTAGGCAGCCTCAAAACCTGCAAGAGATCGTTGTGCTGTCAGTGCAGATGCAAAGGCCAGGATAGAAGTTTTCAGCAAGTGCTCTGAGGGTTTCAGTCTCTTGCAGGATTTTTTTCCTTTTTCTTTTGTGGAAAGCCATCCTGAGATCTGAATCCTTCTAATGAATGGTGTTTGCAGCTGTCCTGGCAGTGTGTGCGCTGCTGGCGTTGGGAGGTTTGGGGGTTTTTTGAATTGTTTTTAACATCGTTATCAGTTTTAGATTGCTTGTTTTCTTGACTCTTTACCTGGGATGGAACTCACTAAGCAGTACCAATTCTGGTGCGTTTGGGCTTGGCAGACCTGTTAAGTAACTCCAGAGGAATTAGGAAGATATCCTGAGGTTTCTCACCTGTGTTCTAGAGGAGTTTCTGTGTTGACAGTTTTTCATTTACTAAGCCTGAAACACCATTTTAAACTTCCCATCTCTATCATTCTTCCCAAACCCTCTATCAGCTGGAGAACAGGATGATGTCCAGAGAGAGCTCTGTGTTCCCTGCCCCTGTTCTTCCCCCCTCCCAGCTGCAGGCTGTGTAAGACCTGGAGCAGATCTGCAGCAGGATGTGTTGGTCGCATCCCCCTGGGGCTCTGGCTCTCTGATAAAGGTGTTAGTTACCTGCAGAGGTCCATTCCCGAGGCCTGGCATGCACTGCCAGGGCTGGAATTCCCTCCCTGAGGGTTTCACTTTGTCAGGGCCTGCAGCGCCGAGCCACCCCTCATCCCAGTGAGCTGAAGGTGATGAAGAAGGTGATTGAAGTTCGGCGCAATGAGGTGAACGCCGCGAAGGCCGACGTCAACCCCAACTCTCCCAACTCAGAAGTGAGTGCTGGGCACTGGGGAATGGGTAACCACAGAGAACATGGCATCATGGAATGGTTTGGGTTGGAAGGAATCTTACAGTCCATCGAGTTCCACCTCCATGCCAGGGGCAAAGACATTTTCCACTAGGAACATGTAGCATACGTGGGAAATGGGGAGGTGGACTTTTGGGAAAGACGGGGATGGACTGAGAATGGATTGCCTGGGAATCTGCCTTGAGGTGTCATGGGGGGCCTGTGAAACAGAGCAGGAGATGGAACCAGGAGACAGAGAACAGTGTAAGGGGAATTGTGTCGGTACCAGTTCTGTCGTATCACAGGGAGAGGAAGAGAAGGCTCTGATATTCCCAGTAAGGAATGATGGGAACAGAGCGCTAGGAGGAGGCACCTTGCTGCCCTGGTGGGAGGCTGAGAATGAATGCCTACACAGGAGGTGGAACAGGGGGGACCCAGGTCACATGGAGGAAGCTCAGGAGGGGAAGCAACCCGAGGAGAAGCTGGTTCTGTCGGAGCTGGGCCATTCACACCTCACACCAGTCACACTGCGTGGCTCCGTCTGCTGCTCCGGGTTCCATCCTGACCATCACGACCATTTTCTCAGGAGAAGAGGCTGAGTGCCACATCGAATCGCAGCGAGGACTCGCACCTGTCCACCAGCACCGCCTCTGCGGACTGCAGGGCAGAGGAGAGGGATCGGGGCTGGCCCAACGGGCAGGTGCCCGACGTGCGGGAGCTGGACAAGGAGGTGAAGCTCAGAGCAGAAGAGGAGCGCAAAGAAGCTGCTGACCAGGAGGAGGAAGATGTGGAAGTGGAATATAATGAGGTAGGAGCCTGGGAACTGCAGCAGGGTCATGGGAAAAAGTGGAAGGACTTGGAAGTTTCCGAGGAAGTGGGAAATAGATGTACAGGTAAATGGATGTGGGATTTGGGCATCACTGGAGGCAGATTCAGGCTGTGGAGGGCAGTGCAAGCAGAGGCTGAGGCAGCTTGTGGGAGCTGCACACGTGGGAGTCTGGGGTGGCCAGGCAGGCTGTGGGGAAATTGGGGTGACAGTGACAGGTTTAAATGCCCTCCATCCCTGGAGCTGACAGAAGCGTGTCTGGGGGAAGGTGTGGTTGTGGAAAAAGGCAAGGATGGGGAAATGGTAGTACATTCCTGTATTTTCCTAAGCACATGAGCAGTGACACTGGCTCTGCCTGTGCTGGGAGAGGGGTCACAGGGACAGCAGGTTCCTGTGTTCCATGAGGCTCATGGTGTGTCTGGGGCTTTGCTCTCACAGCCGACTGTACACTTCGCTGAGGACACACTGATACGGAGTGAGGATGAGGATGAGGATGAGGAGCGACCATTCCCAGTGGAGAAGCAGAGGCTTATCCGCAAGGACACGCCCCATTATAAGAAACACTTCAAGATCACTAAACTGCCCAAACCAGAGGCAGTGGTGGCACTTCTGCAGGGGCTGAACAGCGATGGGGTCCCCAAAGAGGAAGAGGAGTTGGGAGGCTGCAATAATAACACAGAGCCTGAGGATCAGGAGGAAGCGTGGGATGAGGATGACAGAAAGAATGGAGCTTTGTCTGCTCAGCCATCCGTGAAGGTGAGGTCTTGTGGGGTGGGGGAAGGTCAGAGGGATGCAGACCTGCCCTCTGCTCCTGTGACCGAGCAGCCAGGCTGATGTGGTACTGATGAAACCACTGGCAGGAGGCTTTTGGGATGTGCTGAGGGTGGGAGAGCTGCAGGTCCTCGAGGGCTCATAGGGCTGTCAAAGAGCTGTGCCATGTTGCTGTGTCGGACACCTTCACTGTATCCAGATCCTTGCACCATCCCCGTTCCATGTGCTGTTCCCTGTGATGCAGGGACAGTTCTCTGCCTCATCGCTGGTGGGTTCTGCTGTTCCTTCCAGCCTTCTCCTCACTTGCTGGTTGTTGCTGCTGGTTCACAGGAGGATGAGCTTTATCCTTGGGTGGATTCAGTCTTAGGCTGACATTTGGGCCACTGACACTTGTTGGCACAGTGCTTCCTGGAGCATGTAAGTGCAGCCCGGATTGTGCCCCTCCCTGTGCTTCCACCCAGACACAGCCTGATGGAGGGTGCATTGGGATTTCAGGAAGCTTGTGCTCTGAAGTTTTGGCCTTGTTGGTGGGGCTTAAGAGATAGGGGGTCCTTGTCTCTCTTCAGCTGAACCACCACGTTTGGTTAGGGACACATAGAGGTTCCTGCTTGAGGAAGTTCCTCACAATGGAATGGGAATATGTGGATGAGGGACACTTCATGAGATCAGACCTATTCTCACCCAAGCTGGTTTAAGGATTTTGAGTTGTATGTGGTGGGCAGAGGTCAGGATGTGGCTGGGTCTCCATCCCAGTGTGACATCAGCAAATCTCATGGGTGAGATGTGGCTCTCCGGATGTGGAAGGTGCTGGAGTAAAACCTGCTTCTGCTGTAACTGCATGTGCTCCAGGGTGCTGGGATCATTCCCATCCCTGCTGGAGCTCAGGTTGCCCAGGGAAAAGTCCTTTCCTTCACTTGGCTATAGAGCCTTTCCCTCAGTGGATGCTTGCCTTGCTCTGCTTGAGCCGATGCAGCTCATCCTGTGCTCCCCAGGGATGAGGCGTGCAGTTTTCCCACTGTTGGTGAAGTTCCTCAGAAGAAATGTTTGAAGTTGTCCCAAGTCCCCTTCATCCAAGACCTACCATACCTGGGAATACCCTCACCTGAAAAGGTTATTTTAGCTGGGGACTCAGAGCTGAGGAGGCACTGACCCACTGGCAGAGCCTGTGGTGCCTGCTCAGGGTGGGGTACCTGTCAGAAATTACCCTGGTTGTCAGCTAAGCCTTCTGCCTGGGACTCAGTTCTCCTTTCTGTGGGGCTGGGCTGGATGCCTGCTCCATGAGGACATTTATCAGCTGCCTCCTGAGCTGTATTCCAGGAGTGGGGATGTAGGGAGCAGTTCCCTGTGCAGGGAGGCTTGTGCAAGAGGTGCATTGAAGGAGGAGGCAGGACAGGCTGTGCAGGAGGCTGAATCCTAAAACCAGAGGGTTTTGTTACAAGGACAGTTGGTTTTCAGAAGAAATCCAGATGTTTCCTGCTCTTGGGAGCAGGATCCCAGGTGCCTGTCAGGATGTACTTTTTCACTGGAGAAAGGGATTGGTGCAGTTGTGTTTGGGACTGCTTGTTCCTGTGCAGCAGCTTGTGTCACCACAGGGTCCTCGGTGCTTTCTCCTGTGTTTAACCCTTCCTTCTTCTCAGAGTGACCTAGTATGGAAGGGGTGAGGTCAGCTAGTGGTGGTCAGCTCAGGGGTCATGGCCTCAGGGTGCCAGCATGAACAAAACCTGGCCTTAGGGGTGCCCCCTGGCAGGAGTGTGCTGGCACTGGGCACTCTGGGAGCCCATGAGCAGCCCTGGCACTGCTGAGGTGGTGAGCAGGAGTCAGCTGCTCTGGGGGGCTGCTCTGGTGCTGAGGGGGTCAGCTCTGGAGCTGTGGTGTGAGTGATCTCAGCTCCAGAGCTGTGGTGGTCAAGAGTGGCTCTGGGAGTGATCTCAGCTCCGGAGCTGTGGTGGTCAGGAGTGGCTCTGGGAGTGGGCTCAGCTCTGGAGCTGTGGTGGTCAGGAGTGGCTCCAGAAGCTGGATCAGCTCCGGAGCTGTGGTGGTCAGGAGTGGCTCCGGGAGCTGGCTCAGCTCTGGAGCTGTGGTGGTCAGGAGTGGCTCCGGGAGCTGGCTCAGCTCCGGAGCTGTGGTGGTCAGGAGTGGCTCTGGGAGTGGGCTCAGCTCTGGAGCTGTGGTGGTCAGGAGTGGCTCCGGGAGCTGGCTCAGCTCCGGAGCTGTGGTGGTCAGGAGTGGCTCTGGGAGTGGGCTCAGCTCTGGAGCTGCCGTGGTCAGGAGTGGCTCCGGGAGCTGGCTCAGCTCCGGCGTGACGTGCGTGTGTTGGGTGGTGGTGGTGGTCGTGGTGGCGGGTTTGGTTGATGCTCCACTAATCCGCATGCCTCTTTGCTGGTTCCTGTCCTAACAGGGGGTGTCGTTTGATCAAGCCAATAATCTGCTGATTGAACCTGCTCGCATTGAGGAGGAAGAGGTCTGTACCACTCCTACTGTTCTCTCTCTGCCAAAAATCATCCAGCCTGCTTGATTTGCTTCCCAGCCTCACCCATTGTTGTAGGGGGGACTCTGATCTCTCTGGGTCAAGTGGCTTCTGGACCTGGCTGATCACAAACACGATGATTGTTTCCTCCTTGCTTTCCCCTTTTCCTCCTTTCCCATCCTTGAGGTGAGAGTGGCTGCTGCAGAGCAGGAGTGAGATGGAAAGGATGTAAAAACCAAAGGGGCTGAGGTGGGAAGTTTGGTTCCTATTTGCTGTGTGTTGGTGGAGAAGTGGAATTAAATAAATGGATATTTTTGGACGTGTGGGTAACCCTGGAGGAGCAGAGAGCTCAAGAATCAGCTGAGTGCTGTGTAGTGACCCTTTGGTGAAAGGAGGAGGATCTCACTCAGGGCACTGTGCTGCTGCCTGGGGAAAGTGGACTGGAGCCAGTGATTTGTGCATCTCCTGAAGCCTCCCCCAGATCCCTTCAAGGCTTAACATGCAGCACCTTGAGGTGTCAGAAGGGGGCAGGTGGCATCAGAGGGACCACAAAGCCCCTGGCATGGAGATGATGTCTGTGCTAAGGGTTAAAGTCCTGTGTCAGACTGCATGGCTCATCCTCTGTGATCAGCTTCCTGCGTTTGTCTCCAGGTTTTCAGTGCCTGGTCAGTGCCTGATTTGTGGGGTCAGTACCTTTCTGCAGGCAGGTTTCCAAGGAGCTGCTGGAAGCAGAGTGCCCCTGCTGCTGGCGAGAGGCAGAAACTGCATCTGTGCTGACAGCTCGCGTGGAGATTTCTCCCGTAGGACAGACAGTACAGGGCACCAGACCCGTGTGCCACCTGGCAGTGTTGGCCTGGGCGTCTCTGAGAACTTGGCTCTGTTATTCCCTCAGGTGTAAAACAGAGACTTCTTTTGGTTTTGGAGTAAGGCTTTCCAGGAGGGAGGTGACGAATCCTTTCCACCAGGCAGAACGTGAGCTGGCTCAGGTGTGGTCCCCTGTTAGTGGGGCCTGAAGATTTCTCCATCTTTCTCCATCTCTAGGTTCCTAAAAACCACATTAGTATTTCTTGCATTTCTCTTTTATGTAATCTTCTGTCACTAAGGGTAAAACTGAGCTTAGCCTGGTGCTTCATGATCTTCCCTTTCCTTTGGGAAGTCACTGTTCCCAGTCCTTCTCTCCAGCTGTTGGATGTCCTGTTCCATTTGCAGAGTTTTCCTCAGGGTGCTATGCCCCAGAAACCTCAGTCTTGTACTGGGATACAGTCTGCCCACCTCTTCCTTTACTCCTGCCCTTGCTCCACCTACATCTGATGGAAGGACCTAGAACTCCTTCCCTGGAAGTGTTTACCATTCCTGGAGGTGTTCAAGAAATGCCTGAACATGGCACTCAGTGCATTGGTCTGGTTGACAGAGTTGGTTGGGGATTTGTTGCAGGTTGGACTTGATGATCTTGGAGGTCTTTTCCAACCTAAATGATTCTGTGATTCCTGGGTGTGGCTGGTTGAAGCCCCCAGGTTGGCTCTGGTGTCCCCTCAGCACGGTCCCCTCAGCACAGATCTATTCTGTACTGTGAGGAAGAATTGGTTGTGCAGCTCCCAAGGACCAGCATGCTAAAGATCCCCCAGATTGGTGATGGGAGCTGAAGTCACCCAAGAGCAGACCAACTTTGGGAAGTTGGTTTGGAATACTTGATTGTCCTACAGCTTTGGGGAGTGCTCAGCAAGGACCCTTCCACTAGACCAGGTTGATTCCTTGAGAAGAATCAGTGAGCTGATGGAACTGAGCCAAGAGCATTGCAGAGCAGAGAGCCTGGTGCCCTTGAGCAGCAGTTTTAAGTTCATGGTACTGCTATCACATTCTTTATATGATTTAATACAGCCCCGAGAGAAAAGGGACTGCTGATTCCTGATTGTGTGTTCCTTAATCCTAAACCATAGTCGTGAGCTGGAGACTGATCTTGTTGGAGCAGAACTGGAGAGCCATGCCCAGCTTCTGCCAGGACCCAACGCTGGTACCCCCCAAACTCCTGTTGCTGCTGGTGCCAACGGGGCTCTGCTGCAGCACAAGAATAACTTTGTTAAAATGTGTGATATCTGATGGTGGATACCTGGATTCCAGGGCTGGCTCTGTTCCCAGTGTTTTGTGTCCATACCCACCTGCCTTGCAGAAGCGCCTGTAGTGGGATGTAGAGAGGCTTGGAGAGGAGAAAAGCAGTGTATTGAGCACCTGTTTGATGGCACGAGGTTAGACCTGAACTGTGTTTTCTGATAGTTCTGATGGAACAGCCTGAAAAGCTGCTGGGCAGGTTGCAGGAGCAGTGGAAGGAGGGTCCCAGATTGTGTTTCAGTGCTGATGCTGCTTTGCTGGTGCCATCCACATCCTTGGGTGTGCCCAGCCTTAACCCATGTCCTGAAGAGCCCCCACAGGTCCAGGGGCTACAGAGGGTCCTGCGCTGCCAAAGCTTTTGCTGCCGGGGCACATGGACAGGGTTTTGTCTCTTGCTCTGCCCAGGCCTGCCTGGACAGAAGGAGCGAAGGTGTCCAGAGATCCTGAATGTCAACTTCCTTGCTGCTGCTGCTCGGGTGTCACATCCTGTTGCTCTGCAGTCAGGAGTGAGTGGAGTCTTCTCCTTGAAGGAGTCTCATCCTGTGGAAACTGCTTCGGAATGTCACTATTTGTGTTGGAAGGCCAGCCTCGAGCCTGGCACCAGTTAGTATTTGCCAGTGGCAGATGTGACAGCATAGCCTGGTCCTGGAGCATCCCCTGCTCAGGGACTCAGCTGTGGAAAGGCTCCACATGTAGTGGGGAGCACTGGGATGTGCTGGGAGCCATCCTGTGCCTCGTGGAGCATCCCCTGCTCAGGGATTCAGCTGTGGAAAGGCTCCACATGTAGTGGGGAGCACTGGGATGTGCTGGGAGCCATCCTGGCCCTCTGCGTGGGGCTGCTCATTGCTGCTGCACATGTAGAGCTCTTCCTCTTGCTCTGGTTTTGCATTTACGGGGTGGGTGCTTCATCAGGGCATTGTCAGGCTTGGAATTCTTATGTAGCAAATTTGATTTTCCCACAATGTGACCCATACATTTTAAACCCAGGAAACTTTAATAAACCTCTTCTGTAGCGCAGGAGAAGTCGCATCACCCCTGTTTGCTCACCTGCCTTGACTGGAATATGACAGAGTGGAGTCTTTTTGATGTTAAAAAAAGATACAACACTCCCATTTCTCTTGTTTAATTTTTAAGATGATCAAAGTTCCTGTTGAGCAAAGAAAAATGTGCCATATTTTCTGGTTTAATTTGTCTGGCTTTAATTTATTGCCATCAAAATGGTTTTATGACCTTTTCCTACTGGGTTGAAGGGCCCTCAGTGTTCTTTATAGAATCATAGAATGGCTTGGGTTAGAAGGGACCTTTTAAATGTCACCCAGTGCCACCCCCCTGCCACTGGCAGGGACACCTTCCACTATCCCAGGTTGCTTCCCGCCCTGTCCGACCTGGCCTTAAACACTTCCAGGGATGGGGCAGCCACAGCTTTTCTGGGCAACTGGGGCCAGTGTTCTGCCACCTTTCCTAGGCCATGGCCCTCCAGTTTGGAGGTGGGATTGTGATCTCTTCCTGTAAATGTAAAACGGCTTCACATTCGGACCTGCTAAGGCACGGTTTGGACACGAGTCACCCACAAAGCGTTGCAGATTGAAAACTGATTTGTGTGATTGCTGCTTGTTCATCATCATTGATCCCTGTCTCAGCTGCAAGTGTTATCTCATCCAGAGTTCTCTAAGGACTGAGGAGCAAAGTGTGGAATGGTTTCTCACACAAATGCAGGACTATCTGCAGTTTCCTTTCCCTGCTCCAAGAGTGGGGCAGGATCCTTTTGGTTCTGCTCTGTCACGCGATCATCTCGTTG
This sequence comes from Falcunculus frontatus, assembly GCA_013398115.1. Classification (NCBI taxonomy): domain Eukaryota; kingdom Metazoa; phylum Chordata; class Aves; order Passeriformes; genus Falcunculus; species Falcunculus frontatus. The sequence goes on along the minus strand of VZRV01001684.1, from coordinate 68,175 downwards.
GCTTTCACAAAGAGACAGAGCAGAAAGCAGCAGAGAAGCAATTGATGGAGAGAAAATGACATGTTTAAACAGTGCTACAGCGAATCCAGTTCTCGCTTCTGCACGAGGCAGATGCCCTGTGTGTAACAGACGTGGGGCTCTGCTGCTTGGACCAGGGTGATGTACAAAATTCAGGCTTTACAATAACCCCCATAGAAATTACGGGGGCTGAAGCATTTACCTGCCTTAAAACTGGACCGTGTTTGCCGTAGCATGTTCTGACTGTGTCAGTGGAGGAGAACAGGAACTCCCAGAAAGTTCCAAGGCTTAGTAGCAGGAAACAGTCCCCAGCTTGGATGTGGGCACTGGAATGAGGCCAGACTGGGATAGGTTGGCATTTCTGGAAGATACGATTTAGCTGAAAAAGGGCTGTGCTCAACTCAGGAACAGCAAAGCTGAGTTTGCCAGGAAGATAACAGATGATTTAGAGGAAGTGCTGAGGTCAAGTCTCCTACCACGACTGGCAACCCAACATTATGCTCTGGTTAATAAATCAGTCAAACTTTTTATTAAAAATATATTGTTTCATCCTGTTATGCAGTGTGCGCACACATAGAGATTCCTCCTCCAGGGAGAACCCCGAAACTCCTCCAGGTTTCTGCTTCTGGAGTGATTAGAAACCTTCCTTTTAATCTGTCATTTGTTAGTTCGTTGTTTTTATTGTGTTTTATCTTGTCCAATCTCTTCCCTGCTGGCTGACCCGCTGCCTGCTTGTCTTTGGTGTAATTCTATGGAGACCAGTCCTGACTTCTTCCAGCCTTCCTTTTGCTGGGTTAGAAAAACCCAGTTCCTCCGATGTTCTCTGGTAAGAGGGATTTCCATTTATTCCCTGCCTTTCTCGCTGCCTTTTCTTTCACCTGATCTACCTGAACTCAGGTTTGGTGACTGTAGACAACATGAGAGAGTTTATTCAGACCTCAGTTCACTAAATTCCGTATTTGTTTTTCCATTTCAAATATGGCAGTTCCTGTTCCTGGATGGGAATTCTCTTTAGCCACCTTTGTTTGTACCTTTATTATACCTTTAGCTTTTCTTCCTGCACCCTTCAGGACTTGGGGAGGTTTGGCCTCCAAACAAGGTGCACTTAGAGATGTCTCTGCTTGTATGTTTTAAAGCCGGTGATGCCAGGTTTAGTGAAAGAGTTTTCCGTGTATCCCACTGTTCCTTGGATAAATGCTCTCCTCCTGCAAGGCCTGCCGTTAGCAGCACAGCATTGAAGTAGGTTTTAGGAGAGTTGTGAACTCCCCAGTCTTTGCAGTCTTGTAATTGTATATTAAATGATGGGCAAAAGACCTTTAGAACAGTCTGAAATGGCTGGGCTGAGAAGAGTCTCCAGTGGGATTTTATAGTGGAATGCTGCAAAAAGAATGTCTGCTCCCAGGATTTCACCACACAAGAGGGCTCAGTAAGAATAGGAATAAAAACTCTGTGCTGCTGAAGAGATGAAATAGAATGTGTTCTGGTGTTACCCATTCCAGCTGATTGGGGGAGTAGGTTTTGTCCTGTTTCTGGTTCTGAAACGGTTTGAGGATCGGTGGCTTTGGACAATGCTCATTTTGCTTCTCTTTAAGCGTTCGAGTGCTTTCATTTCTGGAGAGATCTTGTCCTGCTGCATTCCATAGTTTGGCCAACCCGGATCCTTGCAGGATTCCCTTCTTTTTCTCTTTCTGTGCCCATGACAAAGCTGGCTCCCTATGGTGATAAGGAGGAAGTGCCAGCTTCCTAAGTCCCAGTTTCTGGAGTTCATGAATTAAATAACTAATCCTGGAATCATGAACCAGCCCAGGCTGAAGGGGCCTCGAAAGGCCCAAGGTTTTGTGGGTTATCGGCACCCCGGCCCGTCACATCCAGGGATGTGACTCAGCACCTCCCTGTGGAGTTTGTCCCGGTGAAGGATTGTTTTCACTGCAAACATTTCTTTCATGTACCAAGATGAAATCATACCTTTATATAGACACACAGTGATACTCTTAATCTCGATATGAATCTCTATAGCCATGGCTGCACAGCCATCAGATGGGACTCCCATATGATATGTGAATATTCGTGTATCTGTAGGAACCTTGGGTTTTATTTATGCTTCAAATGTGACCATATTTCATGTTTTAAAAGGGCATCCTTGCTTCCTTCTCCCTTTGGGAAATGTGGTCACTGTCCTTGAGTCTCCTGGGGGAGGGATGTGCAGGGGCAGAGCAGCACCCTGAGCGTGGCTGATCCCCTGTCCCGTCTGCTCCCAGTGCTGCTGTCACCAGCAGGGCTGTGGCAGGTCCCTGTCCCATCTGCTCCCAGTGCTGCTGTCACCAGCAGGGCAGTGGCAGGTCCCTGTCCCGTGCTGCTGTCACCAGCGGGGCTGTGGCAGGTCCCTGTCCCGTCTGTTCCCAGTGCTGCTGTCACCAGTGGGGCTGTGGCAGGTCCCTGTCCCATCTGCTCCCAGTGCTGCTGTCACCAGCAGGGCTGTGGCAGGTCCCTGTCCCGTGCTGCTGTCACCAGCGGGGCTGTGGCAGGTCCCTGACCCATCTGCTTCCAGTGCTGCTGTCACCAGCAGGGCTGTGGCAGGTCCCTGACCCATCTGCTTCCAGTGCTGCTGTCACCAGCAGGGCTGTGGCAGGTCCCTGACCCATCTGCTTCCAGTGCTGCTGTCACCAGCAGGGCTGTGGCAGGTCCCTGACCCATCTGCTTCCAGTGCTGCTGTCACCAGCAGGGCTGTGGCAGGTCCCTGACCCATCTGCTTCCAGTGCTGCTGTCACCAGCAGGGCTGTGGCAGGTCCCTGACCCATCTGCTTCCAGTGCTGCTGTCACCAGCAGGGCTGTGGCAGGTCCCTGACCCATCTGCTTCCAGTGCTGCTGTCACCAGCAGGGCTGTGGCAGGTCCCTGACCCATCTGCTTCCAGTGCTGCTGTCGCCAGCCGGGCTGTGGCAGGTCCCTGATCTGTCTGCTCCCAGTGCTGCTGTCACCAGCGGGGCTGTGGCAGGTCCCTGATCTGTCTGCTCCCAGTGCTGCTGTCAAAGCTCTCATTCAGGGTTCTCTGCTTTGTATTGGTTTTGTGGAGGTGTTCAGTGAGAAGTCAGTGAGGTGCTCAAACTCCTCTGTGCTGTGCCCACCATCTCTGCCCTCCAAGTACCCTTTCCTTTGAGAGCTAAACCCACTGGAGCAGAGGAAGGAATAACATCAGAGCCAGGAAACCTCCAGCCCATGTGCAGCGGCTGCTCTCCTGCCAGGGCCACTTCTTCTTCGTGTTCCTTTTCCACTGTCTGGGGTTAATTTAGTTCTCAGCAGTCACACAGCAATCTCCCATCTCCCCTTTGCCCACTGATATTTTCAGCCTGTCTCCTTGTCCCCATGAGCTGTCACTGACCAAAGCCAGACAGATTTAGCTCTTCTCATCTTTCCTGGTGAATCAGTGCCTCCATCTCCTGCTCTTCCATGTCCCAGCTGTGTGCACCCAAGGTGAACAGAGTCCCAGAATTATTTAGGTTAGAAAAGACCTCCGAGACCATCAGGTTCAACCTCTGACTGATCCACACCTTGTCACCAGACCAGAGCACTGAGTGCCATGTCCAGTCATTCCTTGAACACCTCCAGGGATGGTGACTCTGCCCCCTCCCTGAGCAGCCCCTGCCAATGCCTGATAACCCTTACTGGGAAGAAATTCTTCCTGATGTCCAGTCTAAACCTTGAGGCTATAATGTGCCAGTCACAAACTGACATGTTATGTTATATCCTATTACGCTGACTGAACGTGGTGTCAGGGCGAAGTGACAGGAGGCGAGGGGCCCAGACCTCAGCAGGACAAAGGGCTCCTTTCACTGGTGGGTGCTCAGCTCCTGCCAGTCTGTGGATCAAGATTTCTGGACTGTTCATGCCAATGCATGAGGCACCATGGAGCTGCCATCCACGATTTTGTCTGATCCTCTCCCATTCCTTTTATACACTTCAGCTCCACAGAATCTAGTGGCAATAAATTATGTAATTTACTTGAGCTTTATATTAAAAGGCGTTTTTTAAGCCTGCCACTGATATTTCTTTCATTTGGTATCCTACTGAGTTCCATTGAATATCCCTAATTCCTTTGTGATTACAAACATGGAATAATTATGAAAAGATAAAAAGGGTCTATCTCCTCCTCCTGAATTGGAAGGCTCCCAGCCTCCCCTCATATGGAATTATTTCAATTCTGTCTGCTTTAGGGTAAGACAAGGCCTGATATATCTTGACAGAGCCCAAATTCTTGTTTCTCTCCCAATGTCTCTTACCTGGTTCTTGGCTTGTACAGCACACACCTGTACCAGCACTGGAGGATGTCAGTGCCACGTCTTGGATCACAGGTTCCATGTTTTGCACAAGTCTGCTTAGTGAATCTTCACTTCATCAGCCAAGTCTGGAGTCTTCTCAGAATGAAACAGTTTGGGTTTTGAGAGACCTGGTTTTCATAAAATTCAGCTGTTTCTCATGAGAGCCATTTCTGTGCCTGGTGAGAGCCACGTGTGTCCCTCAGTTACCCCTCTGGAATGGTGTCTGGATGAGGAGCTGATGGTTACAGGCATCATCCTGTGCTGTCTCTTGGTCCATCAGCACAGTATAAGGGGTCTCAGGGTATCGAAAGCCCAGCATTTTGGAAATGCTCTATAAGCGTCTCGGAGATCTCAGGCAAATGTTGGGACTCTTGAACACAAGTTGTCCTTTTGATTTTTGAAAAGGTTGTTGATGATATTTAATGGATTCTTCAGCTGCTGTTGAAGTGGGATCGCTCACCTTCTACGTGACACCTGTCCATCGTTACATCTCTGTCCCAACATAAATCCAAATTATTTATTGCAGTGTGCGTTTCCTGTAAATGTGAGGATTGGACACAGGGAATCAGTAAGGTTGGAAAAGACCTTGTAGATCATCAAGTCCAACCATCAACCCAGCACCAGCACCATGTTCACCACTAAATGATGTCCACATGTTTTTTGAACACTTCCAAATATGAGGACTCCACCCCTGTCCTGACCAATCTATGCCAGGGCTGGACAGCCATTTACAGGAAGGAATGTTCCCAATATCCCACCTAAACCTCTCCTGGCACAACTTGAGACTGTTTGCTCTTGTCCGGTCCCTTGTTCCCTGGGAGCAAAGCCTGACTTCCACCTTGTTCCACCTTCCTGTCAGGGAGCTGTGGAGACTGAGATGGTCCCTCCTGAGCCTCCTTTTCTCCAGGCTGAGCCCCACCAAGCTGCCTCAGCTGCTCCTGGTGCTCCAGACCTTTCCCCAGCTCTGTTCCTGTATCTGGGCTTGCTGGTGCCCCTCAACGTCTTTCTTGTCATGAGAGGCCCCAAACTGACTCCAGCTGCGTGCATCCACGTGTACAACCATTTATAAATTGATGCCCATGCTGGCAGAAACTTTCTGTCTTCTGGATGTGAAGCCCTTGAACCCCACTCCCGTGGGTGCGTTTGGAGGAAGAACTTGGTCTTTCAGCAGCTCTCAAGTACAACAGCCCTGAGCTTTGTCCCTTGACTCCTGTGGATGCAGTGGTTGGTCGCTGCCTCGGTGCCTGCCGTGCCCCTGACAGGCTACAGGGATCCTCAATGATCAGTTGCATGGCACAGCAGCAAATTCAGACTGCCCCAAATCTGTTGGGCAACACCCAGATGTCCCTGGCTGCTACTTGAAAGTGAGTCCGTCCAGGTGTGCAGCACTCCTGGTGTGTACAGTTACTCCTTGAAAGCTGGGAATTCTTGCAGGAGCAAGTGAATCTGTTAACAGAAGGGTAGGTGGATGAGCTTTAAAGTCCCTTCCCACCCAAGCTGCTCCATTATTCCATGCTAAGAGACAGTTCTACTGAAAACCATATGAAAATGGGGTTGAGGTGGCCCGATGAGCTGTTTGGTGTGTCCCCCAAAGAGGCACAGGCAGAGCCACAGGCAGGACTGAGGGAAGGAGGTAGAACTGCTTCCCTGGGTCATGTTTGGTGCCACTGATGGTGAATGGGTTCCCAGTGGGAGCCCGGGGGGAAGGATGGCAGCTCGAAGCTGATGTGGCAGCTTTTTCAGTTTTCCCACTTTTCTCCTCTCACTGCAGCACTTTTCCATGCAGGGCTGGACCCTCGTTGAGGAACTGGGAGTGGAGGTTTGTTCTTTCTGCAGAGGAATAAGCAGTGAGTTTTGGTGGGAAGTAGCAGAGATCAGATTGTCTGAGATGGGCTGTGGGTGGATCCCTGGCTTTGGGGGAAAATACATAAAGAATTAAATACCCCGTGAAGTCCATGGCACAAGCAGTGGCAGGGAGGGAGCTGAACTGTCCCTGCTGGGGGCAGCTCTGTGCTGTGGTTTCAATGCCAGTCTGATATCTTGGCAGTCCAGGCAGCCCGGGAGCAGCCTTAGGAAAGAGGAGCTTTGGGGACCAAATAACTTAAGGATTTAGTGCAAGAAACAGCCTGAGCTGCAACATGAAGGGCCATTGCAGGCTGCTGGATCCAGGTCCTTCTTCTTAAGGCTCATATTCACATTGGTTACTCTTTGCATAGACTTCAAACAAACATCCACCAATTCAGCTCCTCACCACACTGGTTTTTGTGGGAGAACTGATTTGCTTTGGAGTTTGAAATCTTCTTTTCAGCCTACATATATTTATGTCTAATTCAAGCTCCTTTGCTGCAGTTGCCTCAGTATTTTTAATCTGGTCTGTTTTCTCTGTGGTATTTTGCTTTTCAGTATACATTGATGGACAAGAAGGTTCCTTTCCCCCCAGGCCAGTTGGCTTTTCTGGCAGGCTTCCCCACGTTTTTAGCCTGGTTTGCTGAATGTGTGAAATCCAGGGGGTTTGTGATATACCTTTCTGTTAGTTTACATCATCAGCTTCCCATGCAGCTGGAAGTGACTTTCTGTGACCAGTGACATCAGACAGTCCTCAGTCATTGTCCAAAATCATGATCCTGTGCAATGGATTCAGGCACTGAGCAGAGCCGTCAGCTGTCTTCCTGGGAAATACCGGGATCCTGCTCTTACACTAGTCCGTAATCCTGCCTGAAGACCTGGTTCTCTGTCATCCTTAGAAGTTTTTGTGTTGAATATAGAATTACACAATTTCCTCATCACCAGGATCATCAAGTCCAGCTTCTGGCCCTGCACAGAACAACCCCAAAAATCCTACCATGTGCCTGAGAGCACTGTCCTTGAACAGTACAGATGTGAGTCTTTGGAGCATTTCTAGAGCCCAGTGAGTTTGGATGGAAAAACATGGGTTTTGTAATTAGTTCCTAATAGACTTGGTCATGCAAGAAGCACTTGTCTGGTCTGGAGCTGGTTTGAGTTGGGCTGTCTTGGATGTGGTGCTGTCTCATCACTACTCTATTTCTGCCTTACTTGGGTATTCCAAAACTTGGAATTTTACTCAGTTTCTGGCTCTTGCACCAAAGGCAGTGAAACTGATGGTAGGTCTAGAATCAGGGATTTCCCTGGGAAGATCCCAAAGTGTTCTGCTGTGCTTTTAACTGGGCGTCAAATGAACTGGCAGAGCACCTCAGTTTGTTTCACGTTTCCTGACGTGGTTTTTTGGTTTGGTTTTTATTTTAAACTTAGCAGAATATGGAACTCCACAAGATGTTGGTTCTGTCATTGTACAAGTGAAAGAGGGTTGGAAGGGAAGTGTTAAGGAAGGCAATCTCCTGCTTCTTTTGCTGCCCATGCTGTGGCCTTGTAGAGCTGACACTGATGCTTGACATCTCTGCAGCAGCCTCTCTCCATCCTGGGCTTTGTTTCCAAAGAGGTGACATGGAGGACAGCAAATTTGGTTCTCCACAGGAGTCTCTGCTCGTTTCTGTCACTTACCTCACCAGCTCCTTGGTCCTTGGCCCTGAGAGAGTCCTGTCTATCCTGCTCCTTTCCCTGTGTCTTACCACATGCTCCCTGTCTTCCTTCTTGTGACTGTGGCATTGTGAATGGTTCATGCTGGTGTCCTTAAAAGAAACAGCTTCAGGTCAAGTTTGATCAACTGTTGGCAGTGGGCATAATTGGGTATTTAGAGGTGGGAGGTAGGAAGGAGAAGAGACTTGTGGATTGCTCAGCTGCGATCCTGAGCAGCTAGGGCAGAGGGAAGCAGAGCATCTGGGCAGAGTAGATGGGGTTTTTGGAGTTATGTGTCGATTTCCATCAATACAACAAAGCCAAGTATGCATCCAGAGTATTCTGGACAAGGTGCCATCCTTGTCACTGCACACTGTGCTGGGGTGACCTGGAATCCCCCAGTGGCTGATGGAATTACACTCAAAGAGAGCCCCGTGGTAGAGCCGGGCTGTGGTGTGAACGCTGTCCCTGTTCTGTGATCCAGCCCCAGCCCGTGGCTGCCCAGTTTGCTTTGTGGTGGAATCCCCTTCTGATGTGTCCATCGTGAGCAAGCTGACTGTTGGGTCAAGACTCAGCTGTGGGGAGGGATTTTTGTGTTTCATGCATTGTGGTGGTGGTGCCTCTGAGGTGTGAGTGCCACGGCTCACTCACAGGTGCCACGGCTCACTCACAGGTGCCACAGCTGACTCACAGGTGCTATGGCTCCCCCAGTGTGGCAACAGAGTGCAGTTACTATTTTTTATTAATAGAGTCATCCCTTGTTCTTGGGTGCACTGACCCATAACCACTGTCCCTTTGCTTCCAGCTGACACTGACCATCGTGCGGCAGACGGGGGGGCTGGGCATCAGCATCGCGGGGGGCAAGGGCTCCACCCCCTATAAGGGGGATGATGAGGTAAGACCTGGGCTGTGTCACTGCTGAGGCACCTGCTTTTGGGGACTGGTTCTCTGTGGCTGGAGGTTGGGTGTCCTTACGTGTGAGCTGTGTGGGCTTTTGGGGCCAGGTGGGAGCAGCCCCGAATCCCCCCAAAGCAAGAGGGTGGCGGGGTTGAGCAGACTCCTGTCCCTGAACCAGGATGGTGTGACCTGGAGCAGCCATGGGGGCAGTGGGTTCCTTCCCAGCTTTGTCCTGGGCCACAGAATGTGGGGTTGTTCCACACCTGGTGGCATCAGCTGCGTCGTGTTCCAGTTCCACTGGAAGAGGGTTAAAATGTCATTCCCTGGTCCTGTGCATTGCCTGGGGGCGGCCCTGCAGTGGGGTTTCTGTCCCCCTTGTCACCTTGGCATAGCCCTGCAATGAGTTTTCTGTTCCCTTTTCCCAGCTCCTGAGTGGGACGATGTGGTTGCCACGTTCCCTCGTTCTGGGTTCGGGACTGGCCAGGGACTGACCCCTCTCCTTGGAGCTGATGGGGCTGAGGGGCCTCTGCACTCCAAAGGGGTGAGGAGTGGGCTCTACATATAACAGATGGTTTTGTTTCCAGGGCATCTTTATTTCCCGTGTGTCTGAAGAGGGTCCTGCAGCTCGCGCAGGGGTCCGTGTTGGTGACAAGCTTCTAGAGGTAAGGACTTGACTCCTGTGACGGAGCAAATGCTTCCGATAACTTGGAGGGATGATTGGGAATGGATTTGCATCACACATTTTAGACCAAATTAAGCACTAGGAGATGTGTGAGAGCTAAGCAAAATTCCTTTGGCTCAGAGATAGTTGTTTAATTAATGTTACCATGAATCTTTTGTTGCTTTATAAGCTCCTGCATTTACTCTGGCCCAGCTCTGAAGTGTTGTGTGACCCAGATGGGAAGAAATAAACCCCCAGCGGCTGAGCTCTGCATACCTGGGCAGGGTAAAAGGGAACCCTGTAAAATAACTTCTTACCCAGGGAGCCAGCCATCGGAATTGTTTGGGTGGGAAGGGACCTTAAACTCACCTCATTTCACCTGGGACACCTTCCACTACCCCAGGTTGCTCCAAGCCCAGTCCAACCTGGCCTTGAATGCTTCCAGGGATGGGGGAAGCCACAGCTTCTCTGGACAACCGGTGCCAGGGCTGCACCATCCTCACAGGGAAGGATTGCTTCCCAATACCCGATTTATCCCTGCCCTCTGGCAGTGGGAAGCCATTCCCCCTTCTGCTGTGCCTCCAGGCCCTTGTCCAAAGTCCCTTTCCAGCTCTTTTGGAGCTCGTTTAAGCACTGGAAGGGTCTCTAAGGTCCCTCCGAGCCCCTTTTTCTCCAGGTTAACCCCCAGCCCAGCTCCCTCAGCCACTCCTGGTGCTCCAGACCCTTCCTCAGCTCCATTCCCTGCTCTAGACATGCTCCAGCCCCTCAGTGTCTGGGACCCTAAATGTCCCACTCAACAGTGCCCAGCACAGGAGGTCACTGTCTGGGGCCTGTGGCCACACCTAGAGTGGTACAAGCCAGGTCTCATTGGCCTCTTGCCCACCTAGGCGCGTTGGCTCATGAGCAGCCGATTTCTCAGGAGAATGTTGTGGGAAATTGTGTCAAAGGCTTTGCTGAAGTCCAGGCAGACACATCCACAGCCTTTCCCTCAGCCACTCAGTGGGTTATCCTGTCACACAGGAAGATCAGGTTCATCAAGTAGGACCTGCCTGTCACAACCCCAGACTGCCTGGGCCTGACCCCCTGGTTCTTCCTTACATGCCACGCTCAAGATGATCTGCTCTGTAACATGCCCCACATTGAGGCACTGTCACACTGACAGCTCTGGGTGTTCCGGGGTGTGAGGAGGTGGATGTCCCTTCTGGAAGATGAACAAGGACTTGTGTAGGCCTTAGTTGTGTTGAATTTTGCTGAATTTTGTTGGTGGAGATGGTTCTGGGTCAGGGGTCATCAGTCTGGGATGTTGCCTGTAGGGATAATACAGGTGTAGGGAATTTAGAACTCCTGTGGGGAAAGAATTCCTCTGGAAGGGCCTTTCCTGGGTTGCCCTGGCCTGGGACAGGTAGCAGGTCCTGTGGGAATGCAGGGAAACTTCCCAGAGGTCTGGACACACCTGTGGGAACAAGGCCCAGGTGTGCTGGGGCTGAGCCACTTCCCTCGGGCAGCAGTGGTTGAGGTTAGGGCTGTGTGTGAAGGGAGGGTTGTATATGAGGGGCTGTCTCTGCTCTGTGCTGAGGTGAGGGCTGTGTGGGAGGGGCTGTCTCTGTGCTGAGGTGAAGGTCGTGTGTGAGGGGCTGTCTCTGCTCTGTGCTGAGGTGAGGGCTGTGTGGGAGGGGCTGTCTCTGTGCTGAGGTGAAGGTCGTGTGTGAGGGGCTGTCTCTGCTCTGTGCTGAGGTGAGGGCTGTGTGGGAGGGGCTGTCTCTGTGCTGAGGTGAAGGTCGTGTGTGAGGGGCTGTCTCTGCTCTGTGCTGAGGTGAGGGCTGTGTGGGAGGGGCTGTCTCTGTGCTGAGGTGAAGGTCGTGTGTGAGGGGCTGTCTCTGCTCTGTGCTGAGGTGAGGGCTGTGTGGGAGGGGCTGTCTCTGTGCTGAGGTGAAGGTCGTGTGTGAGGGGCTGTCTCTGCTCTGTGCTGAGGTGAGGGCTGTGTGGGAGGGGCTGTCTCTGTGCTGAGGTGAAGGTCGTGTGTGAGGGGCTGTCTCTGCTCTGTGCTGAGGTGAGGGCTGTGTGGGAGGGGCTGTCTCTGTGCTGAGGTGAAGGTCGTGTGTGAGGGGCTGTCTCTGCTCTGTGCTGAGGTGAGGGCTGTGTGGGAGGGGCTGTCTCTGTGCTGAGGTGAAGGTCGTGTGTGAGGGGCTGTCTCTGCTCTGTGCTGAGGTGAGGGCTGTGTGGGAGGGGCTGTCTCTGTGCTGAGGTGAAGGTCGTGTGTGAGGGGCTGTCTCTGCTCTGTGCTGAGGTGAGGGCTGTGTGGGAGGGGCTGTCTCTGTGCTGAGGTGAAGGTCGTGTGTGAGGGGCTGTCTCTGCTCTGTGCTGAGGTGAGGGCTGTGTGGGAGGGGCTGTCTCTGTGCTGAGGTGAAGGTCGTGTGTGAGGGGCTGTCTCTGTGCTGAGGTGAGGGCTGTGTGTGAGGGGCTGTCTCTGTGCTGAGGTGAAGGTCGTGTGTGAGGGGCTGTCTCTGTGCTGAGGTGAGGGCTGTGTGTGAGGGGCTGTCTCTGCTGTCTCTGCCCAGGTGAATGGCGTGTCCCTGCACTGTGCTGAGCACCACGTGGCTGTGGAAGCACTGCGGGGGTCGGGGAGCTCTGTCTCCATGACGGTGCTGCGGGAGCGGATGGTGGAGCCAGAGAATGCCATCACCGTCACTCCACTGCGCCCCGAGGACGACTACAGCCCCCGGGAGCGGCGTGGGGGGCTGCGCTTCCCTGAGCGTCCCGAGGGAGCACCTGCCACCGAGAGATTCTCCACCTGCCTCATGCGCAACGAGAAGGGCCTCGGCTTCAGCATTGCTGGTGGCAAGGGCTCCACTCCTTACCGGGCTGGGGACACGGTCAGTCCTGATCCCCTGGGATCCCCGAATCTTCCTCATCCCTGGGCGTGCAGCCGGGCCCTGGGCTGGTGGGCCAGGTGGTCTCTGAGAGCCAGGTGCTCTTAGGTCAGGGAATCGTGAAATTCCAATATGGTTTGGGTTTGAAGGGACTTTAAACCTCACCCATTCCATCCCCTTGTCACAGCTAGGGACACATTCCTGGTTGAGTCCACTATCCCAGGTCGCTCCAAGCCCAGTCCAACCTGGCCTTGAGCACTTCCAGGGGTGGGGCAGCCACAGCTTCTCTGGGCACCCTGTGCCAGGGCCTCCCCTCCCTCGCAGGGAAGGATTGCTTCCCAATATCCCATCCAACCCTGCCCTCTGGCAGTGGGAAGCCCTTCCCCCTTGTGCTGTCCCTCCAGGCCTTTGTCCAAAATCCCTCTCCCTCTTTTTTATAGAAGGAAAGGGGCTGGGGCTCCCAAATCCCTGTCAGTGACATCTAATCCAACTGCCGCCCTCTTGGCACGGATTCCAGGCTCTGGGCCATAAGAAGGCTTTGCTGCCAGGGGCTCTGGGAGCAGAGGGTTTGTGTGGAGTGGGGAACAAACAAGAATCGTCAGGGCAGGGGAAGGGTCTGTGGAGGGGAGAGGACTGCGACCTGCCTGGTGTCTGGGAACGGGTCTGGAGAGCCAGGCTCAGGCGAGGGAAAGCCCGGGCCACTCTGACCTTCCTGACTGTGTTCCAGGGGATCTTCATCTCCCGGATCGCAGAGGGTGGTGCAGCCCACCGGGATGGGATCCTGCACGTCGGAGACCGGGTCATCTCGGTGAGTGTGTGCACAAGGAAGGGGCTGACTCGGCTCCATGCCCTTCCTTGTGCAGGGGCTTCTTCTCTGTTACTGGAGCTGGATTTTGGGGGTCCTTTTCTCAGCTCCTGAGCCTTCTGGGAGAGCATTTAATTTGGGTGGTTGTACCCTGTCTGGTGGTGGGTGCAGTTACAGCTCCCCTTTCCCCAAATGCTTTCTGTGAGAATTTTCCCCAGGAATGGCATGGAGGGAGGGGACACGGCAGCACTGCCCCAGCCTGGTGTCCCTCTGGAGCCTGGGCAGCAGCCCAGGGGCTCTGCCACGGGGAGAGGGGAAGCCCTTTGGGGCACAGTGGGGTCAGCGTGGGCTGGAGCAGAAGGAGCTGCCCAAGGGTGCTGTGGAGCAGGTCGGGGTACCTCAGTGCTTCACTTGGAACTCTGGCCCCAGTCTCCCGTCCTGTCCATGCGTCTCTCACTGCTCTAACCTCATGTCTCTGCCTACTGGTCCTCGCTCCCCTCCTGCGGGGAGCCTCTCCTGAGCCTCCCGACCTTCTTCCCATGCTCGCATGCTGCCTCTGAGGGAAACCTCCAACATCCTGGTGCTGGTGGTGGGTTTCTGGCCCAGCAGCTGTGGTAAGAGCACGTGTTACCACAGCGCTGGCGTGAGTAAACACTGATACAGCCTCGTCAGTGCTGGCTTCTGTCTGCTCTATCCCTGGGCTGGGGCTGTGTTGTATTTGCTCAGGCACAACATTTTAGTGGAGCTCAGGCCCAGGTCTGACACCGATGTCTTGGCAGGAAGCTAGAACTGGTATAGCATCTCTCCCTCCCTTCTAGTGCTCCCCACTCCCCAAAATCAAGCCCTGACCCTGATTAATGCCAGATAGACTGAATTATTTTGGATTTGCTCATGTTTTGATGCTCTATGGTACAGAAGCAGAACTGAGGCCCATCGTTTGGGGTTGGTTTGCTCAACCTGTGGCAAAAAGGAGACACAGAATCTCACAACAGATTCAAAAGTCAAACCTGTCTCCCCCCCGCTTCAGCAGCTCTATTTATATCCATGGGCAGCTTCATAGGAAAAGCAGATCTAATTCCCTAGTAATAGCTCGCCATGGATTCCTTATGGGATGTGTGAGCTCAGGGCTTACAGAGTTTGGGCCTCTGCTGGATTTTGATGTGGCTGAGGCATTGCTGTCGTGAGTCCTGATGCCCGCAGAGGGGTCCCCTTAGTTACCTGTGCTGAGGTGTGTGTGGCCCTACAGGTTTTGTGCTGAGCACCAGCTGAAGCTCAGATCCTGAGCTCACCTCTGATGAATGCAGGAACGTGTTACCGTTCAGGAGAATGCTCACCAGGGCTATTCCCATAACTTCCAAGCCTGCTTGCCACATTCTTGAAGCAGCAATTGCCCGGTTTCATTGGAAAGCTTCCAAGATGCCATGATTTCTTGGATGTGGGTGCAGGTTGCCTCTACCTGCATGGGGAAGGGGAGAACCCTTGCTGGGTACAGGGCTCATGGGTCCCTCAGGCAGGGCCCGTTTCCAAAGCTGTGCTCTCCTGGTCATGCTCAGCTCTCACTTTGCCAAAGAATTCCTGTTTTCTTAAGAAAATAAATACAGCACAGCTTCCTGCTCTTCCCCTGTGCTCTAAATCCTCCTGGACTTCTCCTCAGGAGAAGAACTGGGATTGCTCCTTTCACTTTCTTAAGGGAGCTTCGAGCACGTGGATTGAAGAGCTCAGCCTAGGTCTCCCCTCTGAGTTAACATCCCTCAACACTCCCCAGTGACTGCCACTCACTCCCCAGCTTCCCTGTATTCCTGTGTCTCTTGGGAGTCATTTTGGTGGGGGAAGGCACTGGACAGGGACCTGCTGGGGGGAGTGCTGGAGAGTTGGAGTTGTGGGATGGGAATCTAGCAGGGAGGGTGCAGGACTGGGAGCAGTTGCTAAGGGCAGCTGATTTTTTTGGGATGGGACTGGGAAGAAAACTGATTCTGGGGAGATGTAGGACAGTGGTAGGTGACACGTGAAGTCCTAATGAGGCAGAGAGATTTGCCAGGATAATGTAATTCCCTGGCACACGGAGAAACGTGGAGCAGGGAAAGGACAGACACTGTCCCTTCCCCATGGCACTTGGAGAGCCATGCTGCATGGCTGGCCTTGCTCTCTAGCTAGATAAAGGCCATGGAAAATTAGCTGCCCAAAAGCTGGGGAGCCACCAGGTTTGCCAGGTAGTGGAGAATTACTGGGCGAAATGCACCAAGGGCTGTTACATGTGATAGAGCTCTAACTCCAGGAGTCCTGTGCCCTGGTCCCTGCTCCAGGGAGGCACCGCTGTGCCCTTCTGGTCTGACCCCATCTGACCACTCTCATCCTGTCAGGGGCAGGGAAATAGCAGAGGGGATGCGAGAAATGAAAGTGGGTCGTGCTGCGGCAGGTCTGTATGTGCGGTGTCATCGCAGTGTCCTAGAGTCAGAGCAAGGCTTAGGTTGGAAGGGACCTTAAAGATCATCTTGTTCCCACTCGATGAGTATGTTTGGCCTTGATCTGGTGATAGAACCAAGGAGCCAAGTCTCTCCTGCATGTTGCCTTTGTTAACCATCAGAGGACTCAAGGAATCTGCCCTTCCCAGTCCCCTGGACACATGGCTGCTGCTTTCCCTGCTCTCACGTGCAGCCATCAGCAGGAGTAAGGGCAGACTCCAGACATGGAACACACTGCAGACACAGCTGGTCACAGGGGCAGGAAGGGGGCAGTACCTTTACAGGTGCACACCTGAGCACAAGTATCCTCCCAGGGCAGGAGCAAAGGCCAGCTTCTCCCAGGTCTCGCCCTCCGGCTCATCGGGGTTCAGTTTGCTGGTGGAATGTGCTCACCACTCCCTCACTCACTCGAGTAAATGCTCATGTCTGCAGGTCTCCAGCCCCTACCCCAAGCATCGAGGTCTTCAAGGCTCTTTGGTCAGACCCAAGCCTTTCATCCAGCTTCTGGGCCACCTCTTGAGTCTTCTCACATTTTGGATTCCTACTTGCTGGCTAGTCCAGCTTGAATTTTACCAGTAGCTCTTGGACACTTACCCAGAACAGAGTGAACTGGCACAGTACATACAGGATGTGGGGAGAAGGCAGAGCAAATGTGGAGTCAGGCCCAGGGCTTGGCCAGACCAGCACTGACCAGCAGCCTCGTGTTCTCTACCCTCTGTATTTCCCCATGCTTGTTCCTCACCTCCAGTCCTCTTTCTGTTCTGCTAAACATCCCATAAGAAGTGCTGCATATTCCCACAACACTTCCTTCAAGCTTCCTGCAGCCACTTGGCCCTTTCCTACAAGAGATGTGCTGAGACAACCCCTTATAATCTCCATTTCTTCTGCGAATCGGTTGCTGAGCTTGGTCACACTTCTCTGATGTGGATGGTTCCTTTGGGTGATTGCTTTTGGTGATTGCGTTAAGGATCCATCCCGGAGTGTCTGAGCTGTGTGTCTGTTACCTGCATTCTGTTAAGGGCTATGCACCTGTGTGGTCAGTTTATTACCTTTCCTGCTTGATGCCCAGTGTCCTGTGCTCAGCAGCCATTTCCCAGGTCCCTTCCATCCTTCCTCTTCCCGCGGGCACGTGCCAGCTGCTGCCTTGCCATCGTTCTGGTTCATGCCGGAAGTGTCCCTTTGGGGATAGTCCTCTCAGCAGAGGTGACACTGTGGAGTTCCCAGGACAGTGCAGGGCTGCTTGTGCCTCTCCTTCCCTGTCCTAAGGAGAGCAGTACCCATAGCTGTGGGTGGGATGGGGCAGGTCGGGTGAGTGCTGGGGGTGTCATGGGGAGTTCTGGACACAGTCCTGTCAGATGGTGTGTGTCAGCTGAGTTACTCCCCAGTTCCTCTCTGGGAAGGCGCTGGGGAGTAACAATTTCTGGGAATCAGGCAGCGGGGAGTTGGGCTACAAAGCCCAGTTGCTGTGACTGTTACAGTCATGTTGTTATTTCATGAGCTGATCAAACCCCATCTTGGCAGCTGCTGTTTTCATGTCCTCATTGTTCACTTTGGAAAGCTTTTCCAGAACCTAATGACTAGAAACCTTTTAATTTTCAGCTTCATCTCTTTCCTGTCAAGTTTTGTTGTTTTGACTGTGTTCTCTCAGCTTGGCTCTCCTCAGGTTTCTGCCCCCTTGTACATCCATGGAGAACAGTCATGTCCTTTCCAGTCCTTTGAGTTTCCAGGGAGGCTGTTTTAAATCTTAATTTTGTAGGAAAGGCTCTCTGTTCTTCCAAGTCTCTCTGTACCTGGGGTTACTCTTAATGCCCTAGATCTGGCATCTTCCCCGGGCTACCTTGTCCAGCATGGGCAGCCAGTGGCCCAGTGACAAGTCCTGTCACCCATCAAATCGTGCCTTCAGTGTCTGTGTCTGGGCTTTGGGTGACTAATAAGGGCAGGTGGCTCAGTGACAAGGCAGCAGGTGCTTTGACACATGCTTGTGTTGTGGCATTGCTGCTGGCAATCACTGTTTTTGCTTCTCCCATGTTGAGACATTTGGCTGCGGGAGGTGGAACATCACACCTGGCCTGCATGGTCCCCTGGAGCACCGTGTCAGTGGTGCTGCAGGGCACCAGGTGTGCAGGGAACGTGGGAAGGGGACAGGAAAGCTGTCTAGGAAGGGGATTGGGATCAGGTGGGAACGAGCAGGTGCCTGTGTCTCTTTGCCAGGTCAGAGGGAGATGGGAGAGTTCCGAGGTGCTTTGGGGCACAGGCCTTTGAGTGGGGCCACGTGCCAGCAGGACAGGGTTCCTCAGGGGTTTGGCTGAACGCCGGGAAGCGCTGGGGTGATGGTCTGACGCAGAGTTTGCGGGTTGTTCTAGATCAATGGGGTAGACATGACAGAAGCCAGGCATGATCAGGCCGTAGCGCTGCTTACCGCGGCCTCCCCCACCATCGTGCTGCTGGTAGAGAGAGAGGGCGCGGAGCAGCCCGGCGAGGGAGACTCGCCCGGCGCGCCCCGTGTGCGCATGCACTCCCCCCCGCCGCCCCCCGGCCCCGGGGACAGCCCTCCCGAGGAGACACCAGCGCCGCAGAGGAACCACCTCTCCAAAGGGCTGGAGGATCAGTACCCCATCGAGGTGAGCTTGGCTTTGGGATGGGGGATAGTGCAATCCTGGCTGGGTTTCATTGGAAAGATTGGTGTTGTGATGGGGACCGGCCTGCTGGGTTACTGGGGCCTGGAGAAGTCATTGTAGAAAGGCTTGGGTTGGAAGGGACCTGAAAGCCCATCCAGACCACCACCTGCTGTGTGTGGGGACACCTTCTGCTATCCCAGCTTGCTCCAAGCCCTGTCCAACCTGGCCTTGAAAAAGGGATGAAGTAGCCACAGCTTCTCTGAGCAACCTGTGCCAGGGCCTCCCCACCCTCACAGGGAAGGATTTCTTCCCAGTATCCCATCTAACCCTGCCCTGTGTCAGGGGAAAGCTGTTCCCCCTTGTGTTGTCACTCCAGGCCTTTGTCCAAAATCCCTCTCCAGCTCTCTTGGAGCCCCATTCTAGCTCCTCTCCGGGTTGCAGAGTCCCACATGGGGAACCCCCTTGTACTGTGAGTGTTCACCTTGTGCTTACCCATGCGAAACACTCCTGACTCCGTGTTTGTCAGTGTTTGTGGTCCGTGTATGATATCCTTCATTCCCTTTGACACTGCTTCTTGTTCCCTTAAGGAAATTCACCTGGTGAAAGCAGGTGGTCCCCTGGGCCTCAGCATCGTTGGAGGCAGTGACCATTCCAGTCATCCCTTTGGGATTCATGAGCCGGGGGTCTTCATCTCCAAGGTAGAGTCCCAGGAGAGCTGCCCTGAGTGTTCCTGAGCTATTGGATTATTGGGATTAAGGTGGAGGATTTTGATGGGAGTCCAGCCATGCGGGATGGATTTGTAAAATACGGGGATAGGAGAGGGATGTGTGAAGGGTTGTACTGGATGTGCTGCTGCTGCTGGAGCCATCTGAGGGCATGTAAAAAAACCTATATAATCCATGCTGAACCCTTTGGAGGGATCCCAGTTAGCTTTTGAAATTGCTGAGTCCATGTTGGCTTTAATGAGCCCTGGGAAGATGCTGGCATTGCAGAAAGCCAGTCATTACTGGGAAAGGGATGAGTGTGTGACTACTGGGACACCCAGAGCCGCTCTGCTGCACTAAGGCCAGCGTCCTTTGATCCCACGTTCCCATTCCAGTGGTGACATCATTTGCCATTTAGGGACAGCACACAGGCTGGCCACTGGCTGCAGCCCATTCCCCCAACAGTCCTGCACATCTACGCTCTTTAGAATAGGGATGCTGGAGAGGACATCCCTGCTGAGCCCCTTCTACTTCTTGACTTCTCTTGTCACTTGGAGATGCTGAATCTGACTCCTCTGACAGCTGTGGCTGGGTTCAGACCTTGTTAAGGGCTGTTGGGAATTCTAGGAGTGATGCCTGCCAGATCTCTTCCTTCATGTGCCTATGGTTTCTCTTGCAGTGCATCAGCAGGTCAGTGAGGCAGAATTTGCTCTTCTCAAAGCCTAACTAACTCTTTCCCACCATCCCTGCTTGCCCATGAGCTCATAGGTTTCACCCTTTCCTTGCTGACTCCTTTGTTTCAGCAGGAACACAGGTTTGGTTATAGGTTTAGTCCCTCTGTAGCTCTCAGGAGCCCTTGTGGAGCACTGGGTGAGGACTGGAGTAGTACTGGTGCTGTCAGTCCTGGTTACAGTCATGGGCAAAATAATGGCAAAACTGGCACAGGATTGGTTCGGAGTAAATTTGGAATACGAGAATAACATATGGAATAGCACTTCAAAGCACATCCCACTTCATTCTTCACCAGTGTTCCCAGGTATGTCACCTCTTAGGGAACTTTGTGTGCAGAGAGAGGAGTCAGAGCAGGCCTGCAGGGTGTTGGAGGATGCCCAGGGACACAATCACATCTCCAAGGAGAGATGGGCTTCCCTTCTCTAGTTGTGTTAATGGTTCTCTGCAGGTCATTCCCCGGGGGCTGGCGTCGCGCAGCGGGCTCCGCGTCGGGGACAGGATTCTGGAGGTGAACAGCATCGACCTTCGCCATGCCACCCACCAGGAAGCCGTGAACGCGCTGCTCTCCAACGCTCAGGAGCTCACCATGGTGGTCCGGAGAGACCCACCTCCACCTGGGATGCAGGTGGGTTCTGAGTGAGAGGGCTCGGGAGGAATCACACAGGGCTGCTTCTGGAGGCAGTTTCTTACTGGGCTGGAGGTCTGGGACTAGGATACAACCAGACTCCTGGTTGGAATTTCCTTTCCCTTTGGCAGAATCCAGTCTCTTCTAAGTGCATCTCCAGCTGGGGAGTGGTGAGGGTCTTGTGCCGTGGCCGTGGTGACTCTGTCATCAGAGAATGACGAGATGTCATCAGATGTGAGCAGGGAGCAGAAAAGGGCAGGTCCTCGCCAACAGGAATAAACTGCCACATGAGGGATGGGACTAATTCAGGCCCTTTTCAGGGCATTTATAATTGTGGTCACTCCCATGAGTGTTCCCTCAGCTGAACTTGGCCCAGAAACAAGGAGACTTTTCTGTGTTTTCCAGGAAATATGCATTGAAAAGGCTCCAGGAGAAAAGCTGGGCATCAGCATCCGGGGTGGAGCAAAGGGCCATGCTGGCAATCCATTTGATCCCACTGATGAAGGCATCTTCATCTCCAAGGTACCAGAACAGTCACTCTGCAGGTCGGTGCTGTGCAAGCACTGCCAGGAGAAGGGTGATCCCTGGGGGAGCTGTTGGAATGCACTCTCAGCTTTCACTGGTGCATCAGTTCTGGAGATTTTCCCTCCAGCAAAGGAGACAAATCCGTGTCCTTTCGTATTCCTCCTCTACAACTGCTACACAATTTCTTCTTTTATTTCCTGTTTGTCTTTGTTTTGCTTTGTGTTTCTTCTCTTGTATTTTTTTTCTGTAATGTAAACCCACGCATCTTTCCTTTTACCCACATGCCTATCGGTCCCCGTGTGCCTGTGGCTTCCTCCTCACTTGGATGTGCAAGCTTTTTCCTCTTTCCATGGAAAGCGTCAGGAATTCGTAACCTTTTCTCTTGTGCCATGCACCCCGTGTGTAACTTTGTTCCTTTTTTGAGTGACTGCTTGTGTCACACATACTTCTCACATCACTTCTCCCGCAGAAATAACACGTTTTCTTGATCAACTTATGCTTATGCTTATCAGTTTGTGCTCCTCTCAACCCTTTCCAAAAAATTTTTATTGCTTCTTCTTCTTCTTCGCTGGCAACAGAGCACAGCAATAAGTGGTGTCATGCTGACAAAGAGGACTCTGGGTGTTCACTTTAGTGTCACTGGTTCCCTCTTCAGCTGGTGTTTCGGGTTAGAAACAGGTGTGAGTTATCCTCATGGCTGAAGACACTCCGTAATTGCCAGTTAGCCCTGATATTTGATAATTGGTTGCTGTTAAGGCAAGGGAACACTCAGCATTTGTCATTATGTGGCTGTAACTGTTTTATCCGAGTTGTAAAGTTAAAAGAACAAATTCCCTCTTTCAGAGAGACAGTTGCATGTTCACCTGGGACATTTATAACAGCAGGAAAAGAAAACCTGGGGTTATTCTAACTGACAGCTATTTTTGGTAATTGGGTCTGGTTTTCTCTCCTGCAGCCTTACAGCATTTAGGGGTTGGAAGGTTCACAGTTTAGCCATGGTGCAGAATTAGTTTACCCCATCTCCCCTCCCCTTTTTTCCCGATACTGGTTGTTTTAGCCTGCAGAGAACCAAAACTCTGAACTTCCCAGCTCTCCCTTGAGCTGTGTTACTCCCCTCAACCTCTCTTACCTGTCCTATCCGGAGGGGTTTTCCTGCCTCTGATTTTCCCTATGTATTTCTGGTAACCAAGAGACAAAGTGGTGCTTTTCCTCTTCTTCCTCTTTGCATGTCTGATCCCTGCCTCCTTCCTCCTTAGTTTGTCTTCACTTGCATTTCCATTGTGTCTCTCTCCCACCACAGAATGACTTCTCTTTCCGTGAGATGCATTGTGATGTGAGAGCTTTTCCTTTTCACCTCCTTCTTTCCTTGGGACAACACATTTCAAATTCACATTCTTTTATCTCACATAAAAGGTTCTTCCACAGCTGTTCCCTCCACCAGCCTGTACAGGTTCTTCCTTTCCTTCCCTCTCCATAGTACTTCAGATGCCTCCCATCTTGCAGCCTCAGGCTGCTGTCCCCGTTCCCTGGGTGTGCTCTCTGCTCCTTCCCCTCCGTGGCCCCGTGCTCTCCCATCGCCTCTGACCCGCTCCAGTGACTGCCCGGTGTGTTCCAGGTGAGCTCCTCTGGGGCTGCAGCCCGGGACGGCCGCCTGAAGGTGGGGATGCGGATCCTGGAGGTGAATCACCAGAGCCTGCTGGGGATGACGCACACGGAAGCCGTGCAGATCCTCCGCGGGGTGGGCGACGCGCTCCTCGTGCTGGTGTGCGACGGCTTTGACCCCAAGGCTGCGGCTGCCATCGAGGTGAGGACTGGAGTGCAGGTGCCCTTGGAGTGACCAGAATCCCACTGCCTGGATCCCACCTCTTTCTCCGCAGAATGCTGGATTTCCCCGACCTTTTGGTGTAGATTGTTTTGGTTTTTTCAGGTCCCAGATTTCAAAGTCTGACATGATATGAACTGGAGGGGGTCTCCAGTCCAGAAAAGCAGTGGTCCCTCAGGACTGTCTTTCTCCTGCTGGTTCCAGAACTGTCCCACAATAGCACTGCACCGAAAAAAAAAAAGTTTTCAAGCTCATTTTCACTAGGCTATTTATGCCCATTTTTTCTTGGCCAGTGTTACATTTACAATAAATGGTCTGGCTCTTTATTGGTGTTCATCTTTCCCCACAGGGTAAAACTGCCCTGGAGCAGTCCTGTGCCCTCTCAGATTTCTGTTTCCAAGGTTTATCTAGTCAGCTTTTGTATACTTCAGGAGAACATGAACCCAATCCCTGCTCAGCTTACTTAGACCTCAGGTTCCTCAAACAGTTGTCAGCTGAAATGGCAGGGATGGAGCTGGATGCTCTTAAGGTCCTTTCCAACCCAAACCAGTCTGAGATTCTATGGAATAAGGTTTCAAGTTGTTGGAAGAGTTCTGGTTCGGACTTGCTTGGGATTGTCCTGGTACTCTGTATCTGGGAGCCTGGAATAGGGAGTTTTTGGGATGGTACTCTGTGGGCTTCCACCAGGTGTGATTTGCCTCTTGCTTTGCAGATGTCCCCAGGAATCATTGCAAACCCTTTTGCTGCTGGCATTGGGCGCAAGAACAGCCTGGAGAGCATCTCCTCCATTGACCGGGATCTGAGCCCCGAGGAGCTGGAGATCCTGCAGAAGGTGTGTGCTGTGGCTGAACTGGGAGCATGTTCCAGAGGGGAAGCAGTTTCTGGACATCTCTAGTGTCTCCCTTGGTGCATGCAGCCTGCAGTGTAATGGGCAGTGGTCATGGCACGGGAGCAGCAGGACCCAGCACTTGGATCAGGATCACGCTAGGATGGGCCTGTGACACCTTTGTGAGGTTCTAGATGCTGCAGGTGTGAAGAGAGCACTGGGTGAGGTGGCTCTAACTCTGCTCTCTCCTAGGAGATGGAAATGGTGAGAGAAGCCACTCAGTGGGAGAGAGAAGAAATGGAGAAAGTGGTGAGAGATTATTTGTGTAGCAGAATCTGTTTGTGGCAGCGGCTCTGCCGAGGCTGTGAGTCCCAGGGAAGGTGTCACAGGTTATCTTTGCTCCACTGTAGTGCCATGGGGAGCTCTGTAGCTCTGCCCTGTTGTCAGTGCCGTGGGAGTTGTGGGTCTCTGCCCCACTGTCAGTGCCATGGGGCAGAGCTCTGGGCATTCCCCCTCTGTAGTGCACTGCTCTATTGCCCCAGCTGCTCTTTGGCTTTGCTGTACCTCCCTGTGCACCTCTCTGGTGGTGCTCCTGTGATATTCAGAAAGACCACCGTTGTTACCTGCTGGTACCTCCTGGCCAAGCTGCAGCTTCAAGAAAAATGGCCAATGAGCTTGGAAGTCCCAAATTTGATCAGTTTTCTCTGTCCAGCACCCTGTGACTGACAGAGCTTTTGTGAGCAAAGATGAGAACACACAGCTCTGAGCTGCCCTGAGTGGAGAAGTGATGCTGTTCATCAGTCACAGCTTTGTGCTCCTCAGTTCACATGGTCATTTCTCTGCTTTGTTGTGAGAGTTTTGTGTCTCTGCCCACTGGTTCAGCCTTGCACAGAAAGAGAGCTTCACAGAAGTAGAATTTCACAGAAATAGATAGCAGATTCAGGCCCTTGAGGACTTAGAGTTTCCAGTCATCCCTCTTAAAACGGTAATTTATCCAGTCAGAGTTGTTGGAAGAAGAGGGAAAACTGAATTCTTCAGTGTTGTCAGTGGGGAATCTGCTCTCCTGGCAGATGAGTGTGTACGTTTTTCAGGTGTTCTGTCAGGTTTCCAGTTCGGATACACCTGAAGTTTCTCTGGGTTCTCTCTGCAGCTGCAATTTCTGAGCTTGCTCCTATTTGCTGCCCCACAAGAGCAGGGTGAGGTTGGCAATTCTGGATGGAAGTTGAATAACCTTCTAGAATGATCTTCAACCTCATCCAGTTGGAGACGTCCCTCATTGCAGGGGTTGGACTAGATGACCCTGAAAGGTCTGTTCCCACCCTGACCATCCTGAATGATTTGGGTAGGAGGGACCTCAACAGTTCTCTTGGTTCAGCCCGGAGCAGAGGCAATTCAGATCAGATTTAGGTTTTTCCTATAAAATGCCTCATTCCTTGCCAGGGAAGGAACTCAGAGTGGTTTGATGTGGTTTCAGCAAACCTGATTTCATTGTGTTTCTGTTTGAGCAAAGGGTATTCCTGCCAGTTTTAGTGTTGGCAGCATATGGATTTGAATACGGATATATGGATTTAAAGACATTCCAGGAGACTTCAGGTACTCTGGGTCAGTATCAGCACTCCTAACACCTGTGAATGTACCAAGTGTGCCCCCAAACTGTGCTGCTTGGGCTGAGCAGGTGGCATTTGTCCAGGCTCAGGTAGAGAAAGGCTTTGCCAAAATTTATACTTAATTAAAATTAAGATTAATTAAAAATACTTGGGTTGAAAAAACCCCATAAAAACCTTTATGATTGGTGAAGTAGCCTTGGCCATATCTCATTTTGAAAAATGCTGATGTATTTTGGTGCCCCTTCCCTTGGTGTGCCAGGAGGAGGCAGCAAGGGATGCTCCAGGCCCCTTGGACCTCCCAGGATCCTGAGGCCCATGAGCGAAGATATGTTTTTCTGCTGGGCCTTTTAAATGTTGAATCCGGGATTGTGTCTCTAAAACTGGTTTTGATGATGAAATTTATCCCAGTGATGGAGCCAGCACTCCATGGTGGCCATTGGAATACTGAAGGAAGTTCCTGTCTCGGTGCCAGATCCCTGGTAATTTCTGTCACCATTTTTGGACCGTTTTTCTTGCTCTTCAATGTTTCATGTTCGTTCTTGCACAAGAGCAATAGAGACCAAATGTGTCTCCAGCCCACAGCAAGCTGTGAACTGAATAACTGGGAGGAATTATGCCTTTGCTCTACTCACGGTAGAAGTTTTCAAACCCATTCACTGCTGACACCTCTTGCCTCCAGTTCTCTGATAATTCAGTTTCCAGTAGAAGTGTCAGTAACTCCAAGTCTCTGTGGACTGGTTCCTGGTGCTCTCTCCTGGCTCTGTGGCTGTAGTTATTTTTCTAGGCTTAATCCAGGTCCTCCCCAGATATTGTCAGAGATGGATTTGGAGCATGCCATAGCTCCATCTGGGCTGACTGGTGCTCCTTCAGAATATGACCTCAGAGATGAGTCACGCACCAGATTAGTGTCACCTGGAACCCTCACCCTACAGAGAACTCTTGGCCAAAACAAGCAGAACCTGGTTCAGAATGAACTTTAACTTAAAGATCCCTCAGTATCCTTTTGGGAGTTGTGATCCTCCGGAGCATTAGTGTCTTCTCATGCTGCTTATTCTTGCTTGGAGGTCAAGGGGTGATGTGGGACAATGGAAATCTGTAATGCATGGAATCTCTTAAAGAACAGGGCCCTGGTGCTCAGCAGAATTTTCAGTTGACTCACTCTCAGCTGCCTTCCACCTCCCATCCTCCCAGTGTCAGGACTTCTGGACCACCTGGTTCCTGCTTGGGAAGAGCAGCTGGGAGGGTTCCATGGTAAGAGAAGGGAAGGATGCTGCTGTGCTGTCCCCAGGCCTGGCTCTGCCCAGAGGTGCCGGGTGACAAGTCACAGAAATATCAGTGCCCAGAAATTAGTCCTTAGGACAAGTCCCCCACTGTTCCTTTCCTCTTGCAGCCTGGGAGCGAGCCTATGGCTGGGGCTTTTGGGATTAGTCACTGGTCACTCTCTAATGTCCCTGCAGTGCTGGGTGACTGCGGGCTGGCTGCTGGTGCTGAGCTGGCCTTGTGCCAAGACCATTCTGTCCCTTTGTATGTATTTGCATCATTCCGTGTGTGATGCTATAAGCCAGCGAGGCCTGTGCTCTGTAGGTTTGTTTCTCCATTCCCTTCCAGCCTGTCCTGTCTGTGCTCCATCGAGGTGTCTCTTCTAGCAGTGAGCAAACTCCTCCCCTCCAGTGGTGCTGGTGTAGCTTATGCTTGGGGGCACTGTAGCTCTCCTTACTTTCCCCAGGATTGTCCCTGCTGAGGATCCTGGGGACACCTGCTCTCCCCTCTGACCTGTGGCACCCAGATCATCTTGTTCTGTCCCTGTCTGTTCTGCTGGCAATAACAGTGCAAGTGCCGAATTCCAGCTCCTCCTTTCCCAGTCCCAGTGTTTGTGCTGGGGTTCTGCTCCCCCTCTCCTGGTGCTGGCACTGCACATCTGTCCCCTCAGTAGTTCCTGCCCAGCATGTGTGACCTCTCTGCCTCTCTCTTGTCTCTCTGCTCTGGCTGTCCTGTCCCTGGAAGGAGCGGATGCGTAGGGAGCGGGAGGCAGCCACGCAGCAGCTTGAGGAGGAAGCAGAGGTGAGCAGCACGGGGGAAGGGCTGGAAAGTCCCAGAAAAGGGCTACAGCTAGACTGTCCTACAGCTAGAAGTCCCCAAAAAGCGTTTGTTCCCCAAAGCTTGTCTTCTCCACTCCCTCCCCTAAAAGGATGTGGCTTTGGGGATAAGAGATCAGAACTGAAGAAATGTGGAAGGGATTGAGGAAAACAGGGGCTGGGTTAGAAACCTAGGCTTCTATTTAGGCTTAGAAAGGCAACACATGGGAAGCAAAATTGAACGAAGTTGTGCAGTGAGTGTGAGTTAAGGTTGGAAAAAGAAACTGTAGAGGAATTGCAGACTTGCATTCTTAAAGGTGTCCAGATCCAGCCGTTCTGGATGCTCTTGGAGCAAACGGGTAGGTATGGCACGTTCCCTCCTCCATAAGGAAGTGGACGTGGGGGCAGGAGGAGTGGAGGGATCTGAGCAGTAGTGGGTGACCAGGGGTCCACAGTGGCACGCACTCTGCAGGGTTTCTCAAGCCTGGCTCCTGCCATGAGTTCGCACGGTTGTGTTTCAGACAATTCCAGCTTCTTCCACGCAGTGGGAACTCTGACGAGTTTGGAGATAAGGCCTTGGTTATTACTGGGATGGTTCCCTTTTCATTGCTCTTTCTCATTGATTTAGTTGACTTTGGGCCTGACCTGTTCCTGGTGTTTGTGTTTCTTCTACCTCTCTCCAGAATGTCCCCAGTGAACCCCTGCGCCTGGACTACCGGACCCTGGCAGCACTGCCCAGCAGTGGCCTGCAGAGAGGCAACCGTGGCGTGAGTGGGGCTGAGGGCTCCTGCGGGGGGAGGCCATGGGGGGCTGTGGACGTGAGGGTCCCTGCAGGGGAGGCAGTGAGGGGCTGTGGAGTTGGGATTCCCAACAGGGAAGGCAGTGAGGGGCTGTGGAGGTGGGATTCCCAACAGGGAAGGCAGTGAGGGGCTGTGGAGGTGGGGGTCTCTGCAGGGGGAGGCAGTGAGGGGCTGTGGAGGTGGGATTCCCAACAGGGAAGGCAGTGAGGGGCTGTGAAGGTTGGGTCCTGACAGAGAAGGCCATGGTGGTTCCATTACCTGCCCTCCACCTGTGCCATGGTGTGGGAGGTGACAGCATCCTCTGCAAAGCAAAAGTGGGAAGCAGAACTGTGAGGGACTCAGGCACTGAAACAGGAGGTAGCTGCAAAAGAAAGATGGGAATAAGAAAATGAGGAGAGCAAGAGCCAGGCGGCTTTGCCTTTTGGGAAGGGAAGTGGCAAAGTTTAAGAAGTTGCAAAATGCAGAGTTGGGAACAAGGCAGAAAGAACAGCCTGGTGGGAGTGAAGGGGATGTGAGTGGGAGAATCCAGGGATTTGTTGTGGAAGGAAGAGGCTCCAGAAAGCTGCCAAGGAGTGAGAGAAAGGTTCTTCCCAACACAGTGATGACAGTGTTACGTGCACAGCTCGGTTGAAAATCCATGGTGGGATGGTGTTTAGGAAGGAGGAGGGATGAGGCTGCTGAAACTGAAAGTATTAAAAATAGAAAAAGCGAAAGGCCAGGTTGGACAGTGCTTGGAGCCGCCCGTCGCGTGGAGGTGTCCCTGCCCATGGCAGAGGGTGGGACTGGCGGGTCTGCAGGGTCCCTTCCAACCCAAACTACCCTGGGATTCTATGAAAACCAAGATTCCCCCAGGCCTGCAGAAGGTGAAGTGGCTGTGGTTTTGTGTCGTGACCGAGCCCTGTGGCTCGTGTATCGTGTTGTGTATTGTGGCTCCTGCCCTGAGCATTCCTGCCCTGTGCCCTGCCTGGCAGCCCCTCATATGTAGTGGCCAAGAGAAAGTCCAGATTTCACAAACTTCACAGATTACAAATTTACCTCTCTTCTATGTTGTTTAAAATCTCACCTCTCCATCTTTTCTACCTTTTATCTTTCCTGCATCATCCCCATTCTGCTGGGTTTCTGCCTGTTCCTTCACACATCCTCAGTCTTTTTCCTTTCCTCCTGTTGCAGCAAGATCTCCCTTTGCTGTCACTTATCCCATTATGCATTCCCATCCCGGTGTTTCAGTATCATCTCTTCTACCTTTCCTGTCTCCATCTCGTTCCCTGCAGACAGGTCTCCTCTCCTGTTCTCTTTCCTCTGTTACTCCAGGCCTTACTCCAATAACAGCTCTGCTTTGGTTCCAGCTCTGCCTCTTTTTGTTCCCACACTTCCCAGGTTTTGGTTTTTCCCTCTTGCTGTTCACAGAAAAAAGCAGGATCAGGAAAAGGTTTAATTTTAGCATCTCTGAGTGTAACTCAGGAGCTGGAAGAGGGGGAGAGTCAGCCCCAGGCAGCAGCTGCCTCTGTGCAGGACAGCTCGAGCGTGGTCCAGAGCGGAGCAGCATTTGGGGCTTGTGCCTTGCAGCCGGTGTCAGCCTGGGAACGCCAGGCACGGGAATGTGGGGCCGAGCGTGCCGGAATGCCGCGGTGATGGGCGGCATCTATAAATGTCCCATCGCAGGGAAGGGTCCACGGGTGCCTGTGTTTGTCCAGCTGTCACCAGCCCTGTCTTTGCTCTGGTTTGAAAACTACATCTGCCTGGATCATGGGGACAGGGAGGTTCTGGTGGTCCTTCAGGAGCTGCCCTGGCCTGTTAGGTGACTGCTGGAAGACTCAGCCAGGGTCAGTCCGGCCAGTGGAAGAGCAGGCGGGTCAGTGACACATCGTTTATCTCCGGACAACTTCATCCAGGTGACTGGTGCTCTTGCCCTGTTCCCATTGTGGTTTTCTCTTTCTTCCTGTCTCCAGGCCATTTCTCACCACATACGTTCTCCTCTAAACAGTGACTGGGTATCTTTTACTGCCACATAATTCCCTGTGAGGGAGCTGCAGGGAACTGTTCCTGTCCTCACCGTGGGACACGAGGATATGTAGGGAACTGTTCTTGCTGTGGAGCAGGAGGAGGTGCAGGTCCATCTGTCCACTGTGGAACAGGAGCAGTAGATCTCTCCACTGAGCACTGTAACTGTGGGTGGAATTAGTCATGAGGATTCTCCAAGAATGGCCCCCAGAGAAGGGAGCAGGTGGTTGTCTGTCTTGGATCAGTCCGTGTTGCTGCATCTGGGTCCCCTTGTGAGCAGGATTTGACAAAGGCTGATGAGATGCCTGTTCTGTTTGTCCACTTGTTCTAAACCAAAAACTCCCATTGGAAGCAGTGTGGGAATGCTGGTTTGGGTGATGCTCTTTGGCTATGCACCCAGTGCACTGCAGCGTCTGGATGGAGGCTGTGGCTGCCCCATCCCTGGAAGTGTCCAAGGCCAGGTTGGGTGGGACTTGGAGCAACCTGGGGTAGTGGAAGGTGTCCCTGCCCATGGCAAGGGGGTGGAACATGATGAGCTTTCAGGTCTCTTCCCACCCAAACCACCCTGGGATTCTGTGACTTGCTGATATTTTCCTTACAGAAGTCAAAGAGCTGTTACAGTCTCTGTCTTCTGCATTGAACAGGAATGAAAGCCAGACCCGTGAGGGACTGATCACAGCAAAATGATCAAAGTCCAGTTTTGCTTTCTGGACTATGAGAGATGGAGAAGACTTGACATATCTCAATACCAGGTCACCATGGTTAGTTAATTAGCAGCCTGTACTTTCTGTTCTGAATCTATTTCTCTTCAATTTTATCCCATTGATTCTTTTTTTTTTTTTACTTGTTCACTGGATTTGAGATTGGATTTCTTTCAGTGCCAGGGAGGATGCAGGGTAGCACATGTCTGTCCCGTCTGCAAGCTGGGAAAGCTCGCTGCATTGCCCAAATTTTTGCTTACCCAAAATAGAAGTTGTGGCTTGTCTGACAGGAATAGCCCCAGTGAGGCCAGGGAGCGAGGAATCCCGCACTGGGACATGCTGCAGCAGGAGCTGGAGCTCACAGCAAGACGCAGATCCAGCCCAGTTCCAGTTCCAGTCAGGTCCAAGAATAAAATAGGGATTGAGGCTTCCCATCGACTGTCAGGCATTATGGCACTCTGGGGAAAAGGGGTTAGAAGTTGGGTTTTTACACTGAAAAATCACGTAGCCACAACAGCAGAATCTCTCAGGGTAGCACAGGCTTCACTGATGAGGAAACACGATATGAGCCAGGGCCACAGAGGTTGGGCTGGGGCTTAGGGGAGGGCCTCCGAAATTCCTGAGCCTCTCAGCTGCCATTGTAGTCACCAGCCCACCCTTGAGAGCTATTTTGGTGACCACTGCCATGACACAGGAGCTGAAGAATGTGCTCTGAGCGGGAGAGGTCTTTCTGCTCCCTGGAGGCACTTGGATGGAAGCTTTGGTCTTTGCTCTCTGACTGTCACTGCTCCCCTAAGGAAGGCTCTGGCTGGGGTAACAAACTCTCTTCTATGGCATTAAGAGGAAGGGTCAGGGCTTCATTCGGGCTGTGTGCGTTGAGCCCCAGCAGAGCTGGGACTGCCTCAGTCCTGCCATCAGCAAGAGCCACCCAAAGGGTCCTGTGCTCTGCACTAAGCTCTGGTGTTTCGGGTGTGTTGTGGTACAGTGGGGCCGTTAGAGCATGTTCACCTGTGCAGGTATGGTGGAAGTGCACGGGGTGGGTGTTGTGTGGCAGTGTTGGGGTGACAGCAGAGGCTGGGCTGTAGGTAGTGGGGCTCAGTGAAGTGGGGGTTGAACTGGATGATCTCCAGAGGTGCCTTCCAACCCCAACTCTTCTGTGATTCTGTGTGCTGAGGTGAGCGGGGTGGAACATGTGCTTGTACAGGTGCTGGAAGTGAGTTTGGCTGGGGAGCAGCTGCAGAAACGTGTGTGAGTTGGAGGAGTGCAGGGAGTGCTCGTGTCTGTCAGTTCCCTGGGGTATGTGTGCATGGCAAGGTACTCTCCTGGAAGAGACATTGGGGGTCACAGACTGGTGGTAGAGCAGGAGAGAGGGTCAGGATGGTATGTGGGCATTAGCACTGGAATTCTCTCCCCTGTCCTTCAGCAGCTGCTCTGTATTTTTCTCCCTCCTCTTCTTTACTCTGTTCTCCTTATTTCTCTCTGATCCTTCTGTTTTCCTCTCAGCCTGTTCAGTGTGCTAAGCCCAGCTCCGGCATGGAGGGTGACTGCGCGGTGCTGTCCCTGCCCGCGGCATGGGACAGCCGGGAAGCGTCCCCGGACCCAGCGGCAGGCGCGACCGGGGCCCCCCGGCACCCCGTGCCTCCCCACCAGCACACGAGCGGGGCAGAACAGCCCCGGGGAGACAAGCAGGACCCCGTGGGGTGTCCCTTGTCCCAGGAGCAGCTGCCAGAGACGCCAGAGTGTTTGATCGACTCGCAGCCCATCCCCTTCAGTGAGAACCCCTTTGTGGTGGCCAACCGCAGGGGCAAGGCCACAGGCACGGCTGGCCTAGGGGGGCCTCCCCTGGGCTATGGCAGGGGGGGCGTGCTGAAGACCAGCCTGTACTCCAAGGCAAGCAGCGTGTGGCGTGTGGCATGCACTCACACAATCGGGCCACTGCACCCTACTAAACCCCGGTGCCGGGCAGCACGGCGCCCGTGGGCCGGTTCCCCCAACCCGCGTGCCCCCAGCGGTCAGTGTGTCATCCTCCAGCCACCAGTGCACCCTGCTGATGGCAACATGTGCACTGTCCAGCCCCGCTGAGGGGACAGGATGGCATCTGTGACTTCCCTGCTGTCCCTCTGGGTCTGGCTGGGAGCAGTGGCGTCCCTGCCTGCTCAGCTGGCAGCGGGGAGCTGGCAGGACTGGTAGAAGATCAGTGCTGGTGCCACACTCCCGTTCCTGGGCTTGAACACAGCCCTTCCCAGACATCTGAGAAGCACAGCTGATCTGAAACCCAGGAGCTGCTCCTCCAAGTGACACTATTCAGTAAATTAAGACTTTGGAATTTCAAGGGAGAGCTTTGCTTTGTGCTCTGGGAAATCTGTTTCTATTTGACATTCTTGCTGTTGCACGGGGAGCCTGTGGTGGAGCAGGGACTAGGCCCAGAGATACCATCCTCCAGATGAGCACCATGTTGCTCTCCTCTTCTTCCTTTTTCAGCCTTTTGGGAGGTCTGAAAAGCAAACCAGCCCCACATAAACAGCCCCATACACAGGGTAAACCAAGCAATCAACAAATCCAACCCTCAGCTATAGTGATCTTGGAGGTGTTTTAGTTCTTTGGTAGGAATTTCACAGGTGTGTAGCCAGGTGAGCTTAGAACAAGGCATCTGGAATCTGTGCTTTGGTATAAACTTCAGGTCACTTCAGGCTTGGTCTGTCAAAATACTGTTGCCCAAGGCTGACTTGAATCAACTGAGCATGTGCGTGGCTGTGGTATTAGTGACTGGGAACTGTAGGTTTGCCTAAATAGTTCCCTAAATCCCAAATGACCTGCTTCTACCTTAAGGCATTTGAAACACTTGTGAAACGTGCTCCTCCGTTCCGCAGTCAGAGTGCAGGTGGTTCCTGGGCCACTGCTCCCTGCTCAGCTGTTGGGCCGGGCTGTCGGCCGGCTCAGCTGAGCGCCGGTGCCAGAGGTTCCTCTGGAAGCGAGGAGAGCCCTGTCTCCCTCTGGCCAGGAACGGCTTTTTTTGCTCAGTGTCTGTGCAGCAGGAGGTTTGCCTGGAGCGTGACCCTGGCTGTGAGTGCTGTGAGGAGTCAGGGAAGAGGATTCCTAGGATGTGCTGTGAGGCAGAGGCTGTAACCTGATCCAGCTGGCCTCGCAGGACACGGGGAAATGATCCTGCTTCCAATGTTTAACGTCATCTCTTGCTGTTTCTGGCGCTTTTTGGCATGTGCCAGCTGCTGCTGGGCCCTGCTAACCTTGCTCCCTGGGGAAGGGCCGTGGCTGGATGTCCAGGGTGTCCCACGCCTCCTGGGCTGTACAGACCCCCTCCTGCTGTAGAGTAACACTCGAGCTTTGTCTTGAGCTTTGTCTTCTCTCTTTCAGGCTCCTGTGGGCGAGTCTGGGACAGGAAATTCCAGGCGTGAAACCCCCTATTCTCCCAGTAATCCACAGGTGAGACTGTCCCCAGGACAGGTGATACGGGAAAGGCAGGGCGGCACTTCAGGGATGAAGGACAGAGGTAGCTGAGGGCAGTTTCTATCGTCAAGTGACACCCTCAGGGTGGAGGGGATCCATCACAGCAGGCAACCAGAGAGCAAGAGAAGAACTCCCTCCTTCAAAATGTCTCAGAGAGCCAGGAGGGTAATTAGCTGGTCATAAATAAGCTCTGAGGGGTAACTTAATTGCACGGTGATGAGGAGGGGCTACAACATGTAGTTGTGAGTTTTTTGGGAGTGGTCTCACCAGTGCCTTGTACAGAGATTCTTTAATTCT
Source organism: Falcunculus frontatus (assembly GCA_013398115.1). Taxonomy (NCBI): domain Eukaryota; kingdom Metazoa; phylum Chordata; class Aves; order Passeriformes; genus Falcunculus; species Falcunculus frontatus. The sequence continues at coordinate 33,816 of VZRV01001684.1, read as the reverse complement.
GGCAACTGGTATGTGGTAAGAAATGGAGGAGTCAGGATTTGGAAAGTGATCTTGGGTCTGTAAACCAGGGCTGCCCACTGCCTCCCAGGCTTGCAGAGGATCCCTGGTTCTGTGTGTGACACTGGAGGTGACCCCCGTGAGCTGTTGGGCAGGAGGTGAAGGGTCCTGCTGCAGCCATTCTAGGTGACCCTGCCCTCAGGGAGTGATGTGCTACAGCTCCTTGCTCAGAGGCTTTTCCTCTGGAATGGGAAGTGTCTTTATTTCTTGTAACTTCTGATTATCTTTTTAATCATTACCTCTTCTCCCTGGACACTTGTATTCCTTATATGATGTCTGAACTTCCCTTTTCAATATCTGAGTCTTTGATCCCCCTGTCCATCCCGTGGCAGGAGGTGTCACAGCTCAGCTGAGCCATTTGAAGTTAAATGAACTTAAATAGATTTTTAAATTTTCCCTTTACAGTCGTTGCCTACTACTGGGTTTTATATTGGGAGCTGGAGTGAGCTGCCACTCGTACTTTGTTCTCTGTCCTTAGTAATTTTGGGTCTGTTGCGTTCCCTTTGGAGCCCAGCTGTTCCCCAGCTGCTCTCCCCACCAGCTCTGGCACTTCCCTGGTCCTCAGTGAACCATTTCAGTGCTCGGAGCTGGACAGGAACTCTTGAGGGAACAGAATCACCTTGGGATGAGGTGACTGCTGACACAGGCTTAGTGGAGGGGTTGGGACTGTGTAGGAAGCAGTAGGAGCAGCACTTCAGTCCATCTTCTGCTGCTTCTCAGCCTGTCTCCCTCAGTTCTTGGATCATGTAGAACTGAGTGTTCATCAGGAACACAGCAAGATTAGAAGAAGACACTGTCTGTTATAGCTAAACTATTTCAATGCCCTTTGTTCCAGCTGTGTTTCCCTGTTTGCATTTCTGACAGCAGCTGGGTTATTTGTAAGTTTTCCTTTTACCACAAGTGCCAATATTCTTTGAGATCAGTTTTCATAGAATCCCTGGATGGTTTGGGTGGAAAGGGACCTTTGAGACAATCTCATCCCAGCCCCCTGCCATGGGCAGGGACACCTTCCACTATCCCAGGTTGCTCCAAGCCCTGTCCAATAAGGCCTTGGACACTTCCAGAGGTGGGGCAGCCACAGCTTTTCTGGGCACCCTGTGCCAGGGCTTCAACACCCTTGAAGGAAAAAATTTCTTCCCAAAATCTCATCTAATCCCATCTCTGTCAGTGGGAAGCCATTCCCCCTTGTGCTGTCACTCCAGGCCCTTGTCCCAAGTCCCTCTCCAGCTCTGTTGGGAGCCCTTTAAGGCACTGGAAGGGGCTCTAAGGTCTCCCTGGAGCCTTCTCTTCTCCAGGCTGAACACTCCCAGATCTCTCCTTTTCTGAGGATTCGTGAGTCTTGACCTTCAGGTTGTTGCTCTAGAGCAGAAGTTCCGAAGAATTTTGTCTCTTATTCTTTGGCTCCATCTATTTTTAATGTTAATTCTTTGGTTTCAACATCTTGTAGTCCAGCCAGAATTTATTGGCTTATTTCAGAGAATTCCTTGAGGGAAATGGAATCCTTTGTCCTGAGCTGGCATTGTGATGGTCTTGCCTGGCCTCAAGTTCTGCACGGGGGTGGGGGGAGGCTGGAGGTGTTTGTGGTGGATCCGTGCGTGCCAGGCAGGGCAGAGGGGCTTCCCCCTTGGTGGGGACCCCACCAGCTCCGGCTGCTGCAGTCTCTGTGCTTCTCTCCTGCGGAAAACCCAGTCTCTCCGTTTTCTCTCCCGTTCTCTCCCCTGCCGATGCCCCTCTCCAGGTGCCCGCAGCCCCCCGGCCCCCTCACCTGGCCGGCAGGGAGACGCGCTTTGTAAGTGCTGTTGGTGTGCGGTGTGCGCTGCTGCTCCGGCTGCTCCCGCTGCCCGCGCCCCCTCCTCTGGCCCCACGTCCCCGTGGGGGCTTGGGGCTCCCCTGGGGCTCCCCCGGGGCTCACGGGGGGAGCAGCACCCTGCTGGCACCCGAGGCACGAGGGGCTGCTCCCCGTGAGTCGCTGCTGTGACGGCACCTGCGGGCGCTTGGGGGAGGAGCTGCGGTGGGATGGCTTTGCTCGGGCTCGGGGGCAAGTGCGGAGGGTGGGGATGTGCCCAGGGACTGTGCCATGGGCCAGGAGCAGGGGATATGCCCAGGGACCAGGACCTGGGGATGTGAGCAGGAGACAGGAGCAGGGTCTGTGACCACGGGCCAGGACCTGGAGGTGTGCCCAGGCACCAGGAGCAGGGGCTGTGCCCATGGGCCAGGACTATCCCAGAGTTGGGGTCAGAGTTTGGAGATGTGCAGAGAGCTGCAAGGGCCTCCTCACACAGCAGAGGTGCTGGGAGAGGCTCTTGGAGGTGGGCTCTGGCCTGTCCTCACCCGAAGAAGCAGGTGTGGGGCAATGGGGGTTCTGTGGGACCTGGAGCTCCCCACACAGGGTGGGCAGTGGGGCAGGGGTAAACTAAAGGCTTTCAGGGTGAACTCCGGATTTACCCCTGTATTTCTGTTTGCAGGCTTCCATTAACTTCATTACCTCGCAGGATGACAGTAAATCAGTGAGTACAGCTGCCGTGAGACCTGACTGTGGTGTCCCCGTGCATCCCCGAGCACATGGAGCTTGTATCTTCCTCCTGTTGGCTCCTATTCTGTCTCCTCCAGTCCTCCACTATGCCTTAAGTTTGTACAAATGCATCAGGTCTTAAATATGGTTCATCTGAAAACCCAACAAAACTGGTTTTGCAGCTTTTATTCCTGTTTCCCCTCGCAGCTTCACCTCCTGCAGGTTTTGCTGGCTTACCCAGTTGCTGCTGCCACTCTTTCTAGTTGCAGATGCTTTGTTCACTTTCACACAACATCCAGCAGTGATGGTGACATCTAGGAGAAGTTTAAGACTCTTGCCTCTGCTCCAATAACTGCATTTCTGGTCAGAGCTCTGACTCGGTCTGGTTCACTTCCATCCACAGCTTCTGCCAATTCCCATTCCTGGCTGATGTTTCCCTACTTCCATCCCTGGTGCTCACATTTTCTGAGCTTCGTCACACTTACTGTACCCAGCAAACCCTTGTCGCTGCTGCTGGTGTGGCAGGTGCTTCCTTGTGTCCTGGCCTTCTCTGTAATCCACTGGTCCTGGGTAACCCCTCCTTGGCTGAGTCTCTTTTGGTGTTGGCTCCAAGGGCTCTCCCTGCCAGCAGCTGGAGAAAAGAAGTGGCACAGAGGCAGCACAGCTGAGGAAAGAAGCGGGGGTGCATGGATTTGCATGGGTTTGTTTATTCACCTGCATGGCGGACACCTCACTGCCCTAACTGCTCGTTTCTCTTCTCTCTTTCTCCCTCCCCTTCTCTTCCTCTGCCTTTCCCCATCCTGTCCTGGGGCACTGGCATGAGCAGACCAAGCCTGGCGTCATTCAGCCTCTCTCCCGCGTGCGACAGAGTGCTGCCTCACACAGCACAGAAGAGGGGGACAGCCCCAACCCCTTCCAGCAGCCCGAGCCGTGCTTCAGGATCCACAGCTCTGTAAGTGGCCTGGGGTTTCCTCCCCAAAAGCCGTGTGTCTGCCCTGGGGGGCTGCAGGGCCACGTGTTGTGGGGGCAGGACACCCTCCCAGAGGTGACTCCTGTGGCTCGATGGCCGCGTGCCTGAGCTAAGGCTGGTGGTGTCCATGCACCAGTCTGGGCTCCCTGGGAAGGAACCCACACTCCTCACAGGCAGAGCCAGCTCGGTGCATCCTGTTTATTTCTCTGGGCCTCCCCAGCTGCCCCATGGCTCCATGACCCTGTCCCAGGAGTCAGCACTGCTGAAGCTTTTGTGGCCAAAATCCCCAGAGCAGATACAGATTTAGAGCCATATCTGTGAGGTGTTGAGTTCTGTGGAGACATAAATCTTACCGAACCTTTGTTGATGTCTGGCACCTTGGAGCAAAAGCCAATACCATGCTGCTGATGGGTTTTATGGTTTGCAAAATGATTGGTTTTGAAAGGTTCATATTCCTGGGGCTGTTTGTTGATGGGAGAGAAAAATGCAGGTATTTTGGTCTTTGTCATGACAGAAGACCTTTGTCCCTTCAGTATAAAAGTGGAAGGAACAGTGGAAGGTGCCCCTGCCCATGACAGGGGGGAGGGACCGGATGGGCTTGAAGTCCCTTTCCACACAAACCATCCTGGGTGAGATTCCATGAATCCAGCCCTTCTCTCCCTGTCAGGGCTAGTACGATGTGATACCGAAACAGAGACCTGGTTTGCAGGCAAACAGCTGTACAGGATCCATGGAATTGGACAGGGTTCACATTTTACAGTCTCTTCTGATCTCACTGTGCTGTCCTTTAGCCCATGCAGAAGGAGCACCATCAAACAGCATAATTTAGCCCTAGTCCAGGACTAAGAAAAACCAGAAAGGCCTGGAACTGGATTAGTGCAGCTGGAGGGGGATTTACTTTCCAGCAGAAGGAAGGTTGTGGCGTCATTGCCCCCCACCCCTTTCATTTCTGTGATGCTTTGAGCAGGTGACCCCAGTGCTGCTTCCCTCAAGACGTGGCAGGAGGGGTCACAGGGAAGGTGAGTGAGGAAAGGACCAGCAAAGACAGTGACAAGCAGTAGGAAGGTCCCCTCAGAGCTTGTCAGATGTTTCTCAGTTAGGGTAATTCAAGATCAAAGGCAGATCTCCAGATCACAGATCCCTGGATCAGATCGTGGAATCACAGGGTGGTTTGGGTTGGGAGGGACCCTAAAGAAAGGGACACCTTCCACTAGAGTGAATCTTGTTCAGCCCTAAATAGGAGTCAGAGTCAATGTGTAGCTGTCCTGTTCTAGCCCAAAAAACCCTGATTCAGGTAGGCACTTGCTGGTTGAATTGGGTGGAAATCCGCAAGGACTGGGACAGCAATGGGCCCTTGGCCAGAGGATCTGTCACAAGATCCCCATCAGGTCAGTGAAGATCTGTGCCACCAAAAGTACCATTCCCTCACCATCCAGGCAATGGAATGGGGCTGTGACCCTCGTGCTGCTGTGTGTAGTGTGTGTGCAGTGCTCTGCTCCTCGTGTTCCTGCCCAAGGCTCAGGAGCAGCCTTCGCAAGGCTTACACATTCCTTGCATGTTCCCTAACATTTTCCTTTCCATATCCCACTCGTCAGGCTCTGCGGGCCAGGAGCTGGGCTGTGTTTCCCCCGTGTGGGTTTTTCCACCCCACCTGTGCTCACCTTTACCTCCTGTCTGTCCCTGTAGCAAAAACCATCGCCACCGTCGCCACCCTCCCCCGACGAGGTCCCCATCAATGTCAAGCAGGCCTACAAGACCTTCGCAGCCGTGCCCCTGTCCCACCCTCTGCTCGGGACACAGGTAACTCGAGCTGCTGGGGGTAGCATCAGCACAGGTGTGAGCAGCCAGAGGTGAGAAGGGAATGAGATGGTGATTTGTTCCCTCCAAAAGAAGCTGCTGTAGAGGAGGGATGTGTTGAGGTCCTGTGAAGTTGGAGTCTGTTCATGGTGCAGATGGTCATCCTGGCCCAGTCCTGTCTGTATCAGGTCCTGGAAGCTCATGGGCTCTCACGACGTTGTTGTTCTCCCCAGACACTGGGATGCTGATGTACAACCGTGCTGTTCTCACGCAAAGGAACTCTGAAATTCCAGACTCCAGGGCCAGGCTAAACGTGTGCTGAGACATTTTTGAGTAGATTTTGATCTTCATTGGCACTCTTCCTTTTCCCCTCCATGTAGCTGATTCATGGAACAGTCCAGGCTTGGTGAGGCCTTGGAGGTCGTTGCCTCAGTCCCCCATGCAAAATAGGGCAGCCTTGGGTGTTAGAATCATAGAATCCTGGAGCATCCTGAGTTGGAAGGGACCTACAAGGATCATAGAGTCCAGCTCAGGACACCCCCAAGAATCCCACCTGTGCTTAAGAGCACTGTTCAAATACCTCCAAAGTTGTAGGAGGTTGCTCAGGCTGATCCACTTGAGTTCTGAATTCTGAATGAGTTTTGGAGTGTGTTTGGATAAAGCCAGAGGTTATTTCCTTGCTCTCTTTTTGTGGGTCCTTTCAGTTTGTCTAATTATAAAACTTTTCTTCTTTTCTGTAACTCATTTGCAGTTCTCAGTTTACCCCTATGGATTCCTGGTTCACAGATGGATTTTGTGGATCAGTTTCTTCCCCCCATAGTTCTACTCATGCAGTATTCTGTTACACATCCCAGTTAATACAGATTTCATTCTTTCTGATGGAATCTCTGCTTCTTCAAAGTAAATTTTGGGTGGTTTTGTCTTTGATTGTAAGCAAAGTGTGAGAGAGCTCCCACCAGCTCCTGTGAACCCCCTCTAGCTCTAGCTCAGCCCCTGCTCCTGTTTTGTGCCTGTTTCCCATGTTTCTCAGTTTCTGCCCTTCCAGAAGTTGTCACACCTGGTTCTGTTTACAACATAAATCCTCATTCCTTGTTAAATCTGTGTGAATTCTGGGACAGTTTTGGGAGCCTGTGTCAGCTCATCTGGCCTTGGGGACACGAGCCTGGAGGATGGTTGGGAGTGGCTGGAAACTTTCTTTTTAGAATGTGCCTGTTTCTCTCTGTTCTTAGGAATTGTCTGGTCAGAGCAGCACAGAAAACGCCAAAATGGCCTCGGAGGTGAGTTCTGCGGCTGGGGCTGGAAGGAAGGTGGGAGATGGGGTCACAGTGTTGGGAGGATTGGGGAGGAGGAGGAGAAGAGTGTGGGGCAGGTGGCAGAGTAGGGGTTGGGGTGACATGGGGAGGGTGCCATAGCTGGGCGGCCCGTGGGCAGCGGTGTGGCCGGGTGGCCCATGGGCAGCGGTGTGGGCAGCGGTGTGGGCAGTGGTGTGGCCAGGCAAGCCCGCAGGCAGTGGTGTGGGCAGCGGTGTGGCTGGGCGGCCCCTGGGCAGCGGTGTGGCCGGGCAGCCCCTGGGCAGCGGTGTGGCCGGGCGGCCCCTGGGCAGCGGTGTGG
>VZRV01001684.1:0-26162 GCA_013398115.1 Falcunculus frontatus | reverse complement strand
CGGTGGGGCCGGCTGACCCGCGGGCAGCGGTGTGGCCGGGTGTCCCGTGGGCAGCGGTGTGGCCGGATGACCCGCGGGCAGTGGTGTGGCTGGGTGGCCCGTGGGCAGCGGTGTGGCTCTTGCAGGTGGCCGCACACAGCCCTGGGGGACAGCACAGCCCTGAGCAAAGGTCCTTCCGTGAGAGGCAGAAGTATTTTGAGATTGAGGTGAAGCAGCAGCACCTGGACAAGCCTCCCAAGCGTGTGTCCTTGGTGGGGGAGGACGACCTGAAGAAAATGAAAGAGGAAGAAGGTACATAGGAATATGTGCACAGAAATTTGTCCTGTTAAGTGATTCCTTTCCTGTGGAAGTGCAGCACTTCCAGAAGCCCGTGGGTGGTTATTGTAAGGCCTGGGAATAATTTGAAGTAAGTGAATGTTGAAGAATTCTGTGGATGCTCCACTGATACTTTCTGGGTTGGTGGAGGTGCTGTACTTTCAGGGTGTCCTGTATCGTGGAACCACAGAATGGTTTGGGTTGGAGGGACTTTAGAGCCCACTCAGTCCTACCTCCTGCCATGGGCAAGGCCACCTTGCATTAGACCAGGGTGCTTCAAGCCCCATCCAGCCTGGCCTCGGACACTTCCAGGGATGGGGCAGTCACAGCTTCTCTGGGCACCCTGTGCCAGGACCCTCACAGGGAAGGATTTCTTCCCCAGATCCCCCCTATCCCTGCCCTCGGGCAGTGGGAAGCCATTCCCCCTTATCCTGTCCCTCCAGCCCTTGTCCCAAGTCCGTCTCCAGGTCTCTTGGAGCCCCTCTAGGTACTGAAAGCCTGCAATAAGTTCTCCCTGCAGCCTTCTCTTCTCCGGGCTGAACAATTCCAGCTCTCACAGCCTGTCTCCAGAGCAGAGGGGCTTCAGCCCTCAGAGTGTTCCCATATCCCTCCTCTGGACTCTCTGCAGCAGCTCCATGTCTGCAGTTGGTAAACCCTTCAGTAACATTTTTAAAGTCAATGCAGACAGTGAGTCTGTGCCAGCTGTACCCTCACACAGGACTGGCAGCAGAGCTCTCAGATCTCTCAGTGCTCACTGTGCTGCTTTAGGTTTGCAGTAGGAGGTAAATTGCTGCTCTCGTTTTTGATGTAATTTCCTCCTGCTTGAGATTTGTTTTAGGAGGGGATGAGGAGCAATGTGAAGTGGAAAAAAGAGTTTTTACTGAACTCTCCAGCCGCTCCTCTCCAAATCATACCTGGACCTGGCACTGTGCTCTCCCAGCTGTGGAACCTGGCATTTGCTCTGGTTAAATTTCATGCCATTAATGGTTGCCCAATGCTCCAGCCTGTCTGGATTCTCCTGCAAGGCCTCATGGCCCTTGAGAGAGTCACCAGCACCTCCCAGTTTGGCATCATCAGCAAAGTGTTACTGTTGCATTCAGCTCCTGCACCCACATAAAAGTATTAATAAAAATCTTGCCCAGAACTGGCCCCAGGCCTGAGCCCTGAGGAACATCCCTGGGGCCTGGTAAGCTGCAGGACACCTGCCTCAGAGAGCCGCCTGCTCTCTGTCTCCATGTGTCCCTGACCCTCTCGTGACTTGTGTTCACCAGCGTCATGGTTCCCAGGGCCACTGCCGTGTGTGGGGCCCATCACCAGCACCCCAGGCCTTGCTTCCTCCAGAAGGCCAGTGGGGAGATGCTGACTCCCAGGGCTGTTCCCTCTGGGAAAAGGGCAGAAGAGACTGTACTCAGTTTCCAGTTGGAGAATGAGAACACTGGGCATGAGGAGCTGCTGGAAATCTGCCCCTAGAATGTCCAAGAATGGAAGTTTGGTGGATAAGGAACGAGGGACTGAAGAAATGATGCAGAGTTTGTTTCTTCTGAAGCATTAGTGGAAGTATGGAGGAACAAAGGTGTCCATGGAGAGGGAATGGACTGAAACCAGCCCGGACTTGCGGGGATGAGGAGCATAAGGACGTGCCCAGAGGTCCCATCCTTGGGGGGTTCAGTGTAAGGATGTGCCCAGAGGTCCCATCCTTGGGGGGTTCAGTGTAAGGATGTGCCCAGAGGTCCCATCCTTGGGGGTTCAGTGTAAGGATGTGCCCAGAGGTCCCATCCTTGGGGGTTCAGTGTAAGGACGTGCCCACAGGTCCCGTCCTTGGGGGTTCAGTGTAAGGACGTGCCCACAGGTCCCGTCCTTGGGGGTTCAGTGTAAGGATGTGCCCCGAGGTCCCGTCCTTGGGGGTTCAATGAATGCTTTGTGGTGTCAGCTGGCTCCTGTCTCCCTTGGCAGCCCGCAAGCTGCAGCAGCAGCGAGCCCTTCTGCTGGAGGAGGAAGCTGAGGAGGATGAGGAGGTGAGGCAGGTGCCTGAGGCTGTGCAGTCCAGCATCATCATCGAGGGCGTCGAGTACAAGGTGGAGAGGCTGAATGGAAGGAGCATCCAGGCTCCAGCAGCTCGGTAAGACAGGAGCACAGGCAGCCCTGCACCACCCACGTGTCAGAGGTGTCCCAGGAATTCTCAGGGAAGAGGGCTGGGCAAGATTTCTTCTTCAGCATAGAAAAGGCCAAGTTTTCTAGCTCGCTCTTGTCAGGGAACAGCTCCTTCAGCTGTGCCCAAGGGTATATCAGAGGTTGACTTTTAGAGAGAGATGATTCAAGATAAGCTGAATGATAAAGTGATGCTAAAACAGGTTTGGGGTTTTTTTAGGCTTTTGTTTCCCCGTTCTCTGGGACTTGGCCTCCAGGTTATCTTGATGGTTTTTTTCTAATTCTTGGGCATAGAACTGAGGAATGAGAAAAGGGTTCTCAAAGGCTCCAGATAAATTAAGAATGCACTGAAGTAAAGCTGAAGCTGTCCTTACCTGTCTTTGAAGTCTTTGGGACGGACATTCTCCTCTCCACAAGCACTTTGCAGTCACAGTGGCAGAACACACCCTGGCATGTAGTATCTCATTTCTCTGTTGTTTCTGCCCAGTCTCAGTTGAGGAACTTCTCACATAATGATGCCCTGAGACTTTCCTTGCCCCTCCTGTGCTGAGGCAGCTCTGAGGAGGAAAGCATTCATATGCAGCTCCTTGGTTCTCTGGGAAGTCCCACTTAACCCTCCTGTTTTCATACTGAAACATGGGGTGCTGAAGAAGAGGAATGCTGGATCCATCAGATGACTTTCAGTTGCTTATTATTTACACTTGAATGCAGGGGAGGCAGTGGAAGAGACTGAAGTTGTGTTTCTTGAAATATTTCTCATGCTGGAAGAGAAACTGAAATTAATTAAAATAAACTTGAGCAGTAAAAATCAGGGCTGAGTGTCACTATAAACTGAACACCCCCAGCTCTCCCAGCCGGGTTCCAGCCCTCAGAGCAGCTCCATGGCCCATCTCGTGGAAGAACTTGTAATGATGGAATTAATCTGTTAATGAAGGTATAAAATCAGGATCAGGTGACTAGTGTCTCCAAGGTGAATCTTTCTTGGGCTTCTCTGTTTGTAATCCCTTTGTGCCACATCTAACAAACCCAAGTGTGAGGTCCACATTCCTGGGACTGAAGGGTAAGATCTGGAGGAAAAGAAAGCCAAACAAATATTTTTATTAGAAAAACTGAGGAAAAACTTTTGTGTGTGTGTGTGTTAGTGGCTGGCTGACCTCCTGCTGCAGGAAATGGGCTCTGATATCAGTATGGACAGTTAGGAGATCCCACGGGAATGCTCACAGCAATGGTGGACGAGCTGCTGAGCAAAGCCATGGAGGGGTGTGACTTCACCCTGAACCAGGTGTTGCTTTCTGGGGGTGGACTTGTGCCACCCTTTGCTGGGCGTGCAGCCTCTGGTGCTGCAGCTCACAGGGGTTTTTCTTCCAGGCCCTTGGAGCTCAGTGAGAACAGCAGCTCACAGAGGAATTCCCTGGAAGAGGGGATCAAGTCTGAGCAGAGAACCAACTCCATGTCGGGGTGAGTGGGGCAGCTGGGGCAGGGGCAGGGGCTGGATAGTTCCTCCTTCGTTAGCAGCCAGGGGCTGCAAAGGAAGGATTTGGTGGTGGAAGGGAAACTGATCAGACCCAACTTCATAGAATTCCAGGATGGGTTGGGTTGGAGAGACCTTCAGGATGATCTGGTTTCAACCCCCTGCCGTTTGAGGGTTGTTCCAAGGACAGTCAGTCCAAGCCCCGTCCAGCCAGAAACCCCTTACAAGAAACTTTCCTGTGCTGTGCGTTCTCCCACACCCCACGGCAGCCTGTGGATGTGGCACTGAGCAGGTGATTGGAGCTGCCACTCCCAGGCAAACGAGCTGTGGTGGCCCCGGCCTCCCTCTCACCGCTTCTCTCTCTGCCCAGGCTGAGCCCATCGCTGCTGGGCACGGCGGATCCCGGGGCTCCGGTGCGGACAGCCAAGGCCGAGCGGCGGCACCAGGAGCGGCTGCGGATGCAGAGCCCGGAGCTGCTGAGCGGGCAGGAGAAGGAGCTGTCTCCGGCAGAACGCCGGGCTCTGGAGGCAGAGAAACGGGCCATGTGGAGGGCAGCACGGTGAGCCAGAGCTTCGCTGCTCCTGCCTATCTGGGGCCTGAAGGGAATTAAACCAGGGAATGAGGAGCCCTTTCAAAGGCAGATGTTGAGGGAGGTTATGTAGGATCTGTTCAAGCAGTGCAGAGCTCTGGTGGCTTGGCTGAGCTTGTCCACTTCTGTCAGCACCCAGGGGAGAGGGCTCCAGGTTCCCACAGCGCCTGCACGGCCGTGGACACGGGGAGCTCACGATGAACACCGCCACAGCTGGGTGTTGTGGTGGGGGTGTTCCTGCCCTCAGCCTTCTTCCTAACCCTTGTAAAACGTTGTTACTGAAGCTGCAAGGTCACGTATCCAAAACTAAAAATGGAATTTTGTATTTCCAGTGTTGCTGGGCTGGAAATCGTGCTGCAGCCAAGACAGTGGCAGGACAAGGCCATTCTTGCCCACATGAGCTGTCCATCAGCTATGAAAGAGTGACTAAAAATTGTTCTGGAAGAAAGAAGACTTCCTAGCTCAGAACTTAAGACTCGAAGCTAGTCCAGACATTTACTGTGTCATAGAATCCCTTCCAAAAATTAGTCAGGCTGCTCCTATAACTAATCATAGTTTTTCTTCTGATATTCCTGTGGGAGACATTCAAAGGACAGTCTGAACTGTCTCTTTTGGAGTTTGGATGAGGCTTGGAGAGGAACAGGGTTTCAGATAAGACTGGAGGGATCACTGTGAACTGTGATTCCACTTAGCAATTCCAGTGTTTGTACTTGACATGGATGATCACTGGGCTCTTGCTCCTGGGGAGGCTCCAAGAGTGGAGAAATGCAAAGTGGATCCTCAGTGAGAGCTGGACTGTTGTTCTGGGGCTTTGAGCAAAGTTTCTCTGAGACTGGTCTTCACAGAATCCCAGAGGGTTTGGGTGAGAAGGGACCATCACAACCATCCAGTCCCACTCCATGCCATGGGCAGGGACACCTTCCACTATCCCAGGTTGCTCCAAGCCATGTCCATCCTGGCCTGGAACACATCTAGGGATGAGGCAGCCACAGCTTCTCTGGGTACCCTGTGCCAGGGCCTCACCACCCTCACAGGAAAGAATTTCTTCCCAAGATCCCATCTCTCCCTGCCCTCTGGCAGTGGGAAGCCATTTCCCCTTGTGCTGTCACTCCAGGCCTTTGCCCAAAGTGTCCCTCCAGCTGTCTTGGAGCCTCTTTAGGGACTGTCTTGCTCTGCCATGTCCTTCCTTATGAGGTTGGAGAGACCACCGAGTTCCTTGTGCTGCAGGTGCTCGGAGAGGGCTGGAATCACACATCTCTGTCTCAGGAAGAGCTGTCAGTGTGAAATAGAGCCAAAACCAACCATCAGTGTGACCTTGTGCAAGCACCACAGTGTCAGACATCCTGCACAGACTTATTCTTGGTCTTTGGACCTCCTGCCAGGCCTGTTCTAGAAGTCCACATCACAGTGCTTGGAGAGGGGTAGTGCCCAATCTGCCATCCCTTCCCAGTGAGACATGCAAGGGTTTCACTCCCTCGTGCCTCCGCTTCCCAGGTTCGTTCCTCACATGATGGGGAAGCTTTCTGAGATCTGTCAGCTCTGATCCATGCCTAAGCATGACTGTATCCAAGGAATGCTGTAATAGAAGCTTTGTTTAAGGTGGGTGTCAAAAGGAGAAACAGGATGTTGCCTGTGCAGAGTTTTGGAAGCAGAGTTCGTGCAGGGACACTGCTGATGTCCCAGGTGTGCAGCTCCAGTCTCGGGACTCTGCTCTTCCAGGAACTTGGTGTTGCCAGCAGATAAACCTGAAAAATGCTGGGAGGGGATGGCTTTAGTGATGTGATAATATGGTTTGCTCCTGTACTGTTAGCGTTTATCTGCCTGTGGTCTTGGGCCAGCTGGGATGTGGCTGGATTTGCTCACAGTAGAAGTTTCACATGACACTGTAGGAGGGTTAGTGAGTGTGGAGCACCAGGGGTTTGTCCACTGTGGGCAGAAGAGAGATCTCTCATCCCAAACCTTCAGTCTCTTTTAAGTGTGCTTTGTCCATGGAAAATGAGGCCAGCCAAAGAAGAGCGTTCCCGAGGAGGGAATATCTGCTAAGGAGAAGCTGCTTGAGCTGTCAGATCCAGCCTTTCTGGGTTTAAGTTTGGCAGACCAGGGCTTCAGCTCCACTTTGCTTCCAGTGCTGAGGCGCAGCAGTTCTTGGAGAAGTGCCTGGCTGATGCCTTGGGCAGGAATCAGTCACCACAGTGTGCTCCTTTTTGTACGACAAGGAGGGACTATTCCCTGCTGCCACAGATCTCCCAGGAGGATACAGTGGTCTCAGGGTCCCTCTTCCCTAGCTCTGGAACGGGCACAATGATGTGATCAGGTCCTGTCTCCGGAGGCCCCTGTGCTGCAGGGGAAATTCTGCACTGCCCCACACACGGGGCTCAGCCCCACTAACCCATGTTCTCTCCAAGTGCCGCTGGGTTTGTTCCTCCCTTTCTAATCTCCTGTCCTCTGCTTCTTTCCAGTTCTCTGCTCTGTGCTGTCACTCGTGACCCCATCAGTTTGCACCTACTTGGGCTTTCCTTGTTCCCCCTGTGTCATCAGTGCTCTGCCAGGATGTGTGATGCCCCTCCTTCCCCCCGGCACCCCTCGTGCTCTGTTGAGAGACACACAGAGACCCATGTTACACACGTGTCCTGGGCATACACAGCCTGGCACAGTCATGGAATCATGGAATAGATGGGTTGGAAGGGACCTTAGAGCTTGTCCGGTTCCACCCCTGCCACAGGCAAGGACACCTTCCACTATCCCAGGCTGCTCCAAGCCCTGTCCAACCTGGCTCGGACACTTCCAGGGATGGGGCAGCCAGAGCTTCTCTGGGCACCCTGTGCCAGGGCCTCGCCACCCTCACAGGGAAGGATTCGTTCCCAATATCCCATCTAACGCTGCCCTCTGGCAGTGGGAAGCCATTCCCCCTTGTCCAGCACTCCAGGCCCCTGCACCGTGGGAAGAGGGAGGTTCAGAGGCTCTGGTGCACAGCGAGGGGCAGGTGCCCAGCCAGGCCTAGGAGCATTTGGGCACTTTTCCTCCCTGCCACATGCTGGTGTAGGGACACACTCACCCTCAGTTACACAGGTCCCAGGACAAAAACTGTGTGTCGTGCTTGGCCATGTTGTTCCCCTTTTGCCATGGTCCAGCAGAGGCGCGTGGAAGACATGAGCAGTGTGCACTGAGAGCTGTCCCACGTGTGGCACACACCCCCCCGTGCCCCACGCCCCGCAGGCTGACTCACACACACTCTTAACCTCACAGCCTTTCCCGTGGGTCTGAAGCTGTTCCTGGTCCTCTCCCAGCGCAGGGGGACGGCAGCTCTGGATGTGGAGGCTCTGAGGCTGCAGAGGCTCTGGATGTGGAGGCTCCTGGGCACAATCCCACATTGCCCCCAGGGGTTCCTGCTGCCTCAGCAGTGGCCAGGGTTGGGCAGGATCAGATCTGGGACCCGGTTTAGCCAAGGCTGCCCCTTTGTCAGACCCGTATTTCCCCTCACCAGGGTGTGTTCCTGTATCTGTTTCTTTCTTTTCCTGTGCTTGTCTGCTGCAATGTTCATCACCATCATCTCTTCCTCTTCCTCCTCCTCCTTCTCCTCTTCCTTCTCCTGCTCCTCCTCCTCAGATCCTCAGCTCTTGAAGACAGTATTAAACAGTACGAGCAGGATCTGGCCAGGAAGCTGTACCAGTCCCGGCAGTGGGCACCTGCTCCTGGGGCCAGGCCAGCTCAGATGTCTAGCCCAGTGCAGAGTCACGCCTCAAGAATCCCTGGGTCAGGAGGCCAATCCAGGTGTGCACAGCCCCCTCCCCACAGCTGCATGCTCCTGTCTGTGTCCCTGTGCCCCACTGGGGCCTCCTGGGGCAGGAGGACGTGGGAGTGGTCCCTGGTGTCCATTGCCCAGAGAACAAGGGGGGATGCTGGGGCTGTCTGGTGGGGAAAGAGGAACAGATGTCTCTGAGGGCTGGGCCCACTTTTCCACAGCTATTTCACAGAATGCCAGAGTGGGGTTGAAGGCACCTTAAAGATCATCTTGTTTCACTCCCCTGCCATGGGCAGGGACACCTTCCACTAGACCAGGTTGCTCAGGGTCCCATTCAGCCTGGCCTTTCATGATCTCCTGATGGCTGAGGAGGGGTAAGGTGCAACACACTGAGCACAGAAGAGAGTAAAGCCCCCGAGGACTGATCCTGCTCGTGTGATCCTTGCAGTTCTGTCCCCAGCTTGGGTCACTGTCCTGTTGTGTGGCACCTCTGGGACTGCCCGCAGCTTCTTAGTGTGTTGATCCATAGCTTCAGGCTCTGTGTGTTTGGCACATGTGATCACATGTGTGTTTTGGGATGGCAGCCAACCCAGCTGTCCTCCTGCCTGCCTCGGGGACCCTCGGGGGCTTTGTTGCACCCATCTGCGCTCAGCCCGTGGGCTCTGGCACTGCTCTGCTGCGCACTGGTGGCACACGTGTCCCCTCGCCGACAGGGCAGTAACTGATGGCTTTTCTCCCCACCCCGTTCCTGAGGCAGGATGAAATCACTGGAACAGGATGCTCTTAAAGCCCAGATGGTTATTGCCAAGTCCAAGGAGGGGAAGAAGCGCAGCACGCTGGAGCAGCTGGCAGAGTCACCGTCACCCGCCCCAACGCCGTCTCCAACGCCGCTGGAAGGTACTGAACGGCTGCTGCTGCCTCCAGGGGAAGCAGAAAGTGCTCCTTGAGCTTAACCCGCTCAGAAGCAGAGCTGTGGGAAGCAATTCCCTCCTTCAGCCTGGCTGGAAGGTCCTTGGGGGCATGGGGCTTCTCTCAGCACAGGGGATGGGCCTCAGCTGTAGAACATGTGATAGCACCTGAGGCAGAGGTGAGGTTCCAGGGAACCAGGGTGGAAACACAACCAGCATCCTGATGTTCTGAAAAAGCAGTAACGAGGTGTTTGTTGGGAGGGCAGAAGGCAGGGTCTGCCCTCAGCGTGGTGTCACCACACTGAAATGCTGCAGAGTGGAAGGAGCTGGCTCGGGGGGTTGTGTCACAGAGCCAGCTGGTCACTAACTGTGCTCTTCTGTCACCCCTTGCAGACTGCAGCCCCAGGAACGTCACTTCCCCGGGAAGGCTGGTATGATATTCTCCTGCTTGTTTTTTTCACCTTTCCTCAATCCTGGGATTCCCTGGTTACTCGGCTGTGCCTGGGAGCCGTGGGTCCCCACCGAGTCCTTGAGCCAGGCCTGGCTACATGGTGCAGGGAATGCTGAGGGGGTCAGTGGATGGAACTTGGCCAAAGTCCTGGCTAGAGGCACCCCCCTCTATTGCAGCTCTCATGTGACATCTGCTTTCTGTTCCCCTATTTTATTATGTCATTCTTTCCTTGGTTCTTCACCTCCTTGTTCAGAAAGCCTTTCACCATGCTCAGAGGGCCTTTCACCATGCTCTGAGGGCCCTTCCCCAGGTTCAGAAGGCCTTTTCCTGGGTTCAGAACACCTTTCCCTGAGTTCTGAAAGCCTTTCACTTCACTTCAGGGACTTTGGCCCTATGTTTCCTCAACAGCACAAAACAGACCTTCAGCTGCAATCAGCATTTTCCTTTTCCTAACCCTGAGTAAATCCCATGGGACATTGTTGCACAGAACTGTAAGAATTGGTGAGACCAGACCAGGGAAAGCAGGTGGGGAGCAGCTGCATAGAGGGAACCTTGTCCTGCCAGGTCACCCCATAATGCAGCTCTGGATTGAAATTCCAACTGTGCTCCAGCTATCAGGAATCTTGCCATGAATTTCCCCCCAAAACCAGGTTTCCTACCTAACTTGGTGTGCATTAGCATTTCACTGGAGCACGTGATGTTTCCTCTGACTCAAAACCCCTGTCCTGCCACCAGAAGAGCTCCAAAGGCAGTGTCCCAGGGATGCCCCATGTTCCAGGCTCTGTCCAGGCACTGCTGCCTCTCCCTGAGGATGTCCCTCTGCTTCTGCTGTGATCTCTGCTTAGATTGCTCAGCTTGCTGCTGCTTCTCCATCTGTTTCTCTCCCCTCACTCTCTCTTTTCTGTTTCTTCCCTTCTGCTGTCCCTTCTAGTCAATGTCTGAAAAGAAGTTTGACTACCGGGAATTTGCTGCTATTCCTTCCTCCAAACCTGTTTACGAAATCCAGGTATAAACTGCATGCTGAGCCACCTTTAGATAGGTCAGGACTCGGTTTGGTGGAAGAGCTGAGGCTGAGGGATTTGGGGAGCCCCTTTGCAGAGGCCTTGCCTGTGTAGGGGCAGTGACACCAGTCTTGCTGAAAACTGAGGGCTGAAAACTGAGGGCTTATTGGAGGCTTCAGCCAAGTGGAATTAGGAAAAGGTTGGTCCAGATGGTTTTAAATTGAATGACAAAAGCTTTGCAGATATAAACAACTGCATCTTCACTGGAATGGCTCCTGAAATATTTTTAAGTGAAAGATGAGAACTAAAAGAGAAGAAAAAGTTGCAAAATGATGGCTAGCAAATGCCAAATTGGAGCAGATGTGAACTTCCAGCTGGGATGTGTCTGGTGTCCTGCCCGAGGAGCAGCTGGGGTGCCAGTTCTCAAGTTGTAGTTCTGCTGTCAGTGAGCTGTGGAGTAAACACCTGGTTCTGGGGGTGAATGCCATGGTGAGGTGCTTTTCTTTCCTGAAATGGCCTATTTTCAGCTGCTTTGTCATGGAATCCCAGCTCTGGAGGTGATCCTGACCCCTATCCCCTGCTCTGGGGCCACTGGAACCAATCCTCCGGGGCTGGGAGCTGTAACTGCCTGGGTCAGTCAGTCACTGAAGGCATTCGTGGCAGCTGATCTGAGCAGGTCCCCTGTGTCTAAATGGTTTCAGGTGGGATTTTTTACTTTTATGTACAGACCATGAAGCAGATACCCGTGTGTGGAGAGCCAGCAAGCACTGCCACATCGGGCTTCACCTCACTGTGGGGACACAAAGGTCTGAGGTGTGCCATTCCAAAGGCGGGCTGGCTGTGGCAGAGCTGCAGTTTGAGGATCCTCAGGCAGTTTTACAGTATTTGATGTCTGTTCTTCACTGACACCTGTCCCTTGTGGTACTGCTCTGCCCGTGGAAGCCATTCATCGTTTTCTTGGAGTGCCTTCCTTTGGGAGGTGCCCCTCTCCAGGTTCTATTCCAGGCGAGTTGGGGGACTGGCTGCTTGAGCCCCGTGGCAGCTCCAGACCACCCAAATTTCCCCAGGTGCAGCACTGGGTCTTTACATACAGCTGAGAGGGTGCCTCCAAAGGAGGCTGCACCCTAAATCCTCAGGCAGTGTCTGTGGGCCTCTCTCAGCAGTGCAATAGTTCATAGAATCCTGGGATGTTTTGGGTTTGGAGGGACCCTAAAGCTCATTTCATTCCACCCCTGCCGTGGACAGGGACATCTTCCACTATCCCAGGTTGCTCCAAGCCCCGTCCAACCTGGCCTTGGACACTTCCAGGGATCCAGGGGCAGTTGCAGCTGCTCTGGGCACCCTGTGCCAGGGCCTCCCCACCCTCACAGGGAAAGAGTTCCCTCTCATATCCAATATAAATCTCCCCTCTTTCAGCTTAAAGCCTTTTTCTTCACTCTTTACACTTTCTGCCTTTTGTGTTACTTCCTCTCCTTCCCACACACGGGTCAGGCAGTGGATGCTTGACTCAAGCACGAGGGATTGGTGCTGAGTCTCCGTGGCCGTGCCCCGGCTGCGGCCGTGCCAGTGCCTGTGAGGGCAGCAGGTTCTCTGTAGGGCGTTGGAGGGCTGGAGGTGGGGAATTGCTGGGCACAAGTGTTACAGGTGTGGATGATCACATTTGCTGTTCTCTTGCAGTCGCCTGATGCAGCTGATGACCTCAGATACGTCGATGACCGAAGTAACTCAGGTAAGGCCAGGCCAAGGGAGTCGTCGCTGTACCACTCGCTCCCTGCCGTGGTTCTGGAGGGTTCCCCTTTGCTTGTGGAACCACCCTGAGGACTTCACCTTCTGTTGCTTGAAGCAATGTCATGTTTTGTGTGTTCTAGAATGAAAACTCTGCGCTCACCACGTTCATTTTGGGTAGGATATTTGCATTGTGCTTCAGTGATGACTAATTTCCCCAGTGTGGTGTGTTACAAGCATGCCTGGTTTTCTCCAGTTTTGTGTCCCGGAGCAGAGTGGTAATGGGATGTGGCAGGGAAGTTCTGGCCTCTGTCACCTAATGCAGGTGCATGATGCCCATCATTCGGGGGATGTCTTGTGCCCCTGTTGCTGGAACAGGGAATCATGCAGGTAAACTCATCCTGGTGCAGACTTGGAGCAGTTGGTGCTCCAGTACCCGGATGGCTCCAAGTTACACTCATGGGTCTGTGGGCACGGTCACCTCAATCAGCAGGAATTAAAGGTCTGCAGCCTGATCTCTGGGCTGCCCAGCTGGGTGTCTGCCTGTCCCCAGCTGTAACAGACAGGTCAGACTCTCACCCAGTTCGTTCCAGTGGCTGTAGTGGCACCGTGGAGGTCGGCAGAACCTGCCTGTTCTGTAGGAGCACTCCTGTTGCCTCCAACAGTTGGTGCTGGTTTGCTTCTATTTTGCATGTTTCCCCCCTTTATTTGACAGAAAAACCCGTTCCTTTTATCTTGACAAATTCTTCTAAGTGCAGGCTGCACCCCAGACAGCTGATCCATGGCTGAGCTGTTTCCAGAAGGAGGTTCTGCTGTAGCACTCAACAAAAACTTACTTTCCTGAGAACAGCATCTGTTCTTCATCCCTCAGAGTCATCCTCTAAGCTCTGGGTTATTCTCTTGAGGTTGCTTGTTCAGTCAGGGAAGGTCTGGGAAATACCAGCTGCTGCTTAGGGCATTCAGACCTCACTGTTGCCTGTCACTGCTCTGTTGGGCCCTCAAAGGGGATGAAAGTGAAAAAGAAAAGAGTGTGGTGCTCCTGGAGAGACCCAGCCCTTAGTCCTTAAGTAATGCTCAAATCACTGTGATTTGTGTGAGGCACAAACAAAAGAAGGTTCTCCCACATCATCTGGGAAGGATGGCAGGTGAGCTCTCTTGGCATGGGACCGAGCTCTCCTGGCTTTTTTAGATCCCCCCATCCCATCTCACTCTTCCAGGCAGTGCAGCATTCCAACCAACATAATCAGAGTTGTCCTGGATCATGGAATTACAGCTTTTTGACTCACAGCAGTTCTTCAACTTTGTGCTAGCAAGCCATTATATCAGGAACTCTGAGAATATCCAAGTGCAGGAAAGTGCTGGCATCTCACTCCTCCCAGCACACCCTTGTCCATGCAGAAACAGTTCCCTCCATTCTCTGCTCTGACTTCACGGTCATCATCACTTAAATGTATTTAGAAACCTGTTTCCAGAAATTCCCCTGATGACTCTGTGTTGCTCCTGTTGCTGAAAACCTGCTTATGGGATGCGAGAAGCTGCTTTTGTCCCTGTGGTCTTTGCCCACCTGGGCTGTCTGGCATCTGCAGCAGCTTCCCCAGGAACGGTGCCTCCTCATCCTGGCCTGGCCTAATTGCTGTCAGATAATGAACTTTGCCTAGGACCCTGCAGCTCTTACACTCAGAGAAACCAAACGTGTTCTCTCTGCCCTCTTGTGGCTTTAATTTAGCCCTGTCCAGCCTTTTCAGCCACAGCACCACTCCAAAGACTTGAATCCATCCTTTTCTTCTCCAGACTTGTATTTCACAGGTTCTTTCCCACCAAAATGCCAACATTTCACAAAACTGGAATCTCTGGATTCATACCGGTGGCAATGCCTGTGCTTTCCTCCAGTATTTCCTCTTTTCTCTCAGGATGGGAACCATGTAAGTGAGGCCTGTCCTGGTTCAGGATACACCAGGATCCTGTTTGGCTGGAAGTTGGTTCTTAGGATAAGACCATAAGAAACAAGGAAAATGATCTTGTACAGATGGATAGTCTCAATTTTCTGAGCTCACCTATTGTGTAGGCATGTCTTGAGCCAGGTGTTGTGTCTGCATCAGCAAGGGAATGAGCTTCTAAAACTGTCCAGGTTTTTTTAATCGTCTATGGAGCGTTGTGATATCAAGTCCCATAATGAGGCATTTTATTTACTTTAATTGTTTCTTGATTACTTCCTTGTGTCTTCTGGGGTGCAGTGAGTGTGTCTCACTTGCTCTGTCTGCGCCAGTCATGTTGGCCAATATAGCAGCAGTTTCCTTCTTTCCAGGCTGATGAATCCTGGCTCCTCTTTGTGGGAATAATTCCCACACTCATCTGGACTTTTTTTATTTCATCAGTTTCTAAGGTAGAGGAGGGGATCAGGACTGCCTGCAGTGCTCAGACGTGGCTGTTTGTGCAGGAGGAGAGGAGAGGATGTTCTGAATTATGTTCTCCCATCTTTTCCAATACTTAAACCTCATAGGGAAATGGGATTGCTGGGAGGTTGACAGTGTCTACAGAAATCTCTGCCAGTGCCTACAGAACCAGCATCTCATTTAAGGATAGTGCATTTCTTTTATGCAGTCAGGATTCTGTTCCTTTTCTTGAGCTTAAACATCATCCAGTAGTGTAAAAATGAACTTAACAAGTCAGCACAAGGTTCTGGCTGATCTGGGGTCTGATGGGAGCCACTGGGAATGCCAGAAAAGGACATAAAAGAAGAAATGCAGGAAGTTGTTCCTTCCAGAATTGCTCCAGGCTGCAGTCATCAGAGGGTTTGCGCTTTCTAAGACAGAGGCTTTGATTTTAGAGTTCTTTCTTTCTTGAATCTATTCACATTTGCAGTAAATTTCCCCTTCCACATCACTTTACCCCTCAGCTGTATGGATCATGGTGCACTTTGTTTTAATTGAGCTTCATTTGACTCCCTGATACAGCTTGGTGGCATCAGCAGTCTCTCCCGATACAGCCTTCATCACTCCTCCTCCTCATCGGCAAGATACTGACCCAGCTTCAAGTCCTGGCTGCTGGCTCCTGTGGCAGCACCTTCCTGCCCTTTTCCTGTGGTTTAACTACTTGTTTGCCCACCAAAGCTGCCCCACTTGTTTTCAGTAGGGCTTTTCCCAGGGTACAATCCAAAGGTTTTTAAAGCTTAGTGTGCTGTGTGGGGATCACTAAACCTGCATGTTTGGGGGCTCCTTTGGCCTAAGAGGGTCTAAAAGGACTGACTTCTCTCTAAGCCCTGGGATTTCCTCCCCCACCCACCCAGGCTGGATTTTTATCTTCATGTGCCCATGCATTCCTTTTATACCTGTGTGCCTTGTCTGAGAATCAGTCCCCTGCTTCCAAACCCCAGCGTTCTTTTGGGGCTTGCCCAGCCTGGGAGGGCTGGGAGTGTTCAGCCTATAGAAGAGGAGGCTCTGGGGAGCCTAAAGGGCTCCAAGAGAGCTGGAGAGGGACCTTTTACATGGGCCTGCAGTGACAGGACAAGGGGGAATGGCTTCCCACTGCCAGAGACCCGCATCTGGAGCAGAGCGTGGGACACTGGGCACAGCTCAGCAGACTGAGCCTTTCGTCCGACAGATCTTCATGGATTTCTCTGTTTGAGGTTCTCTGCTGCATCCACAGGCTTTAGAGAGATTTCCCAGGAGCCCATTTGCACTTGAAGCTCATGGATTGCCTGTGCCCTCCTGGGTTGTCCTTCCAGCAGATACTGGGGTGGTTGAATTCCCCCCACATGAGGACCAAGGCTTGTGTATGTGAGGCTGCTCCCATCTGTCTATGGAGATCTCATCCCCTCAGTCTTCCTGGTCAGGAATGTCACCTGTCCCTGCAGTCCTGACCTGTGAGCTCTGGTCAGCTCCTCAGGCCTCTCAGGTGCAGCTCCCTGCATCCAGCTGGGCCCTCACACAGAGGGTGACCCTCACCCCATTGCCCCTGCCTGTCCTTCCCTAAGGGCCTGGATCCTCCCAATCCAGCACTTCTGGCACAGGAGCCATCCCACCGAGTCTCTGGGGTGCCAGTAAGTTTAAAGCCCTCCTGACCAGCTGGGCCAGTCTGTGACCAAAGATGCTCCTCCCCCTCCCTGACAGAGGGACCTCTCAGCCCCCCACAGACCTCAGTCGGGGTGGGTCCATGGTCTGGGGAGCAGAAGCATTTCAGGATACGATTTTTCATACAGCTTGGCACTTCCAGTCATGTTCAGTGAATGATGGGTGTTACAGGCAGGTGTCTTCTCATGCTTGGCACTTTCTTCCCAGGATCCACAGAGGTCACTACATGAGCTGCAGGTCACCAGAAAGTTCTGGGCATGGGGTTACTGTGAGTCACTGAGACCAGTGCTGTCCCAAATCTAGCGCCTGGGAATACCCTGGAACACTCCCTGAAAGTGTTCAAGGCCAGACTGGACAGGGCTTGGAGCAACCTGATCTAGTGGAAGGTGTCCCTGCCTGTGGCAGGGGGTGGAATGAGATGAGCTTTAAGGTTCTTTCCCACACAAACCATTCTGTCATCCTCTGATAGCCTTAACATCTGCATTAACTGTGCCAGCTGTGTGCTGACAGAATCACAGAATGGTTTGGCCAGGAAGGGACTTTCCAGATCACCCAATCCCAGCCCCTGCCCTGAGCAGAGACACCTTCCATTAGACTGGGTTGCTGCAAGCCACAGCTTCTCTGGGCAGCCGGTGCCGGGGCCTCACCACCCTCACAGGGAAGGATTTCTTCTCAATATCTTACCTGACTTAACCCAGTGCTTTGTCTTCAGACCTGAACACCTCTTGCCGTTGCAGTTCCCCGGGAGCAGGATGGGCAGCCAGAGGAGGAGGACGCATTAGGAACACGGGATCCATCAGCACCAGCTTCCTCAGCACTGGAGGACATGGCCCTGTACAGCAGCAAGCGGAAGCTCCGACACAGCCGGCGCAGTTTGGAGACTGCTGTCCCCACATAGGTGACCCGACACACCTGGGCACTGGACTAGCCTGGCACAGCCCTTCCGAGCTTCCTGTGCTCCAGGGACAGCACCAGGCTGCCACCCTGCCTACAGACTCTGGATGGGACTGGAGCTTTCCGTGAGCTCTGTGGCCAACTGACTC
Organism: Falcunculus frontatus; assembly: GCA_013398115.1. Lineage (NCBI taxonomy): Eukaryota > Metazoa > Chordata > Aves > Passeriformes > Falcunculus > Falcunculus frontatus. Next base: position 8,699 of record VZRV01001684.1, on the reverse strand, counting down.
CTCTGAGGCTGTGAACCACCCTCGTTTCTCACCCAACAGTGCACTGGGGCACATCCCAAAATCGGGACAACACTGGACTGACTGCTGGCAGATGGAGAGGAAGGGTGGCCAGGACAGTGGGCAGCTCATTAGCCTGTAAATATTGTGTGTGGGGAAGGGTAGGACAGGGAGAATGTAGGAGTGTGAGAGTGTGTTGGGCTCCAGCTGTTACTGCCTCAACTTGGGTTTTGCAGTGGTTAAAAGGAGCTTCTCCTCTGGTGGGAATCAGGAGGAAGGTCCAGCCTGCCTTTACTCCTGTTTAATTTCCGGTCTTTTGCCAAAAAGCGTCTCCTCCCACCTCCTGCACTGTGTCACCTCGCTCCCCTTTGGGAGTGTTTGGGAATGGGAAGCTTGGAGGCAAAAAGAAGGAAAAAAGAGAAAAAAACCCACCAGAATTCCAGCAAAGTGCCTCACTCTGCCACTGACACTCTGTGCTCAAGGAAAACAGAGCCAGCTTTGTGCCAGCTCTGTGCCTCTGTCCCGGTGGGACACTGCTCCTGCTGGGACTTTGCGCTGTCCTGGGGACAGGTCCCTCCCTGGATGGTCACGTCCCCCTTTGTCACACGTGGTGTGAGCCACTCCACGAGCACACAAGTGTCAGAGGAATCTGTCTCCTGTAGCACTGGGGCTGAACTGGGCAGCTGGGGCAGGAATGGGACGGAGCCGACAGCCATAGCGGGGGTGTAGGGGGTGTGTGACAGCAACGGGGAGCAGCATAATTGGGGTAGGACACGGTGGCAGAGGTGGGAGGTGTGACAGCAGGTACTGTAGTGGGTAGAGTTCAGGAACTGGGGAGGGGTAGAATGTGGCGTTGCTGGGTCAGGTTGGGAGTTACAGGATCTTACACGTAGGAGATGCTGGTGGGGAGTCCACAGTGTCCAGGGCTGGCTGCGAGGTGGAGCAGGATGTCACGGGGTGCTGGGCATGGGGCCGGCAGGGAGCCCCGGGAGCACCACAGAGCAGCACGGGGCTGGCCTGTGCCTTGCAATAACTACACAGTTCCACTTTGCCAGCTCATTGGCTTCAGGCCCCTTTCCGTGGAGGAAAATGCACGTTTGCCCATGCAAGAGGGAAAAAGGAAAATGAAAAATGAATGGGGGTGTGAGTCCTGGTTTCCACATGTGGAACAAGGGCTGTGAGCAGGTTCTGTATCATGTGAGCTCTGCAGATGTGGAGGTCACAGCTGCTGCTCCCAGCTCTGCCATCAGCCTCTGCTGCCACTAGTGAGGGAAACAGCCCTTTCCTTTTTTTTTCACTGCCTCTAACCGTGAGGAAGGTCTGAGCTCGGCACAATCCCATTCCCTGTCCGTTGGTGCTCTCTGACTCCCCAGTAAGACCAGGGTTGGACCTTGAGCCTCACAGTGGCTGGGCAGTGACAGGCACATCAGCTTGTACATTTGCTGAAGGAAAGAGCTGGATGCAGTTTTTTGGATGCAGTTTTTTAGTTGAGCCTCTCCTTTCATGCCAAAATCCAGCGGATCATTTTAACTGACTCTGTATGTTTTGATTTTACAGACTTGTGAAGGGGGAACTCTGATAATCTCACACTGCAGCTGCAGCTGCTTCCATCATCAGCAATTTGAGCTTTTCCTTTTTAAATCTAATTTTAGCATTTGCTTTTTAACAGCAGTTTTGGAAACAATCCTGGCTGGGTTTTGGTGACTAACTTGTGATTCTTCTCTCCTTTCCCTGTGCGGTACCTGGTGCCAGGCTCTGGATTCTCTCCCATTCTCTCCCAAGAGACTCTGAGGGAAAATTAGCGCATCAAGACTGTAACTAGTGAAATTTGTACAACCAAAGAAATCTATTTTGTGGTTCAAGAATAATAAAGTTTACTTTACATTTTAGAGCCTTTAGTCACAGTGGTTTGCCCTGTGTGAAGTCTGCAATTCCAGTGTCAACACTTTGGTGGTGGTTGTTACTCACCACATAATCCAGCAAAGATGCTCCTGGTTTTCCTGCTTTTGGGAGCAGAAATTAATGCGCACCCAAATTACTGCCAGCTGTGAGAATATCAATATTCAGGGATGGGAAAAAACCCGATATGAAACACAGTGATACCAGCAAGACCTTCAGTCTCTTGGCTTTCCTTACTCAGCTCTGTTTAAAAAAAACAAAACAAACCCCAACACTATTTTGTTTACATTATTAAAGTTTTAAAAAATAGTTTGACTGGTAAAAACCAACCCCATTTCCTGTAGCTCAACCAGGTTTTCCTTAGTGTGGTTCAATGGATGGGCACCACGCTGTGCCCCACCAGAGAAAGAGGAGCAGTCTCAGGAACGAGAGGGTGGATTTCCTTTTCCTAGAGCCTGGGTAGTGCCAGACCTCAGCCTCATTCTTCCACCTGTGTGGCAGGTACAGCTGGAAAAGGAGCCTTGGCTATGCCATGTGGTACCTCAGGAACAGCTTTGTCCTTGGTCAGTGTGAGGGTTCAGGAGTCTGAACTGCAAGCCTCACACAGGCTCTTACACATGGGGCCTTTGCTGGGTTTCATGTATCTCTTTTCTCCCCACTTGGTTTCCTTGGGCCAGGTTTACCACCAGGTTTCTCTCTTAGTGTGTATAATTTACCCACCACAACTGAACCCTGATTAGCCAATGGGAAGTAGTTACCCCTTCAGACAAAAGTAAACACAGAAATACCATCAATGGAAATTGTTTATTTAGGGATTATTCATGTAGGGTTGGAACTAGATGGTCTTTTAGACCCCTTCCAACCCCAACCACGCTATGATTCTATGATTTTTATATAAATAGGAACAGAAATAACCCAGTTCCATACATAGGGAGCATGCAAAGATCTCCAAGGCTGCCAAGGCGAAGAGCAGAGCAGAGCAGAGCTGGCTGGGCTGGAAGGTTTGCAAGAAACACTCTTGCAGCTGACTGCCTTGTGTAGCAGCAGTGACTCACAGACGTGCTCTAGGAGATGGAGGGGTAGGGAATGTCATAGAATGTCATAGCTGGACACAACTCCAGGTGTGAACCTGCACAGCCTATCCCCTCTGATCCTGCTATGTGCAAGTTTTCTTGGTTTCAGGAGCCAATCCTGTCTGGTATTGGTAGGGAAGGTGAGGGATGGCATTGTTGTGTTCCTTCCCTGCATTTCCCTCCATGTATAACAGCAGGCAGGTGTCTGGAATACCTGTAGGATTCTCTTCAAGGACTGTCTGCTGACAGAGAGGAGGGGCTGTCATGGAAGCTGCAAACCACAACAAATTTACCTGTTCCTCAGCTCTGAGAGACCTGGCTCTTGGAACACCTGGGATAACTGGAGGCTCAGAACGTTGGTTTCCAGTTTTGCCCACCTGCCACCAGCTGCTTCTGGAGACAAATGGCTGGGGGAGATGAAGCTGTGGTTGTAACTCAGTGCCACTTTTGCTGCTGCTACGTGTAGTTTTTGTTGATTCTGTGTTTACAGTCACCATTAGTGACACACATGGAGCAGTGAAAGACCTCAAAGCCAGAGCACTGCAGGACCTCTCATGCCACAGCTACCACTGCCACCACCACAGGAGTTTGGTTTGCCCATCTTAGGGCCTTGGGCAAAGCCACCTCAGTGGCCTCCAGGTCCATATGTCCTGGTGCATCACATCTTGACGCCACAGGAAAGCTGCAGATGGGTGACAGCCCCTGACTACCTGGGCAAAGAGCAGGTACTATCCTACTACAAGAAATGAACCACACACCTAAACACAAGCTAAAGTCTGTTCCAAAATCTGTACCAGCCCCCAGAGAGCCTCCCTGACGGAGGAGACCCAGCAACCCACAGCCCTTCCTGTAAGGACAAAGCAAACATCCCCTCCCTGCCACAAAGGGCCAATTCCTTGTTTTCTGCACCAGGACACTACCTGCCCCCACTCCAACCTCATTCCCCTCCTTTTAGTTTTCCTCTGCTTTTCCTTTTACACCACAAAGTGACCAAAGCACAAGCTTATTTCACACCTTGTACCAAAGAGTGTAATTAAAGTGTTTCTGAAAGCAACCTATTTCACTCTGAAGTGAAAGCAGGCTATATAAATAAGTGTTCAGAAAATTGACATCTGTATTTTACCTGAGGCATAATCAGCAACACATCAGACTGCAACAATGCACTGCTGGAGGATGGAACCTCCCAAACAGCCTGAGCCTGTTTCCCACAGGAACATGTAACCTTACCTCAAAGTTCGCATGTACAAGGAATCAATAATAGAATAATTACTCTTATAAATGAGAGACCTTTTCACCCACCTCTTCTCCCATGGCACACAGCCTCCCTTACTGCAGCTGCTGGGAAGGCAGGCTCACAGAGATTTCTTTTTCAGCCATCCCAGTGGTCTCCTCCATATCAGCGATATTGTGACAGCTTCTCAACATACACAGATAAAATTAATCCAAACTCACTGTCTATTCCAATGGATTTTGTGTCCAGCATCTTCAGCAGCACATCATCCATGTCCTGATCACATCCCTCCATGCCGAAACTAGAATTCTGTATTCCATAGAAAACAGCTGCAATGAGGATAAATTTGGAGTTTTATTGCAACCCCACATTTCACTCCTGCTCTGGCAGCTGCTCCCCCCCGTTCCCTCTTCCTCCCTCTCCCACAGGATGTGGCAGGGGCACACAGTGCTGTTATTGCCACCTGCTTTTGGCAGATGAATTCTGTGAGGCATCAGAGCTCGAGGAACAATGGACATAACCCACCAGGAGTATGAAACAACACTGGCAGGCAGGACTTTTACCAATGTCAGCACAAGACATTGCTCACCAAAAGAAGTTTTAACTGGGTTTATTCATGAAAACTCAGGCAAAAAAAAGCAGAAGAAAGCATTATGCTCAATGAAAACATCTGTTCGAGTCTGGTATGGGCAGAAGGGATACCGAGCACTTCCATGACAGAACAATTTATTGCAAGATACTATTTCTATGGCATTTCATCTTGGCAAGGTTTTCTAAGGACATCAGGAAGATGGAACTAGAGGATGTTGGGGGGCCCTTCAAACCCAAAGCATTCTACAATTCTAGGTTAGTGTCAACAGGCTCGGAACGGGCATGGATATGGTGATACCAGAATGCTCTATCCATTTATCCTTCCATTGATCCACTCCACGGTTATGCCCTGCCCGTTCTTTCCAAGTCCTCCCAGTTGCAAACCCAGGCTCAATACACACTGTAAGTCAGGAAAAGAGGTTTGGTCCATTGTCCTGCTCCAGGCTCCACTGACCAAAGGCGGGGCTGCCTGATGGGTACCCTGAAATGCCCTTGATTACACCATTTGCACATCTTCTGATCCTCTTTACCATTTTTTGGCCATCCTTTTCTCTCCTCATCCCTCCTTTCCTTCATTTTGATCTTCTCCCAGAAAAACAATCAGCCTTTAATTACATCCTCCCCTTTGGTCCTGGTTTTACTTCATTCATAACTAAACATGGTCCTTCTGGCTGGGTTCCCTGCTCACTTGCCTCTACTTATACAGTGACCTGAGGACTTTTGTCCTGTTCTGCACCACAAGGTCTCCAGAACTCGGGTTATCCGCAGCATCCCTCCCTCACAGGGTTTCCCCTGAACTACCCCTGGAATCCAGCCACTCCTACCAGCACTATTTGAGCTTTTCTCACCTTCTCACCCTGGTACCTCCATGTCTGGCAATTCCTCATGTTGTGTCCAGCGCTGTCTGATGTCCCGGTCAGGTTTGCTCAGTCTCAGCCCCTGTATGAGAGAATCAAACAGGTGTTTGATTCATTACTGGTGTTTCTTCTAAGACAGATCATATAACCATCACATCACGTACCCTAGTCCAGAGTTCTTCTCCAGCTCTCTAGGAGCCCCTTTAGGCACTTTGTCCTTGTTTGAATGAGGGACTGGAGTGCAGGACAAGGGGAATGGCTTGCCACAAGGCAGGGTTAGATGGGATATTGGGAAGAAATTATTCCCTGTGAGGATGGTGAGGCCCTGGCACCAGTTGCCCAGAGCTGTGGCTGCCCCATCCCTGGAAGTGTTCAAGGCAAGGCCGTCACTGCCCATGGCAGGGGGTGGGACTGAATGGTCTTGAAGTTCCCTTCAACCCAAACCATTCTAAGGTTCCATGATTCTGTGATTCTATGAACGACCTACCGGGAGCTGAATTTTCCTTCATTAACTCCAAATATGTATTACCTTTTATGCCCTCAGACACACGAATGAAGCAAAACCTGTACATGCTTTACATGTGCAACTAAAATAACTCAAACTCCACCCAAACATGAATTGACATTGACTGTAACTTCGCTGCTTCCCCATCCTCAGAGTAAACACTACAAATATAGCTTAACTGGCGAGGGAGCTGAGACGAGACACCACCCTTGAATCCTGGGATAGTCAGAGAATCAGAGAATCACGATTCCATGATTCAGTGATTGCTAATTACTCTAGACACTGGTAGGAGACACCCATCTCACCTGGTGACACCTGAACTGTCCACAAAGACAGTCCCAGTGCTGCCGTCAGAAGACGTTTCTTAAGTTTAATTATAAAGTGGTTCCTCACTCTCACCCCAGCCAGTGGGGATGGAAACAGATGGAACACATGGGCTCCTCTGATACGGACTTGAAGCACAGAGTTTCAAAAATTAAGATTTTAGTTAAAGGTCAACTTTGCTAGAATTAAGTTAAAATAAACTTAAATAAGTAAACCCAGCTGCAGTTAATTAAAGAATTAATGATTAGCTAGAAAGTTAGGCCTGAAATAAGCTTTTAACTGATTGCCTGTCATCTTACATTGGTTTAGCTGTGCTTAGAATAAGAAATAAAAAACATTGATGAATAGGTCTAAAGAAATGGAAACAATTACTAATTTTTCTATTTGAAAACCCATTCAAAAATCATGAAGGGAGAGACTAAAGATCTTCCAAGATTAATAAGGTATTGTCAAAAACCAGAAGGGTAGAAAGGTCAAACCGAGGAAGATGAGGGTTACTTCATCATTTAGGACCTCTCCCCAGATAATGAGACCACCGAATCAATTTAAGGAGCACGCTTAATAACTTTTCAGCTAATTACCATCTGAAGCAGGGAATGGGAGGTGTCGATGTTATTTGTGATTTGAATATTTAAAACTTTTGTAGATAAACAGACTCTGTATTGTTTTGTGATTCGCTCTGCGTATCAGGGAGCGATCCCACGCAGGGCCCAGCGCTGGAAATAAACATCCACTTTCTAACCCTGAGGAGTTAGAGAGTCTTTGTCTGTCCTAGTGGGGTATGGATATCGGATCTATGCCCATATTTTGGTAAATCAGACTGAGCCTTTCCCAGCGGATCTCCACTTTTAAAAAAAACCTCAGTAAATTTAGAACAGACACTGGATAAAAGTTCTAGATCTTAAAAGACTCCCAGCTGCTTCATTCCCTCAATTTTTGCTGTATGAGCAATTCCTGCACACCAGAGATCCAGCTGAGAAGGATTTACTCATCAGTGCAGCCAAAGTGCTACCTGGGGTCCCCTACATGAGGCTATCACAAGTAAGTGTGGGCTGGCCCAACTTCACTGTCTTTTTTCAAATTCTCTGTCTTTTTTCCACTCTCTGAGGACAGAAAGGAGCAAGCAAACAGCTCCAGCCATCTTCCATGGAAGAAACATTTACAGGAGTCAAAGTTATTTAATTTTGCTTGTTTTGGAAGACAAAAAACCCAACGACCAAACAGAAACAAGAGTTTTAGAAGGTCTTTAGTGGGCAGCGATGCTCCCAGGGCACAGGCATGGCAAGAACAGACATTCCTAAATGGATGTTTCCCTGTATCGTTGTCCTCATCTCAGCAATTCCCAAGTATTATGAATTTATCCTTATCATAACCACAGGAAAGGAGCATCTTATTGACCGAATTAAAGGACTAGGCAATCATTAGCTGGCCAAAGTAGCCTGAAAACTAGAGAATCTTCTTTTGGGAGCAATGGGACAGGAACGGGTGACAACATTTCCCAGCATGGGTTCATAGAATCATGGAACGGTTCGAGTTGGAGGAACCTTATAAATCACCCAGTCCCGCCCCCTTCCCATAGGCAGGGACACCCTCCACTATCCCAGGTTGCTCCGAGGCCTGTCCAACCTGGCCTTGAACACTTCTACGGATGGAGCAGCCACAGCTCCTCCGGGCAGAGGGGAAGCCCTGCCCAGCCAGCTGTTAACCACTTCCAATCCCTCATGTGATGACATCGCCCAGCAGGGGGCTGAGGGAAGCCACTAGATGAGTTTTTTAATTTTAACATAGCTTTGAGTCCTGTCTCTCCCAGGGTCCCTCCGGACAAGGTGCCCAGGGCACAGCCGGACCGTGCCCTCCACACGGTGTCAGCAGCTGCCGGACGGGCCGGGCCCGGGATCACAGCGCGGGGTGATGTCAGGCCGATGGCCGCCACCGCCCCGGGGCCCATTTCAGGCGCAGCTCTTTAATGCCTTCATGGTCCGGATGCAGGAATCCCTGTCTGTTAGCCAAACCGGTGGACGATCCTGAATTAGGAAGAGCTGCAGCTCCCTGGACGGCAGAGGCGCCGTTCGGAGGGAGCTGGATAGGCCGGAGGGCTGGGCGGGCACCGGCCGCGTGTGATGAACAACGACGACCTGCGTGTCTGGCACCGGGCCGGGTCCTTGGCTGTGCAGGAACAGGCGGGACCGGCGCGGATCGGCGGGGCGCGGAGCGGGGCGCGG
>VZRV01001683.1:44653-78521 GCA_013398115.1 Falcunculus frontatus | reverse complement strand
CTGTCACCATACTGCTTCTGGCATACTGCTTCTGGCCCACTCCAGCTGTAACACCTCTGCACAGAGGGGGTTGCAGCCGGCTCCCCGGGCCCCCCACTCCAGCGGGGACACCCCGCACGGAGCGGGTTGCAGCCGGCTCCCCGGCCCCCCCCCCCGCAGGGCCAGAGCGCCACCTGCAGACCACTGCGGGTCGGTCCTAACGAACAACAAGAACGTGAGGGCTTCACTTGCTCCCTCCATCTACTGCGACAGGACGATGGTCCTGAAAAGAGAACCGGGTGGTTGCAATATGAGCGATATCGGGTATCTTGTCAGGACACTGGAAAATAAATGGAAAGGAACAACCACGTTAGGCAGGACAGGAAATTCCTGCTGCTGTGTCACATGTGGCTATGCAGGGTCTGTGAGCAGGCAACTGTGAAAAACCTTCAATACTTTTTGCTACCAGCTTTTTCCCTGAGTACCTGACTGCCTGCTCTGACACCTCTCGGAGAGCTACTGGGGCTCTTCTGGAATTTGCGTTTCCATCTGCAAATCCAAGTCTTCCGCTCATCAAGGTGTGCATTCCCCAACAGCTTCCACCAAGCTGAAGTGCTGTATGCCAGTGGACCTCCAACAAGTGCCAATACTCCATTCCCTAACACACAGAATCAGGTACTCCTTAATACTCTATATACCTGAAGAAGGAATACACCGAAAAACTGGTGAAATCATGCAATGAACTGCATTTGCCATACACGCTTCCCTTCAGATAAGACTTTGTCTCTACTTTTTGACACTTTGGAGAAGCTCAAAAGCAGCCTAGAAAAAAATCATTAAAACTCTGGATGCACCTGCATAATTCTTGCAATAATCTTCCCGACCCTCCCTTGTTTCTTAAAGAGAAATTTGCTATCCCTTCCTCTCCACATGAGCAAATGGAAGGTGGGCAATATTTGGTATCAGGATTACAAACATATTTTGCAAATCAACACAACAGCCTGACAAGACAGCTCTAGAACTGTTAGAGGTGAAAGTGGTTCCTGCCTATCGAGGAAAGGAATGTCTGTCTTACCCTCCCACAGAAATGAATGAACAGACCTTCAAACCGTGGCAGACAGAATGGCAACATCTCATCTGGGTTAGAGTTTTCTCCCATCAATTACATCTGTTTTATCCGGTCATAAGACTTCACAGCTTGGATTTGATCCTGACGCAACAGGAGATGATGCTTTGTGAAATGTAGGAGATAAAAACTATTTCCAATGAAACACAGTAAATTTCTTTAGAAAACAGTTCTAATGAATTTAGGTGAAATAGAGAATATAAGCAAAAACTCAGCCAGATACAGTGTGGCCTGGAGCAGTTCTGGCTGCTTGATTGGGGATCGTACAGGTGAGCAGTCTGTGTGCCTCTCGGCAGACCTTTGCCCTCCCTCCACCATCAGGGTATACGGATGCTGTCAGTTAGGCCACGCTTTGATCCCCAGCCAACAGTGACTCCCAGACACACATGACGATTTATAAAGCATTGCAAGGGCACTGTGTGACACTGCCAGTGTCGCCCAGTGACATGGCCACGTCCTCTCCATTGGACACCAGACCTCCACTCCTCTCTTCCCCTATTGACCACTTCCTCGCATCTGATAGCAATGCATTGAACAAAACTGGCAAGCCACCCTCAGAACCAGCAGAGTCAATCCCACACCAATGCCATTGGGATTTACTGCTCTCCTAAGATGTTAGCACTATTATTTTAGATTCCAACGCTGTATCCTTTTAACATCTCTTTCCATCACGGTCCCTGAGGACATTGGTGAGAGAGAATGGCCATATAGCCTGGGCAGAGGGATTAGACCCCAAAGACCCAGCTGTGTCACTGGGACTCTGCCAGTGTCTCCATAATGACTTCATCCACCAGTGCCTCAGTTTCCCCATGTGTAAAATGAGGATAATGATAATGACCTACCTCAAAGGGTGTGGTTTGCAGATGGGTTAGCGACCAGCACTACAGAAACACCCCCCACCAATAAACAACCCAGCCTGGCACCGAAGACACAAAGGCCACCGCATCCTTCCCTCACTGATCCTGCTCAGGAAAAAACTGCTTGCCAGAGCTCTCCTGCCTGCGACTGCGCAAATGACCAGCCAGCTCCATCCTCATCGAACCATCCTGCGTCTATTTGATAAAGACGAATATTGCTTTTTAAATAAATATAAAAACTCCGTTTCCGCCTTGGCAAGTTCATTTTGAGTCATTTTATCTCTCTCCTCCCCCTATATTTTTCCCCAAATAATGTGATTAAGTGAGTCAGCGTTCTGCTTTCCCTGACAGCCTCTGGATTTAATTCAGTTTGAGGACTGTGACCTTTGACTCCTTTTTACTATACTAACCCAGCTAAGAGAACACTTAGCGATTTCTCCGCTTCCTACTGGGAGAGTATCTGGTGAAGGGTGAGGAGGGGGAGCAGGGGTGGAGGGGGGAGGAAGAGAAACAAACTTTCACATAAAATTATGGTATATGGATAATTGAGAAGTTTAAAAACATGAATCTAATTGTGCTGTCCCTTGAGAAGCAGATATTGAGCCATCCTATAAAAGGCTTGGAGTATCCCAATGGTGATTTATTGCTAAATCCTAGTATTTTTCAATACATTATAGTTTTTAAATTGTGTTTAAATTGAGTGTAGAAGAGCAGAGGCCATTAGGAGATGCAGAAATGATGATTATATTTAAATATTCATGCACGCAGTACCTTATTATTGAATCTGAACACTAACAAAATCAATATTAAGTGCGGTTTGACATGAATTTATTTATGAATTTCGACTTTCTAAGTACTGTATTTTTTCACTCAAAAATTGTGAGTATAATGTAGTAATGATATCAAAACAGAGTGTCAGAGAGCATTAGCTGAGGAGGTTATAAACCTCCATATTACAGGGCCCCATATTGCCCTCGAAAGTGCTTAGTGCACAAAACCAAAATGTTGTGGGTTGTTGGTTTTTTTTTTTTTTTTTTTTTTTAAACACGTAAATACACACACACAGAGTCGCTTAGAAATAGGAAGGAAATTCTCAGTCGGAAATTGCACTGCAGTGGCTTTGATTGCTCTCTGAGTCTGCTTCAGGGACCAGGCAAACTGGGATTTGAAGACTGACAAACCTGAATGGAGTGCTCTGGGCATGTGGTTTGTGGGGGCACTTCGGCACCTTGAGGGGAAGCTGGCAAAAAGAGAACAGCTCGCAAGCACAGGGTGTAGCCAGGGTCCCAGCCAAATCCAAGAACCCACAACTCCTGTCCCACACAGCAGCGCTGGGTCAGTCACATTGGGATTCCAGAAGGCAACACCAGTCAGTATTCTCATTAAAAGAGTCCGGTGATAAGGTGTGCTCTGATTGGCTAGTAGGTCTGGTAGAGAAAGATACTTCACTAATGTATGCCAGCAGAGAGAATGGAAACAGTTTGGGAGTCCCTTTTCATAAGCAACATGGCAGATACCTCTAGCAGTTTTTCACTCAAAATGGTGCAAATATGAGAAAACTGGCTAGAAATCACCCCCTTAGTTCTCTCAAAAAAATATGCTTCTGTATTTTCCATGGTTCCTTTGTAAGGTGTATCTCAAGATGGGCACTTGGTAATCAGGTTGGAACTTCCCCAGGAAAGAGATAGACAGCTTTTGAAAGCTTGGAACTCGATGCCACTCATTTAATGATGCCCATGATCATTTAATGGCAGCACTGCAGCAATCCCCCTGCTTCACAGACTCCTTGTCCTTTCAATTTCCACATTGCTACTCCACCTCTGTTGCCACCTCTGGACATTTGGTAGGTTTTTTGAGGGAGCTGTCACTCCCTCCTGCTTAAATGAACAGAGATTTCAGCAGTGGAAGACAGAAGTCTTGTTGGTAATGGGGAGGGGAACAGGAATAATTCAGACGAAAAACTTGACATAAGGGGACGCAAAGGAGGGGTTTGTGCAGATCTATCTAGAGTTAAGTGATGTATATTAAAAGCCACTGCCCTTCCTCCCCTAACAATTAATTTTAAATGTGAGAAGAATTTTGAAGATTTATTTACTGTTGACAGGAATCTGGACTGAGTCCTCCACATGCTGTATTGTGCATCCTCCTTTGAGTCCAGCCTTGGTTCAGAATACTATCGAGCCCACAGGAGATCCTCACTTCACTTCCTTTCTTTAGTATAAAACACTCCTCTCCTGGCATCACACCCAATAGAAAGTAAGGGATATCCTTTCTGCTTGGGAGCCGTATACCTACAAGTATCATACCACTTAAAGTAAGACAAACAATTTTGGCAGCTCTCAGTCCAGTCCGTTGTCAGAAGCCCACTAGGGGCAGCAACAGATACCGTGGGAGCAGGATTTCCTAGTCCTCGCTCTCTGTAGAGACATACTGAAGCAAAAACAGTGGGATTGAAGAGAAACAAAATTCAGTTTTGTCTGATTTTTGACTATGACCAGGAACCAATATACTTACTGAAGCCAATACAAAGCCATACTGCCTTCAGTAACACCACGGGCCACATACTCAAAGGGTTAGTACTTAATAGGGCTGAAGCATTTCATTTGAAGCAGACTGTTGAAGAGCACAGCCGAACATACTTACAGTTTTGTCAGGTCTCTATAATATCAGGTATTGGCAAGCAAGAGCCAGGGATGCCAAGCAAACTGTACGGTACAAGAATGGTCTGCAGTTGTAAGGGAAATCTCTTCTGCTAGGAAGTCTTCTTGGTAAGCCGTTCAGCAAAGTGAACAGCATTCTGCGAAGTACAAGCTGAACACAATATATCCCTGGAAGTCCTTTTTTGATACAGAATTGCTGCTGAGATTAATCTTTCCTTCCTCCTTTTTCTCAGGCTTGCCTCTCTCTTTTGTGCTCATGCTAGCATTTCCCAGTACAGCCTGCCAGGCTCTTAATGGATTGGCAACATTCTTCAGGGACTGGAATTGACACAGAAACACATGTAACGCATCCCCTCTTGGAAGGGGTTTGATCATAGAGCGCTGACATTATGGCAGATCGCACTGCCTACACAGAGGCCGCACATGACAGGGCAAGCAGCAGCAAAAACATCACTCATTAAAATTAATTCCTTTCTCATTTTCATCTTAAAGGGAATGCTCAGATTTACTGGTCTCAGCTGAGTCTCTGATGGATAGAGGTCTGCATTAACAGAGCCCAGCATATCCTGTTTGACTTGGTTTATGCTCTGCAGAACAGATTAATTCAGTGACTTTTCCAGGAGCAAGAACCAATGAAAGAGCCCAAGACTAGGGGACAGCATTGGAAAAGAATTTGTGGGTCACTCTGAAGTCCCTATTACTGCATACATCCACACTGTATTCACATCTCTTTGTTAAACCCAAAGTGAAGCTGTAGGATTCCAGGGAACACCCATCCCAGGGAAAGCTCACCATCCGAAAGGCTTGAGACATCCCAATTTGACAAGGAACCAAAACACCAAGAGCACCTGAGTGTCAGAAGGTGAAGCCTTGATCAAAATCAGGGAATCACAGGACTGAAAACAGTAAAAATGCATGGAAAAGGAATATTTTCTATCATGTTTTCAGCCCTGCAGAGTCAAAGGATGCTACATGGAGAAAAAGGGGTGGGAAAAAGAATTCTGTAAGAGTAATGCACAGAACAAGTGATGCGCCGAAGGTATATAAACTCTGCAACAGTTTGGAATCAAGATTGGATAGCGTGTCTGCCAATGAACTGCCTTAATCACAAGCTCTTAGTTCTAAACTCAAAGTGTACCCTTGGTGAGACATGCAGTATACAGGGCACTCGAGAACATTCAGCACCCGACCTTACTCTAAGCTTTTGGTAAAAACAGACGGGTCTTCACCACACCATGGCCTTTATCAGTGCTACCTCCTGTGGTTAAGGACGGGACAGTTTAGATGCCATGGGAGAAGACACCAGACTGAAGTGTCGCTGGTCTGATCCAAGTAGAGCAATTCCACATTTCTCATGAGATCTCTTTCTCAGAAATGCTAAACACCATCTTGGAAACTCTGCACACAAGAGATGTCTAATGCTGGCATTATTTCTAACACTAACAACTCGTTAAGTTTTTCCACTATGCATCTGTATCAATATTTTAACACAACTGTTACAAGGAAAATTGCTTTTTTTTGTGTGTGACTGTGTCTCTTCCCTCTCCTCCTCTCTCATTAAATGAGCATGACAGATTTTAGCTTACTCCCAAACAAAGTGAATATCTCAGAAATCTTAAATCCCCAAAGCATAGTGATGGGTTCTGAAAGCTTTCCAGTGGTGTGGAGAATGAACAAACTCAATGGGCTTCGATTGTTCCTTCCCCTTATTGTAACTGCAAGCAGGCTGCTGTGAGAGTGCAAAACAATGAGATCGACACAAATCTCAGTAGGAGATAAAGAACCCAACGCACAACTTCCAACTGTGAGATTCAGCAGTACGACCACGACAAGACTAGTTTCTCAGGTAAGGTTGCCTGTATCAGTGTAACATCACCACCAGTTTGGATCTCATAATCTAACAGCTAGCTGAAGTTGGTTTTAGAGGCAAATAAGGAGCAGGGCAAGGGGGGGATCCATTACACTGAAATGGAAGTCAGACATCAGGATATGGCTTGCACAATCTATAGATGGAAAAGGAGTAAAAAGGTCCCATCCAGATCAGTTCCCACTATGAGCAGACCAACCACTTACAGGTATTTGGAGATATGACTAAAATGCATTAATGAAAGGTAATTACTTCAGAAGATCAGCATAGACAAAATGGTCTACAGCGGGGGCAACAAGCAGAGCATTCTCAGAACCAAGGGGGAAAAATTATCAGGGAACTGATAAAAAAAGAACAACAACAACAAAAAACCAACCAACCAACCCGAAACAAACACCAAAAACCCCCAAAACAAACCAACCAAACAAAAAACCCAACCCCCGAAAAGAAGAAACTGGATGTCTTTTGCATGGAATATGCACCAGCATTTTTAAGAGGTGGGTGATGGAGAAAGTGCTATCACCAAGGAAAAAAATCCAAACCCTCTTTTCCAGTAAATCGATGTATTTCGCTCTAATTTTATTAGGAATATAAAAGGAGCCTTTAGAAAAGTGCTTAGAGAGCAGAAAGAAAAAAGAGGAGATAGGGAAGGCTAGCAGTGGAAACATTAGTCTGTCTGTATTAGGAATCCCATACTCACATTTTATTGTTACTGTCAGGATGCAAAAGGCAGCGCTTAAAACAAAATAATACATAATGTATTACAGGGGCATAAACATCAGCAGTCATTTTTATTTTAAAAAGAAAATGAAAAAAAAAATGGAGATAGCTTGCAAGTGAGGGATCCAAGGTGCAGCATTTATATCTGTGTCCACTGAGATAATCAAAAAGGTATTAGAGCAGCTGATGGAACAGAGTACCACAAAGGGCTCCTCAGCAGTTTACCACTGTTCTCATTACAAGGTAGCTGTGGAAGCTCTTTCAAAGAAATCATGGAGTCAATTTTTAGGTTGGGTGGGAATTTACTCCAGCTGTAAAGATGAGATGATGTTCAGGGAAATAAACCCCATGCTTTTGAATGAGTAGTAAAGAAAATGGGGTTTGGACATTTGTGCACAGTTTAGGAGAGAGTGAGGAAAGATGCAGAAATGAGAGTCACTTATGCTTTCCAGCCAGGCCTTTTCAATCATTACTTTTTTAGGGTGCTTGCTTTATCTGTGTTCACTTCTGCTTTTTTTAGAGTTTGTTCTCTTGATCTCTCCACAGCACACCTAAACCTTGGAGTCTAAATTCAGCATCTTTTGTCACGGCCACAACAGAAATAAACAAGCTTTATAGTACCTGCCTGTCACAGGAGTAAGCAATGCATGTGCCATCTCTCTTGTTTGATGGGACTGCTGGGGGTAAGGAGGGTCTCTACTCACAGGGTTTTATCTCAGAGCCAGCTTCCAGCAGAGACTGTCCCATATTCCATGGGTTGCTTCCAAACCTCACATTAGCTACATTCTATTTCTGCCCTGCTTTCCATCCCTGCAGCTTCATGGACAGGGCTCAGTCTTGCCCCTGCTTGGGCTCCTACATCATGCATACTGCACAGCTGGCCCCATCTGCCTTGCTCAGATTCTGGTTCCAACACTACCTGCTCAGCAGCAAGAGGGGACTCCTTTTCTCTTAAGAAGTTTCTACCACCACACCTGCTTTTGAGGGCAGTCCTAAACTCAGGAATGCAAAGAACATCATGTGAGTAACACTGGAAAGTGTAGACAAGCTGCAGTTAAGCAGCACTGCAAGGGGGATGCTTGGGGGAATGAAGAGGTTTTTAAATACAGAAAATATCTCCTTTAAATATTTCAGCTGACAGCTGGATCTAACACCCCCCAGAACAGCTGGATCCTCTTCCGTCAAAAAAACTCAGCTCTTGCCTCTCATTCCCTGTGATCCTCTGAAGGCCTCAGGGGGTACTTGATCTCCCTGTTTCCCTATCTGGTTGTACTGCTTTTGTCACAACATATGCACACTAACATGGTACAGCCACAGTCTGATGATGGGATGATGTCAAGAAGATGTGACTGCTGTGGCCTGTGTAGTCATTTGGAGGACAGGGAAAGAGGATAGGGGAGGCAAATTGGCAGAGGGCTGGGACGAGGGGGCTAAGAAATGAAATAGACAGAAAATAAAGGACAAGCAAGTTCAGAACTGGAAGAAGATTTGGGAAAAAAAAAGAAAAGGAAGTGAAATGCAATGATCTATCATTTTAACTGTCTGTCACAGTAAACCACAATATACACATTTACCAGAACCTGTCCCATTTACTCCACGAAAGTAAGTGAGGTAAATCATATTTACTAGAGAGCAAGACCAGATGTGTTTAAAAAAAAAAAAAAAAATCAGACTTGCTCCATTTGCTTGTTTAAAATAATCTGGAACACAAGGGTCTGCTCCAGGAGCCAGGAATTATTGACAACCAAGGTTTAGAAATCCCTTAAGGAGATGATATGCATCAGAAATTGATGAATTAAGGAGTTCTACACTTCTGGAGGATTTGCTCTTGAGAACTGGAGAGGAGTTAACATCTGAAGCTAGATTTCATCCCCAGCTATGTCACTTGCTTCACTTCTCAGCACCTGAGATTAGCTACAATGCCTAATGGCTTTGCCAAAATAAATATGGATATTGCTCTTAAAATGAGAACTCTGGAGATGATCAGCACTATCAGCATTAGTGGGACTCAGTGATGTGTTTGTCTTTCACACAAGGACAGGTATAGGGAATCTGCTGATTTTAGGTAATCTCAGAGGATACTAGTTCCTAAAATGAAAATAATTGTGTGCATGCCAGAATCCTCTGTTCAGGAGAAAACTGCGGGTGATAAATCAGAGCAAGGATACACTGATGGAACTAGCTGCTGGACAGGGCTGCTTTATGAGAAGCTGCTTCAGGTCAGGCCTGAATGGCATAGACAGCTGTTCAGAGAAGAGCTCACTGTGCATCATTTTGAGTAGCCCTTGCATTTGCCTTCCTCTCACTAAAAATTATACTGTTTAGGGAAAAATATAAAAAATAAAGGAAATCCCACAAAACAAATTATGAATGGTACAGCTTGTGAAAATTCTTCCCACAGTACAGAAGACAATCTTCCCCTCCCTCCCCTCATGCCAGCTTGTCTCTGCGATATCTTTCCACTTCATAAATCTCTTCCTTGATTGAGAGGCAAATCTGGGAAACAGCCCCTTGGGGAAACAGTTCCTGAAAAGCCTGCATGCCAAGCCAGAGGCGTCTTCTCATTGAGGTACAAAGCAAGTAAAGGCCTCAGACTCATTGCAACTGCACGAGAGTTCTTGGCACCATCTAGTGGAATCATGCTGGAGATGGAGAGGAGAGGTACTAGAAGAAAACTTGGCAAATCTGTTCGGGTGGTAGTGGCAGCTCAGCTGGAACAAGGAGGCAGAAGTAAATGCTTGCCGTCTTCACATGGTCTTTGTACCGGGGACTCCTCCTTCTAGTAAATAAGCCAGAGGTGATGCTACATCATATAGGGAAAGCATTACAGAATCTCCCTGGAGGACATCACCTGCTGTTCTTAATGGCAGCTTTGCTACTTACAGGTAGAGCTGTATATGCCAAGGGAGCACACCCCCTCTACTGTCCTGCAGTGAGATGGCCAATAATGGCTTCCAGAGAGCAGGCCAAAATCGGAAACCCTCTGAAGAATCCTGAAACCCTGAGCTGCAAATGAAGTTGCACTAAGGGCATATGGAAGCTGACATAAAGTAATATCAAGGCCATGGGTTGTTTGAAAATGGGTCTGACAGAGTGTGTAACTACCACTTTATGAACAAAGGAAAGTCATTCATCAGAGCTGATTACTCATCCACTTCCCTCCTCTCCTGTGCAAGAATAGTAAACAGTTGCCCAAGTTACACAAAACAATCAACATTTAGAACAAAACAATGCTTCTTGTTTTTCAAGTTTTCCTGGAGCCACCTTCCTTCCTGTCCAGGCTCATCACCTTTCATCATTCCTGAACATAGCCATCACCACTAAACACATGGAACTGCATCGATACCAAGCCCTGGTACTGAATCTCCAAGAACGTCATCACCTGGAAAAGGCAACTGGCTTGTGATACTCACAGATTGGGGCATGTGTGCTTTGGGAGACTGCAAGCAACACTCCTACCTGCAGTCCCCAGAAATCAAGTGAAAGAATCAATGAACTATCAAGGAGTAATGTTCTCAAATCAACTCAGCTCTTCATCTTTCTAAGAGAAGCAAGCCAAGGACCACGCTGAAACCTTAACCACAAGGCCCAGCCACTCGGTGGACACTAAAGATGTGAGGGCAGTTTCCCAAAAAGCGGGTATTAGCTTTGGCATCCTTGGCCAATATTTACGTTCCTCTTTGCTGTTACAAAGCAGCTTTTCCATGCAGCTAAGATCCACGGGGAAATGCAGCCACCTAGTTCCAATTTCACTGGGAGTACATCATCTCTGTACCTCTGAGCCTAGACTACAATACTTCAGGATCCCTGGAAGGCATATAGGTGTGGGGGAGTTTAAATCCCATTTCTACCCTATCTTGAAATTCGTGTTATTGTTCATTCCATATAAAGCAGTTCTGAAAAGCTCCCAAACCAAAACTCCCCACTTGCTCAACAGGGTAATGATTTACATCCCCCTTTCCAGGGCGCAAATGGTAACTTGTGGTGCAAGGAAGCAATAGGATTCAGACCTTGTGACAGTTAAATGGGAAATCACTGCCACAGCATGGATCAGACAATGTGGGCACAATTTTGTTACCTGCAATGCTCAGCACTGGAAACATGCAGCGCAGTGCAACAGCATCCACTCTGCAGTTTTGTCTCCTTTAAAGAAATGGACACATGCAGTTTTAAAGTGCTTTAAGCAGCTAATTAGGGTGTCTTCCCCTCCTTCATCCCACAAGATGATAATTGCATTATAAAAATGAATATGTAACTAAGCAGAAACCACAGGAACGGTGATGGCAGAAAAGGAGATGGAACCAGCAGCAGCCTCACTCCGCAGTCACAGGTGGAAGCCCTCACATTACAGAGACTCATGCTCCAGTGCGGTTTCTGTAGCTGTGGGGAGGAAAACCTCAAAAAAGCCCCACATCATTTAGAGTCACAAGAGTCAGCGAATGGTTTAGTGCTTAAACAATCAATGTCAGGAAGAGAGAAGATCTGTGAGTGTGTCTGCCTCTTGCTCTCCCTGCATACATCTCCCCAGAATGTCTACAGTCATCAGGATAATTTAAAAAGGAATAAAAAAAATACAGACTTGGCTTGGCCTTACTGGGGCTATCACTGTAATTGTGGAAGGAAGTGAGAACATACCAGCAGGGCCCCAGGGAGAAAAGAGCAAAGTGAGGGGAATGGAGACTGTATTTGTGGGACCCTGTGAAACTGAAAGACGTGTCAGAGAGCAGCACAGTGATGCCTGAGGGTGGAGCAGAGCTAAGGCAGTTAGAGCCTCCTGAAACAGCAAATAGTGCAGGATCTGAACTTGGAGCACAGCCACACAGTTAGCACTGTTCCCGGGGTTCCCTTGGTAGCTAATACCGTGGATGACCAGGTAACTGGGCACATTCTCTACACATTTAAAAAGAGAGGTATCATTGCTGTAGGGATGATAAATAGGGATAATAGGGATGATAAATATCTTTATATATCTTTATTTTTTCAGGGAAGAAAGGGGGGGGGGGACTCTTCCTACTGCCAGCTCTTCTCTGCCCCCTACAGAGCACAGGCAGCCTCTAGTCTGCCAGTCCATTCTTCCACATCCAGTGCATTATTATGAACCCTCCAGCACACACAGCTAATTAGAGAAAATATCCTTTCTAGCAATTTAAATGATTTTGGCATTTTCAGGAGGGCACATGTAATATTCAAATTACTTCCACTCTGTGCTGCCTTGTCTTGCCTGGCTCATCTTCCCAGGTGAATTTGTAGTCTCTGAAATGCTCTAATTTCCCACACAAGCCATGTCAAATATAATTTTGGTGCAAAGTTGGTAATTATACGTAACATCAGTCTGATGTTAAAAACACTGAAAAATTTAGCAAGAAGAGACGAATGGAGAGACATAAGTCTGAGACCAAGGAACGAAAGGCGTGCGGCCCCCTTAGTATTTGCGCTCATTAATTAATAATAGCATGTTTTCAGGAACTGAAAGGATGTGTTTCCCGAACTGACTGGAATTCACTTATGTCCCAATTACACTGTCTCAGCGAAGAACTTCGGTCAGGTCTTGCTGAAGAGCCGCAGCTAAACCAAAAGCAAAATCCAGACTCCCCACTCAGTCCATCCCAGCTTCAAGGGTATGTAAAAGAGAAGAAATCTCACATCAGGGCTCAAACCCAGGGACCAGATTGTCTCTTCCTCTGCCACCCCTGCTGCGAACTCCTCTGGAAGGAGTCAAGCAGATTTGCATCAGTGAGTCACCGAATGTATGGATATGTATTAGAATAAGGGTAATTATCACTGTTGGCCCCAAAGTATTGGGCAAACATTTTAACAGACTTGTTCCTTGGCTCCAAATAGAAGAATTAACAAGAAGAGTGAATTATCTGACCCCATCATCAACTCTTTCCCAAGGATACCAGGTCTGTCTGTTTCAAAGAGCAACTCAATCCAGCCTGCTTTTTGACACCATTATCCCAGCACAGTGTCTGCCTCTTAAAAAACAGTTGAGAATTTCTGAGTCAACCCATTCCATGCTAAAATCCATGCCTGCAATAACTGCTGGGAGCCAGAGAGCCTTTTGCTCTGACATTGTTGCTCCAGGTAATCTACTCATGGAAAGGAGTACCCAAGCATCTCATCAACACTGAACAGCAGTTTCTGGATTGCATGAGAATTTGGATCCCAGCTGGTGAGGAAGACTTGCTTCATTTTGTTCCTGAAGGCTATTATGCCAGCAGTCGAGAACCATATTAAAAAGCCTGATCACATAAGCAAAATCAGCACACCCAAACAAGGGTTAAGTAAGGATTACACCCCAAAGGATTAAGTAAGAGCCACTGAATAAAAACTATTATTTCAGAGGAATGAGATGAGACAGGAACCGATGAAGTCTCAAACAAACTTGAAGCTCTTGGACATAAGTGAACCTCAGTTTCATCCTATATTAGCCATTGTATGCTTGTATACAGGGATTCGAGACCAAGTCTTGAATTTAAGTCTTTGTGTTTCATGTCTCACACCTCTCTCTGTCTTTCTTCAACCCCACACTGAAGGAAGAAACTCCTTGTTTTGGAGAATGAACACTTGCTGCCTTTTCAGCTGACTCCATCTACTCTCTTAAAATCAGTTCCCACTTCTCTTGCCCTTTTTCAGTGTCTTGGGTTTGTGCCGCTCATTTAAGAGTGGCTAGCTGTGCACAAGCAGAAAATCCATTGTGCTCAGACCACATGGGCCAGAGAAAGCCAGAAACTTTCACCACAGCTTCATTAAGTCCTTAAGATTCTCAGATAAAAGCAGCTTTCTAAATGTAAAGAATGGTTGTGCACAGCTTTTCCTTCTCAGTCTGAAATGATAATGTGCAAGAGCAGAATAGGAAAAATGACATTTGACCTCCAATTTCCTGAATGCTAACTAGCTTTCCTTGCCGTTTTGAATCAGGTCTCCAATGTAAGGCCAGGATGTGGCGAGGTAGCTAGGCAAATAAAGAGTTCCTTTGCTGCTATGGCAATGATGAAAACAGAGCAGAGCACATGCCGAAGGAAGTTGCCATAAATCAAAATTGGTCAATTTTGTTTTGTTTCCAAGCAAAGGTTATGCAAACTGGCTGGAAAGTGCTTCACAGAGAAGCCAATTACCATTTTCTTCAGGAAAATGCAGTGGTTTGCAGATTATTTAGTCTTCTCTCAACTCTCCTCAGGTCTGAAAGACTCTAATTTTGAAAACATCCCCTACTTTCAGGGTAGCTTGAACTCTGCCAGGGTCTTAGAAATATAATGGATAAGACCACATCCCAGTGTTCAGATTTTTTTTTTTTCATTTGTCACTTAACAAGGAGTGAAACAAATCCCACTTGGAGAAACATGCTTACCTTCAGGGGTAAATCTTATCAAGGATTCTGCAGGGCAGGGCTAAGAATGTGGAATACACATTTGCACAGATGACCCTCTTCTGTCCCACTGAACCTTTCCACAAGGAAACAGTCTTTACAAGTCTACAGCACTTCCCCTCGTCTCACTGGCGGACCAGGACAGTATTCACTGGTGCAGATAGGAATTTCTGTGACTCTTATGCCTATAAATTCATTCCTTTTGGGACTCAAACAAACTGGGCAATTTGGCCTTCACAGTGGAGAATGAAACATCTATGCTAAACACCATTAGAAGCAAAATGAAATCCAGCTTGTTCTTTGACAGTTATCTTGTTTTTGTGGGCTACTATCACTGAATTTCTTGGGAAAGGGGAAGGAGGAGGTTCTGCTCCATCACTTGAGAAGCTGCACCCTCAGACTATTTTATAAGGGACCCAGCTGGCACCACTCACCATGCGTCGCTCCATTACTGCATAGCAAAGCTCCACTGCCTTGGAGTGAAAAACAAACCTTGCTGAGTCCTGTCAACACTGCATCTCATCTGGGCTAATGTAAACCAGAACCTCACCCTCCCTGGGAGGGGTCAGATAGAGTTATAAAGCATGAGAGTGTTGACAAGGTCTCCAGCAACATGCTCCTGTTGTATCATTAGGTCCATATTCCCTCCATCTCACTCCTCCTGGATGATGCCTAGGTTCATTCTGATGCCAGAGACATTCTGCAGGCAGACATAGGCTTCTTTCTAGTTCACCCAACTCCAGTCTGCCTAACTCCTCCCCTTAAATTTCATACATATACCTATGCTAGGAGAGTGCAAAACTCTACTCGTCAAAACAATGGAGCATTTATCCTTCAGTTGCCTGATGTTTAGAGGGTACAGAGCAAGAAAGGACTTGGCTTCTCCCTGCTCTTAACTGATAAGCCCCTTTTGGCTTGCCAGCCCCTCCAGCTGGTAGGGCAGATAGAACAGGACAGAATTATTTTCTAGGCTAAGCAGAAACCTCCTGTCCCAAAGTCTGCAAAAGTCAGCAGATAAACAGTGATGGATTTCAGTGGACACTGACTGGGTACAGGCCTCCATAAAAATCATAACAGCTTCACCCACAGAAATATTCATAATTAAGAGAAAAATATGACAGTAGTATTTGCATAAGGGTAGGCAGCACCCTAAGGAGCGACAGTTTGTGCTGGTATGGGACCAAGAAGGTCTCCATGACTTCAGGGTTCCTTGTGAAACACACTGATCTAATGCAGCCTCCTTCTCACCCCGGGTAATCCACTAACTAATTGTTCCATATAAGGCAGCAGCAGAGAAGCAAACAGGCTGGACAAGGGATTTTTGCCTTCTTGTTACAAATGTCCTGTGGCCTGGCACAAAATAAAGGACACACTGATCGTGGTCGTCAAGGCCTCTGAAAGAATTTAATGCTAACTGAAGTTAATTTTGGACTCCTTATTTAGACAAAGCGGATGAAGGAAGAGACAGAGTGAGAGCGCCAGGGGAGCAACTGATTTCCCGTCATTTCATTTCATTATTACCAGAATCAAATAAGCAAAAAACTCACGCATCAGGCTTTTATAATCATGAGGGCAGAAAATGAATGAATACATTGGATTACTTTGTACTGACCTGATTTCAGAGCCTTTACAGTGATGGAATTTCAGATTTTTTGGAGACTATTGATGTCAGAATTTGCCTTTAACTCACGCAAGTAAGAAAAATAACCTCACCTAATCACAGGAATCTACAGCTAGGTCTTTAAACAAAATGTGCACCCAGTTCAGTGCTACACTCATCGCTGTCTCCTGAGGTTTGAAAATGAATTACCATTAAGCAAGGGGGCAGAATTAGATACAGAAGAGCCAAGGTAAGATCCAGTTGCAGAGAGTGGTGGTTTCAGTGCTGACACTTAAAATGGACTTCACAGCATGTGCCACCATAGTATGGTGATGCTTTAATTTTTCTATTTCCCCATCCAAACAGGCTCAAATTATTTTATGATGTCTGCTGAATGGAAATAGAGGGTACCTTTGGTCAGCAGTGCTTGATCACAACAGGCTGTAGCCTATAGAAGTTAACCACTACTATAGAAGTGGTTAACTCAACAGTGTGGCTGTGAAAGTCCCAGACCAAAGTCTTGCTGCTGAAGTGGGTGATGAGCCAGCTAAAATTTAGGATACACTCATGGTTTTGACTATGTAGCAGCAGAATGGTCTCCTCTAACTTTCTGTGTTAAAACCCAGCCGGCCTATTACCCGCCTCGTATAATCCAGCAGCATCTAATTGGCTGCTGCCACTCTCAGCCTACCCTCACCTTCAACACCGGCGGATATGTCAAAGCAAAAACATCTCAGCATTTCTGATCTCCCCGGGGTCACATCTGGTTTGAGTAAGGCTTCTCATTTGGTTCCAATCCACCAATTTCCTGCTACTGTCCATGAAAAAGAGTGTGACTCTGTGGCTTCCCCTGGGTGTAATGGTCTAATCTGTATCTTGTTGTGCACTGTAGAGGGGAGGGGGAATCAGTGCTACTTGGGAGCAGATTCCTCTTCCCCTGTGACTGTGTCCTGCTCTTATGCAAAGCACCTTTATTCTTGCCAGTAACGGCAGCCCCAGATGCACTGGTGCCCTCCCTGTATCATCCACATTCCTCCAGCCTCTTAATTGAATCCTTTCCTGTCTAGGACAGGCTTTCCTCATTACAATGAGCTGGATCCAATTCTACTCTCTCCCCTCCATCTCCCAGTCTCTCACTGTGAAACACAGGGAAGGCCCCACAGAGCTTCTGTGGGTGGATGACCGCCCTAGTGAACTGTCCTTGCAGCTACTGGAATGCTGCTCATGTTAACAGGAAAGCCCCAGACAGGTACAAGGTGGTAAAGACGTCTGCTCTGCCAAGGTTCTGGCAACATCAAGATGCAATTTAGTTCCAAGAAATAATATCTAGTCCTTTTAATCTGTGGCTTTCAAAGCCATTTATCTAAACCATCCGTGTTTTGCAGCTGGTGAAGCAGCCTAAGAGTAGGCACAAGAGCAGTGGCAGAGCCCAGGAGTTGAATGGGTCTCTTGCATCCTCATTCCACAGGATACTCTCTGTAGGAGGGCAGTACTCATGAGTGATGTTTCACTCATCCTCTGAACATGGCAGGGCAACATACACAGAACAAATTCTCTTTTATTACTCTCACTCATCCACTGAAAATCTCAATACTGAGGAAAACAGTTCAGTCCTTTTCCTCACCTTATTTATTACCTTATTTATCCTTCTTCTTCTTAATCTGAGCTACATTATCCTGTATTGCACCATACAGCACATAGTGATCTGTGTTTTCTTTGCAGGCCCCATTCTGGAGCAATGCCCCGGTGTTACCACACTTAAGATGACCCTGTAATACATTAAGTTGCATTTGTCCAGATACAGCAACACACTATACCTTGGGTTTGATACTTAAACTGATTTGTTGAAAGTTAGTTAACTTATTATACGAACTGCCTTAGGGTGTGCAGGAACAGCCAGGCTTGTGCTGAGGCAAGTAAACTCAGGTAAACTGAGGTGCAAATCCATTAGGTGCATGGACTTCAAGGCAAGTTCTCATAAATGCTGGGAGGAGACCCAGCACACCAAATTCCCCTAAGTGCCACCACTTTAACTACTAACCCACACTCTTCTACCGCACTAAGTACATCTGGATTCCATCAGAGCCCGAATATTATTTTTTAAAATAACCAGATCTTCGGAAAACAAAATCCCTCAAAGCACCAGAACAAAACCTCTGATCTAGAGGCTTTTCAGCGTTTTTGGGAATGAGAGATGCTATTGTTGTTACTAGAAAGGCAACAGTACAAGGAATGATCTATAGGGCACAAGTATGTTTGTTATGAAATGATTTGGATCCACAGAGAAATTCCACATGTGGCTTCCCCGCTGGTGACTAGAGGTTCCCACCTTGGCAGTGATCCTGGAGTCCCATGCCTACAGGCTCAGCAGCAAGGAAAGGGAGGGTGGATGCTGGAGGAGTAATGGGATCATCAGGCACTGAGGCTGCCGCTTGGCACGCCGACAATGTTTGTTTGCACCTCTTTGAAGATGAGAGATGAAAGTGGCGCCCACATGGGCTGCCTTTGATTAGCTTCTTATTTTTAACATTGCAGCTGCGATTATTTTTCTTTTTCTCGAAGCATTTCTTCACCAGCACCACATACTCTGAGGTTCCCTTCTCCAGGGAGGTTCAACTTCAAGGAAACATAACAAAGAGAAGTGTGAATGTAAAGGAGACTGGACAACTCAGGACCAGTAGGGAATTATGTCATTTTATTTTTAATTTTACTTCCATTTTTCCCCCAATCCCCCATCCTCAGTGGGTCGCAGAAAGAAAATACTTGTTTACTTCTTTTTTAATAGGGAAAATAAATGAGTCCTGGGATTGTACAGAGCTGTCATGAAGAGGGAAATGTCTAATGGTTCAATTCCCAGCTCTGTCACTGAACCACTCTGGGACTTGGGGAAAAGTCAGTTCGCCCATCTGTAAAATGGGATTTATAATGCGTTGCTTCTCAGGGGTATTGAAGGAGTATGAGTAGCATTGATGGAATGCTTCATGCACCTTGGATAGAAGGGGCAAGAGCCCTGTGAAGTGCTGTCCTTAATAGATACTTAGAGGAGTTTCCTTCACTGTGGTACTTATCTGACCACAGCAGCTGAGTGCCTCACAGCTACTGATGGATTTTTTTTTCTATTACCTCTCTGTATCATAGGACTGTTGCAGAGGAAAGCAAGGCAAATGGCAAATGGAATGGGATGGACCCAGACACATAGAGAATATGTTGTAAAGTCAGGACTAATCCTTTATTTCCTAAATTTCTGCCACAGCCATTTGACTTTTATCCTAGTTGTATGGATTTTGTGATCTGAAGGCATGACAGAAAGCCACCTTCCCTTCCTCCTACGCTGGCCAGTCACACTGTGGCTGTCTTCCTGCTGGATGAGGGGCAAGTGGTCCGGAAAGGGAGTCACTGTTGTGCATTACTCTATTTCCTATCATAACATTTTGGGGTTTGTTTCTTTCACCTGCTAGAGTAGTTTTCAGCCAAGAATTTAATGTTAATCCAGTTATCCATAATAAACTTTCTAGCTTTAACAGGATGATGGTAGAAAAACATCTAGATTTGCTGTTCCTCATTTTCGGGACTAATTTCTAGAGGTAGTAAAGAGCCATATATACAAGTGAGATCAGAGAAAACTGCTGTTAATTGATACTTCCTAAAAAATAGCTTCACGAAGTGCTGCTGCTTGTATCAGCTTAAGTCTGACTTCAGTCAGAGGGCTTTAAAAATGCGAGGCAGAGCCTGATAACAACAATTAACAAGATGTAAAGATCTTGAGCGGAGATAAGAGGAACAGCCAAGGATAAATAATAATCAAGCTCTCGATACTCACACACATCAAAAGAAAAAACTCAACTATGCATGTTTATATTTATTTATTTGTGCTATCTATCAAGACATTTACCAGCCAAAGAGAAATGGGGGCACACAAGTTGAGTAAAAATTTGTAAGATGCTCATGCAAATCCAGCCAACTCTGAGAGCAAAATCTGGTTTTACCAAATATAATACCCGCTAAACCCTCTAGAAGACACTTCAGCCTTCCTTTGGTCAGTCCAAAAAGCTTAGACTAATCCACATATAACATATGACTTAACCAGGTTTCCTTGTCTTTATGGCATTTCTCCTGCTCCCAAGAAAAGAGGCAGACAGTTGTTCCGGCCCAGTGCAACATCCAGGTAATCCCAATGCTCAAACATGATCCTGCTTAACCCAGTTCCCCATGAAGGAATAAGCCAGTCTCATAGGCTCTTCTCCGGGATATTAGGAAGAGGTATACTGTACAGGACAGCTTATAAAGTATACTTGATTCAGATTCACTCCAGAGAAACAACATATTCCAGTCCTACTCCATCCAGTCACCCAGACTCCAGGACATTAAATTAACCTGCCAAATTTACTGCAGGCCATCTGACCATACCATGTAGCCCACAGTAAAGACAAAATCTATACCTGGCTACGATGAGGAAAGCAGGCAACTCTGTGGAAAGCTAGTTATATCATTCAAGGAGATCAACGGAGAGCCCAGGCTTGGAGGCCAGTGACCTTGGATTAACACAAAACTTAAAGGAAAAATTAATGGTCTCAGTTCAAGAGACCATAGCTGTTATTCCAGAGAATTCAAAAGCCAGCCCTGCAGCTTACTGTCTGAGGAAAAGTGTTTAGTTTTAGAAATAGACCAAGGACTCACCCATTGCTGGTACAGGAACAGAGGCACAGAGCTGCTTTCCCAGGATGGTTGCCTGTGCCACACAGACAGGTTCTTGGTGGCACCAGGTGTAGTGTGACACTTTGTAGTAGTTTTTCTGGAAGAAGTTACTACTCACCATAGAGAGCTTTCCATGGGCTGTCTCCAGAAGGTGCTTCCTTGGGGGTCTCCCACACAGATAACTTTGAGGAGGTGGCAGGGGAGTGAAGCACCTGCTGACAGGTCTGGAGGCCACACACACTGGTAAGATGAATTTTCAGGCCTCAGATTCCTCAGTTCTGCCTCAGAGCATCCTTTTCTGCCTAAGCCTTTTCTCAACTTCCTCAACTGCCCCAGCTCATCCTTAACCCCCTCAGGTCAGCCTTAACCGCCCCCAGCCCAGCCTCAACCACCTCAGGTCAGCCTCAACTGCCACAGGTCAGCCCTAACTGCCCCAGCCCAGTCTCAACTGCCCCAGCCCAGAGCAGCAACAACCCCTGAAGGGCTGAGCAGGGGGCTCCAACAGTCACAAAATGGTGGCCATGGAGAGGGTGCCCAGTACTCAGCTTACTGAGGAACCAGCACAGCTCCATGTAGATGACACAGCCAGATAGTGCTTCACAGAGGAAAGGCAGCCATGGCAGTGGACTGATGCCTGCTCCTCCTGAGGCACTGCCTGAGGGACTAGGAAAAATG
This sequence comes from Falcunculus frontatus, assembly GCA_013398115.1. NCBI lineage: Eukaryota > Metazoa > Chordata > Aves > Passeriformes > Falcunculus > Falcunculus frontatus. The sequence continues at coordinate 56,973 of VZRV01001683.1, read as the reverse complement.
GCATAAAATGGCAGGAAATGGTGGGAAATGGTGGCTGTCTCAGGGGCCCCTAAACTGGCCTCAACCTCCCACAGAATTGGGCTCTGACCCGCTAGCCACAGCACTGGCTGTTAAAAACCTTCTCTCCAGTGTAAACTCCAGCTGTACCCACAGAACACTCCCAGGAAGGGCTTTCAGAGGTACAAAATGTCCCTACCCTGTCACAGCTGACCCTGATTTAGAGGGGACAGCTGAAAATGAGACCTGCCCCACCCAGCAGATAAGTCCTAGAGAAAGCTAAGAGATGTCTTATTGTGTTTCATTATTTTTTAATTTAAATGGCCATAATGAGGCCCTGGAAAGAGCAGGTTACAGGGACAGTGGTGTTCAATGGAAGTTGTACAGTGTCAGGGGTTTTTTTTGGGTAGCCACTGACTGCTGGTGCAGGCTAGACACGTTAATGTACTTCTGCTGCCCTTAACACCTCTTGTTTTGTTTTCATTTAACCATTTTTAGGCAAGAATGAATTTTTGGGTGTACAGGTCTGTGCACAGTAGGGCTGTGCTCTGTCATGTGGCCATACAGGATACTGGCATGCAAGTCATAGCAATGCTGGCTATGCTCATGATCTGTAACTTTCTTGGGGACTTTTTCGAAAATTACTTTTTTTTTTTTTTTTTTTGCACTAGGTGAGAGATCCAGGAGGCTGATCCCTCAACTGGGGACCAGTAGGTCCCATTTGATGTCCAGCTTTTGTAGTGGAGCTGGCTGCCACATTGTGGCCTGTTCCCCTCAACATCACATCTGGCTGATGTAAAACACACGTGTTTTGACTGAAGCTTTTTCTTTAAAATGCCAACATTAAAGGAAGGTTTGCTTTGTAAAACTGAAACTGTAAAACTCTTCTGAAACCAAATCTGGGGGATTAAAAGAACCACATGAAAAGGGATAAATATGACCTGGACATTTACTTCCTGTGCAGAAGTTCGCTGAACATGTGCCTCCCAGCCTGTCAGTGCAAAACAAGACCTTCTGCGCTTATTCTCAGAAGGAAAAAAAAAGGAGAAGAAGAGAGGAAGACATGACCACTTCTTTCTGTTTCATGGCTTATGCCAGATACATTGATTTCCTCACAGTGGCATCTCATGCACCTTAAAACCAGAAAGATGCACAACTAGTAATAAGAAATTTAGTATTAACAAACTATTCTTACTTGAACTATATGGTAAAATCCAGCTTGATCCATTTTTAACTGGGAATCAGGGACAGAACTGCTTCGGGTTTCAGTGGGAATAAGATCAAACCTAAAGATACGATGGACTGAGTCCAAGGATTCTCTGATGATGTACAGAAGAAGCACTTGGATAGACAGAGCTTCAGTTAGTCAGAAAATGGCTCACTTTCAAACAAACTAATGCAAGATGTTTATATCAGTATTGTCCATTTCAAGTATTAAAAGTAATTGTTGGGTTCCAAAACCAACTTTACTTAAATATTATGAGACTTGAAAGGAAAAAAAATCAGTTATAGATTCTTTCCTAGGTTTTGAATCTTCAAGAAAATATCACATTTTTTCTGGTTTCCTTTACTAATAGTGAACTGCTGGAAGCTTGATTATTTTTAAAACTGAAACTGACATTGTGATTTATTATAGCAGGATTTCAGAAGACAAGATTCAGGAGGAAGAAATAATATAAAAGCAGGCAATACATTAAAGTCATTATTGTCCTCAAAACAACTTTTTGATCTCAGGTCCCAGTACACAAATTGCAGAGGACAAAATGCAATATAATGTAAAATTTGGCACTGCCATTCTGTTTTGGCAAAAAAAGTCTCTTTATCCCAGTGAAGTTCCCTAGAAGCCAGTTACACATTAATTTGGGATTGTATTTCTCCTCCATGGACGATGACGTTAAATTACACTGAAAGTGGCGTTAGTTGCCCGACAGCCATAGTTTGGAGAAACACAACTTTATATACAGAGAGAAGACAGTACTTTGGCTATAAAGACAGCCTTCCAATAGAAAATGTTGGGCTCTGCACATGGAATGTCGTGGAGCACCTGCCTGCACCACTGGGTTGTAACTGCTGCAATAGCTCACCCTGTGGATGCACACATGGGATCCTAGCTGGATCTGAGTTGGAAATTTTCTGTTGTTCAGAGTACTTGAATCTGGAGTTTGTCAGTTCAGTCCCCCTGTTGTTTGACTTCTTTGCTTGTTTATTTTATTTGTTTGTTTTTTAATTTTAGAGTGATTAAGTCTGGATTGGTGCTCTTGGATAATGCTCCCTGTCCCATATAAGAGATATAGACACCCAGTAACTCCACACCATACTACATTTTTCCCAAATACTCTCCCAAGTGGGTTTCATCTTTGAGATGGACTCATCGCTTCTACTTGCAGCCTTAGTTTCTAATTCCATGGAAGCCCTTCCCATAGTCTGCTACTGTATAGAGGTGGTAAAGAAATCTTCCTTCTGTCTAACCCTGACACAATTAAAAAAAACCCAACCAAATGAACTTTTATTTGCAAGCCAGAACCAAGCAAAACAAAGATGTGCTTCAAAGTAATTGTTCAATAGAGAATAAACAGTTCCCAAGTCCTTTCCAAATCCAAAGTGGACAGTTCCTCAGTCATTTCCAAGACGGAAAGAGGCCATTTTATGATCCAGAAAGCATCCATTTTCTGTGTCAGTCCTAAGCCAGGGAGGCTTGTGCCTGAGTCAGTTCTAGGGGGGGAAAGGCTGGCGTTTTTCCAAGCTTGGGAGCGTTGCTATCACAGGAATTGTTTGGTGATGCCATCCCAATAAAGCTTCATTACGGTGTTCTTCTTTCTATAAACCTCAGTGCCCTCCAGTGTCCCCAGCAATCACTTATCTAATATTAGGATATTAAAAAATATGGAAAGATTTTAAAGAGACTTATTAAAATGCAATTAGCAGCATGTACGACTTAAGCAGTGAGATTATTTTAAAAAATGACTTGATTGTGTGGAATGCCACGCACCTTATAGAGATAATAAAGCTGCCAATCAAGTCCATTTTCAAATTAGGAAATTTTCATTCTTTTTTTACAGCCCCCTAAGTGAATATTAAAACTGATTATTAACCTCGGAGTGTAACAGCAGCCCCTGAGCCTGTGAGCTCTGAAAGGGAAGTTTCATAACGGAGGGTAGCCTGGGCTTCACTCCCCATTTGGACTGAGATCTCTGTGTTTATTTAAAGGGACAGTGCTCACCCTTTGAATAAGGAAAGCTGGAAAGCCTGCCTGGGTCCCTTGTTTAGAAAGGGGCGAAACTCCAGAGCTTGCCATGCGAACCTGGGAGGCCAAAGCACACTGGCTGCAGTGGCCCTGCCACGGTGCTGCAAGACTGTGGTATCGTGCAGGTAAGGCTGCCCCCGTACGTCCGATCACAGTATCTCCACGAATCCTGCGCTCCCAGCATAGAACCCGCCTTTTGTCCAAGGAAAAATGTGTACATTAAATGAATGTTTCTGTGGGAACACACCTCTTTGACATACTCAGGTTACTGTGCATAGATTTTCAGTGGCTGTTATCATTCTCAGTTTATGTTATTACTTCCCTCGCTAAATGTAAACCCCTGTCATTTACCTCACCTTCTTTTTATTTAATTTCTGTCCTACTGAGAGACAATCAAGTGTGACACTTCCTGCTATTTCACTTTGATGGAATTTTTATTTCATTTATAAAAAAGGATCTTTCTCTGAGAAATTAAGTCACATTACCTTGACAGGTCACTCCTTTCGCAGCTCTTTACTCCACTGTCAAAGTAGATTTACTGATGCTTCCTGGATTTCTCTCTTCAAGCATGCAAACTGGAAACGATGAATTCTCTGGAAGGCAACAAGCTAATTCTTAACTTGAACGCTTTATTTTTGGAAAAATGCAAAGATTCAAAAGGAGTCGCTTAGGAAGGGGTAGTCAGAGATTCCAACTCCAAAGCAAGAGAATGTCCTTAACTTTAAATATATGCTTAAATTTACCTTTGCTGATCTCTTTGGGAACACACACAGGTCTGAAGATAGGAATGTGGACACTTCCCCATACTGGAGCCAAGCTGCTTTGCAGGAATGAGAGTCCAGACAATACCTAAACAGAGAGAATGTCACTGAGTTTGGAAGCATCTAGGATAGAAGTTATTTTACCAGCACATGTACAGTCTCATGACTGTAACTCCCTCTAGAATCTAGCTGTGGCACCTGGCTCTACTTAGGATTTGCATGGAAGCTATCTACACATCTTTTCAAAGTAAATAATCTGCCTGGGTTGGATAATGGGGGTTAGGAGTATGACAAACTGGCTTAATAAAATGTCAGCAAGAGCCAGGTTTTAAGTCTGGAATGAGTCACAAGTGAAACAAGTTTAGTGGCCAGGGTTCACCCTTGATCTTGCATTGTTATTTGTCTACATCACTGAGTGACCACAAGTCATCCAGTGTAATTCAGCATAACTGACAATCCAGTATTGGCAAAACTGTCTGGGTGGAGAGGGGAGAAAGATGTTACTGCCTCGTTAGTCATGGCACAGTTAATGGGAAACACTGAAGAAACAGTAGCCACAGAGACGGCATTAGACCTCCAAGTCTCTGCTGAAAAGCAGCATCCCGAGCACACCCCATGTCTTGTGCTGCTCCCGAAGCTTTCAATGCGCCTCTCTTCTGCTCCCCAGAACGGAGCAAGTGTTTTCATGGCTCACCCTTTAGGCTGGTCTGGGTGGAGAATGTTTGTAGTGGTTTAATATGCTCATCGGGATGAACTGAGCATCAGTGATACTTTGGGAATCAGAAGGGAAAGAAATGCAGTCAGTCAGTATCGAGGTACACCAGAGAAGACATGTGGAGACTCGGGGAGCTATACTGCAGGTGGGATACTAGAAATGCATAAAAGAGTTCTGAAAATAACTGTTGGTTGTTGTTTTTTGTTGGTTTATTTTCCCCATTTCCATAAGCAACTAATCACTGATAAGCAAATTTCATGATTTGAACCACACTGGCAATGACAAAGAGAATTAAGGATATGTAATGGACATCTAATCCTTGGGTCTGCGAGCTACTAAATGTATGGTAATGCCAGAACAGTAAATAACTCACAGCTATTAACATATTCTAAAATTAGTTCAAGCAAAACAAGCGTTCACTAATACTGAGACAATTCCTGGCAGGGAAGAGAGATTATGGTCAAGGGAAAGATTTGAACAAGTGTTATGAAAGAGTGATTGCCAGGCTGGAAAGAAACTTCAAAAAGCATGAAGACTTTGTCCCAGAAGCTGCCTTGCTTTCCTTGATTAGGATCAGCTTCAGGAAAAGCCTTACCGTGGGTGCTGGCAGAACCAGACGTGAAAAGAACAAACTCTACCTAACGCCAAATCTTCCAGATGCAGCTTTGACAGCAGGAATTGCTCTGCAAGTCTGTTTCAGAAACTCGACACAGAGTTACACAAATGGCAAAGCAGTGGGAACTCTGATATGTAGCAATTCAAATATATTAGACCAACCAACTGAAAAAATAACCTTGCATTATTTGTAGCAGCTTATTGACCAAGGTAAGTTTTGATCCAAACATTCCTGAGCATGGAGGAAGTGAATAACTAAGTGACACAGTCACAGCTCCTGTGTTTCTTCTCTACTCCTAAAAATAGGCATTGAAAATCTGAAATAGAAATCTGTATTTTTCTTTATTGTTGGAAAAGGGGAGAGAGAAGCATATTGAGAGCATCCCTTCACTAGAAAAGCGTACTTTCAAATCCTGGGATCTTGCCACCCGCTCTGAGCTTTCCCCACCCAGCTGTGTTGCAGGATGTGTGACTGCTCCAGGCTCCCCGTCTGCCTCTCGCAGTCCCTCCAGGTGTCAGCCTTGCACTTTGCATGAGGTTTTCTCCCCTCAGCCACATCTGGAATGAAGCGCTGGGTTCAGTGGAGATTCCTGACAAGAGAGCATCAGAGATCTTAAAATATTAAATGCATTCCCTAATTTAATTTCAGAAAAAAGTGCTGAATTATCAGACTCCCACCAGGCCTCCCTCAGAAGGGTCAAACTGATGCCATGGTGTATGGGAGGGGATCTAAATGGGTCCATTAGCTTTTGGGAGGATCTGCCAAGGAAACTGTGAACATTTGCCAGCCCAGAAACAGTCCAGGAGCCAGGACTTTCACTTGAGTTTTCTTTTTTTAGGATGCAATTGACATGACTGTCCTTTCCTTGGCCTTAATCCCTAACTACTTCCCAAGACACTAAAAGCTTTTGCTCTCCTCTGCACTCTTGCACGTATATCAGGACTACACTGAGATTTTCTCACTGGATCTCATTGCGGTAAAGCCACCGGAAGCTCGAACGCAGGAAAACATACGCAGGCCCACCACAACATCTGACCCTGTTCTGACTTCAGGGTTAAGATTGCTGACAGTGCTAGTTTTTGGTTTAGGTCGAACACTCTAGGAAAGACAGCAAACAGAGATAAATGGGCCTTGTCAGACACGCTTATACCTAGAGGACTGCACAGATAGCCTGGATGTCAGCAGCAGGATTCCCCTTAGGATGTTGCTGTAATTTACAATATTGCTCAGAATTGCTGCAATTCTTCAGGCAGGTCAAATTTCGGAGGGATACTTAAAACTACATGCATGAGCAATAATGCATGAAACTGTGAAAACAGAAATCCATCCTTTAACAGAGCAAGAAGGGGTTTGTGTCAAGGTTGAGGTATGTGGTGTGGGAAGCTTGCAAAAATACAGCGTTTGTTTCAGATTTAAGTGTCTTTCCGTTTCATGAGTAGAAATTAGAGGTGTGGCAGAGTCTTGATGTCATAGGTTTTGAGATGACATCCATAGATGAGAAACTGGGTTGAATTTGGGGTTTAATTCTTGTAGTGTAGCCACAGAAAAGCTGTTTGGTGGCAACAATTTTCAGTAACTTCTGTGCTGAGAAGGCTTCAAATATAGGCTGTGATGGATCCAAAGGGCTGTATACATGAACTGTCATAGGACAACTAGCAAACATGATAATGAATGCAGTTTCCACAAGGTCTTTCAAAAAGTCTGAGTGTTTCAAATTTTTATGGTTGTTAGGACCAAGTTTGTCATGACAGCACAATTCTGGGTGTCAGGTGTCACTATGGTTTTTCACTATGGGCTTGCAGAATGACCTTGGGGAGCCTGGCTTATCCCAATACCTCAGTTTTCCAAATGGTTACCTACAACATTACTAGCCAGAACTGGATTAATTAATTGCATTATAAATTTAAGGGCAAAAAGAAGACATGAAAAAATTCAGAAAGAGAAAGAAGTCGATCACTTCTGGCAGTTTCAACTACACAAAAAGTCCATTTGGTCACATTAGGTTGATCGGTAGCTCTCGCCACTCTCATCAAGGATGACTTTCACTTCTACAAGCACTAGTTCTCCCCTTTCTGTGGATGTCAACTATTTCTCACGTAAAGGTCTCGCTCCTCTTTCAGAATTTCCTGTATTAAGGCAAATTATGTGTTCCTTTCCTTTCCCTGCTGAAAGTCATTTACATGAAGAATTACAGAACTGAGATTATAGATACTGGGGCAGGGAATGCAGAAATACAGCTTAGGCTGGAAATTTGGGTGGGACTCAATTTATGGTGGACAGCCAAAGAACAAAGGTCTGATGTCATAGTAAATCATTTATATTGCAAATGATTTAAAATAATGAAAACCCATATGCATTAAATTTTGACCTGTACATCCATTTGAGATATTTTAAGTAGACAAAAGATAGATTTTACATAAATCCTCAGTAAATGTATTTCGAAAAAATATCACCGGGCAGTAAAGCCTAACTATTTTAAAAACAGCCTTTGTCTTATCCTTCAGCTCTTGCTTCAATGTGCATCATTCAAAACCAGCAAAAAAATACTCAGACTGTCTGCCCTGTCCTTGAGCGAAAAGCAGAAAAAACATAGAAGGAAAACTAGACAAAACAGCTTGTGAACAGATGCTGCCAAAGCTGTCGTTCACACTATTCCAGGTGTTAGGGGAATAGTTGTTACACCTTACCCAAGCCACCTGTGGCTTTTGAAGGAGTCTATTTCCAACCCCCTGTGTAAATTCCAACACTTGTATTCAATATTCAGAACCTGTCACAAACCAACACACGCAATTTTATGGACCAGTTCCCAGTCGGCGGGTTTTATCCTTCGGTTTATGCCAACCTATGCTGATGGAAGTTCATGCTCTTCTAGCATGGAAGTCCATGCTAGGAGTTACTATAGAATCTAGCCAAAAAAGAGTCTCTGAATCCTAGCTCCAGTACACTGTACAAGGCATCAAATTCCTTTGGAAGATGCCTGGCACATCAGCACCAGGAACCGAGCTCTGGGAACTGACTAGATACCTCTGTGAATCTCAGGAAGAAATTCTTCCCAGGCTCTGCTATTGGATGCTCTAGAAAGGCAAGGGAGATGACTTGCAGATAGTTTGATCTAACTCTGCCAAACAAAACAGAGCAAACTGAATTTTGCATTCTCCGTGTGCAAGATGCAAACGTCGGACAGTTCCCACAGGTACCACTCAAACAAGAGGGTGGAGATGGCAGATAATCCCCACTGCTGTTTTGAACTCTTCGCAGCTCACAAAGGTAGGAGCCAGCAGTGGCTTTGGAGCTCAGAGGGGCCTTTTGTCACCATTTGGGTTTCCAGTTACTACAGAAGATTCTTAGTTCCTACCAGAGCCCTCATCCAGGCCAGTTCTTTTGTTTGCTGGAGCTGGGTTTGCTGAGTAGCAGCCTGGACACCACTGCACCTGGCTGGCTGAGCCCCAGAGTTCCAGTGACATGGACTCCAACCAGCCTCACCCAATAGCTACTAGGGCTGAAAGGACCCAGACTGATGGCCACTGAGCCCTTCTGGGACTTTAGAAGAGCCAAACCTATAAAAATCTGATTTTCATTGTGTTTGTTGAGAGATTAAAAAACACATCACCTGTTCTAATCAGTTTGGAAGAGCTAAGTAAATAAGGATATGAATCAAAAGGAATGCGGAAACTCTTCAAGAAACAGGACTAAACTATCTCAGGCGGATTAGAAATGAGATAATTGGAATCATCATTTCATAGGATCATGGGAAAATTACCTAAAATATTTCAGGCACTATAATGAAGTCTTGAGTGTCGTTTTAACTGAGGGAATTAGGAGGAGTGTGAGAACCATGGACTAAGTGATCTTTCCAGGTACTTCATGTGGGTGCAAGCTACTTATTTTGTTTCAGGGAAACTTTCTTTAGTAGTTGTTTTAGACTGCTGGGTATGAGTAAATTTTTATGTTGATAACTTGCTTGTGAATGGAAAGCTCTAATTATGGTAGGTATTTATAGAGAAACTGTTCATCCTCCTTATATTCCTGCCTTATTCTGAGAAACTCGATGTTGTGGGGGGAAAAGAAAAGGCTTCCACTGAGCGAGGAAGAAAGGCTGGATTTATTAACGAATGACAAAATCAGGCTGTCTGCAATCTGACTACACTGATATGCCACTATTCATGAAATTCTCCTGCCTCTTACTGCTCTGTGATTAGGAATAGGCCCAGGCACTTCACGTTTTTCAGTACCCACAGTTGCACGATGTTTTTCTATCAGGAGCTTATATTTAGGTGCCCATTGATGTTGTTTTTCATCCCAAGTGCTTTTGGGAGGGTGAACAGCTGATCATTACATTGAGTTTGCTTGTACCCATGAGCACACTTAACCTAGAGCAGCAAATAGTTATTGTATTGCATTTTGTTTTGTGCCTGTGGGCACACTTAAGTCAATATACATGATGGCTAGCACCACATATTGTATTTGTCTGCACCCACGGGCCCTTGGAATTGCCAGTGTGAGGGAATTGGTGAATTAACTAGTGGTATGCCCACTGGTGTAGTTACTTCAAGAGCAATGCTACTGTTAATTGCTTAACTTAAACCTAATCGAAAACGCAAAATTACAGAAGGAAAGTGCTGCAAGAATCCCAATTCACACAGGAAATGGAGAGTAACATTTGCTTAATTCTAAGCTTGCTTGTTGCCAAAACTGAGGAAGAAGCTTTTGGGGCAGAAGTCTCTGTTATGGCTAATTGCCCTTCTTTCCCTCCCTGTTTTACAGCAAGCACAAAGCTCCCTACTCTCGTCAAGCTTTTACCTGCATGAAATCTAGTTCAGGGCTGGTGCTTTACTCTGCTCATCAGCGGAATTACCACCAGATGCTGTGTGAGATGGAGGTCGCTCTGGCTCAGCACCACAACAACCTCTTCCACAGCGCTATTGCTAAACTCTGAGTGGAAATGGTGCAGCAGGTAATGTTGACACGCTGCAATTACCGCTCCATCCGCACAGCATGTTCAAACAACACTGGCTGTCTCCATGCTGACTTGGCAACACCAGAACTGGCTTTGGGATGTATATCGTGGATCACTAGAAAATGTAGGCATTTCAGGAGCATTAGCATCTCTTGTTAGCCTGTATCTAGTCAGGTCCTCTCACAACTCTGTTGAAAAATGGTAATTAAATTATAAGATTGAGTCTAGAGTCACACTGGCATAGATGGGCTGAGCTTCAGTGGTGCTGGGAGCCAATTTTTGCACCTGAAGGAATCTAAAGTGGGAGTCTTAAATACTCTCAGCAGAAGCCATTAATGCAAGGTACTGGATTAACCTTTTCTAGCAATAGAGTCATCTGTCCTTATTAATAACCCTTTATTTTTACTTTTTTTTTTTTAAATTTTGAGACCAGTGCAAGGAAGATCAAGCTAGAAGGATACTGAGTACACAGACTGGATGAGTGCCACAAAGGAGCAGATGAGGGGAGGAAAAGGTGGTCAAATAATTTTCCTTATAATAGTATGGTACAGTCCACAGGTTAAGTTCCTGAGCTGGTTAGAGAAACGTTGCAGTGCACTTTTTCGCTATGATGATGGCAGGCAGGACTTCACAGCTCTGCTAATGCCAACCCTGTGTGGCTTCCTGTTCATATAGATCTTGTAATAAATACTGATTGTGTTACAGATGTCGCTGGTGTGACTCCTGGCTAATGTGACTGACAGACCAGATAAGCCCACTAGTAAAGTACCAGAATAAAATAAGTTGGAGATGTGGAATGGCACTTATCCAGGTGGAAAATAACAGATTAAAACCGTAGAACAGTTACTAATGTATACCTTTTTAGTATTATCACTGCAAAGTAAAAAAAAAATAAAAATTGAGTGTTTACCTAGAGGGTGATGCTACTGGAAGCAGACAGTTAACCTTATAAAAGAGACAAGACCAGGTGGAAAATACCACGTTTCCACCACTAGTATTTTTCTCCTCTGTGTGATTCTCTTGCTCACGGCCTTGTCCTTCCTGTGACTGCAGCTCAGGAAAACCTGTGTAGATGAGCTCTTCTGAACTTTTTTTTTTAAGAGGCAGAAAAGCAGCAGTAAGAACATGAGTGTCCCTTAGCCATGATGTCTTTGGAGTTCAGAAGGTTATAATACTGTATAATGACATATAACCATTAAGTCTTTCAATTAAGTTAGAGGAAATTGGGTTTAGAGAGGATTAAGCCATGTTGTAACAAACACTGGGTATTAAAGGACAGGGCCAGAATTACTAGCTTTTTTAAACTTCTAGCAATCCTGCAAAATTGTTTTACACAAGCTCAGCGAGCAGGGCAGTAAATGGGGAAGAGGCACAAAACCCCCTCAAACATCTTGAGGAATTCATGAAGACATTGATTTTCAGCAATGAACCAGTTGTTGGGGACAGTGTCAGACTAGACAAAGTATGAGATACAGAACTGAGCTACCATGAAACTGCATTAATCAGCCTGGTTAATCTAGTTCTTCCCAAGGTCCTCAGGGAATACCTGCACGAGATCTGCAGAGGCATGGTGGATCAATTCTTCCTACCCAGTGCAGAATGATGCTGTTCAAATGCCAACATGACTCAGCTGGTATTGCTCACATGTCTCTGCTGGCGAGAGGGTTTGTGTCCTTTTCCAACTTACAGATGACATTCAATGCCAGCACTGCCAGGGTGATGCCAATAACAAATGATTGCATCTCTAATGTTTCCATCCTCTTCTGTCTGGTTCTGTGAAAAAGGGATCTTCAAGTGCACGTGGAGTCTCCTCCTGCCCAACTGGAAGAGCCCTGGGTACAATTCAGATGATTCACAGGGAAGTTCTCCCCAGGAAAGGAGACCTCTCATCTTCCCTAGAAACACTGCTCCAGTACTTAGGCCTTGTTAGAAGAGTCTGTGATTAGTTTGTTTTTACCCGTAAGTTATCGGAGGGGTTTTGGTTTTTTGGGGTTGTTTTTTTTCCTTGTTTTGGTTTGGGTTTTTTTTTG
>VZRV01001683.1:0-44544 GCA_013398115.1 Falcunculus frontatus | reverse complement strand
TTTTTTTTGGTTGGTTGGTTGGTTTTTTGGCTAGAAATCACAGAACCACAGAATATTCTGAGTGGGAAGGGACCGATAGTATCATCCAGTCCAACTCCCGCACAGCACACCCCGACAATGCCACCCTGTCCCTGAGAGCCTTGTCTAAACACTCCTTGAGCTCTGGCAGCCTTGGGGCCGTGACCATTGCCCTGGGAGCCTGTTTACTGCCCGACCATCCTCTGGGGGAAGCATCTTTTCGTGATATATTCGCCTAAACATCCCCTGACACAGCTCCAGCCGTTGCCTCGGGTCCTGTCACTGGCCGCAGAGATCGGAGCTACCCCTCCGCTGCCCCTCACGAGTAACTAGTTGTAGGCTGGGGTGAAGTTCCCCCTCATTCTTCTCCATGCTTGAACAGGCCAGGTGACCAAGTTTACATTTTGGTGTTTTGTTTTGGTTTTTTTTTAAATCAGGTGCGCTCCTTCTTTCTGGTAGCGAAAACGGAAGAGAGGCGTCGCCGCACTCCGGCAAGACTGTCTTTGCTCGCGGCTGCTCCGGGCGAGCTACTCGGGGCCGGCCCGGGGGCCAACGCCTATTGCAAGGCTGGAGCTCTCCTACTGCCGCCCTCACCGACAGGCCCCAGACGGCGCCGGCTCCCGGCAGCTCCCGCGCTCGCGCAGGCGCGAGCAGGGGCGCACCACCGGCCCCGCGTTTGGGGGAGCGCGGCTTGGAGCGCTGCCGTCGCCGGTTCCGAGAACGCCGCCCGAGCTCCGGCTGAAAGCGGGCGGCGCGCGCTGGGGCATGGCCGGGGTTTCACGCTCTCCCGCGTCCCGAGCGCCCCTCCGCAGTTCATCCCCCCGCCGCCTCCTCCCCCCCCCCGGTCGCATGGAATGGTTCGGCCCGCGGTCCGGCCCGGCCTCTGAGGGGCCGCGGCCGCCATTTTGTGCGGCGGCGGGTGGAGTGCGGTGGAGGCGGCGCCGAGGGGTTCTCGGGACGCCGCTCCCTTCCCTGGCCGGTGAGCGGGGCTCGGGGTCGGGTGGGGCCCGGCTGCCCGCGGTGCTGAGGCGGGTGGAGTCGCATCCGGAGGTCGCAGGCTCGGGCGGGCCCGGCGGGCGGTGGGGCCGAGGGGGGCTGTGTTCCCGGCTCCATGGGGGGAGCCTGTGGCGCCCTTGGGAATTTCCGCCGTGCTCGGGGACCAGTCGTTGTTGGTACCTCCGTAGCTCCAGGGCGGGCTGAGGTGCCGGTACGGTAGGGCCGGAGGCTTTAGCGTTAATGAATGGCGCGTTTCGGTGCCCCGTGTTGTGTAATAAATACATTGAGACTCGTGCCTCAGGGCGAAGAAGATGAAAGCCAAGTCAGGGGGTATAGGGTGATCGCTTACGCCTGCTGTATGCCTTTTGTACTTTAGTAACTTCCAGCGAAGATGTCGGAGTATATCCGGGTGACGGAGGACGAGAACGATGAGCCCATCGAAATCCCGTCGGAGGACGACGGCACGGTGCTGCTGTCCACGGTGACGGCGCAGTTCCCCGGGGCGTGCGGGCTGCGCTACAGGAACCCGGTGTCGCAGTGCATGCGGGGAGTTCGACTGGTCGAGGGCATCCTGCACGCTCCCGAGGCCGGTTGGGGAAACCTCGTCTACGTCGTGAATTATCCCAAAGGTTTGTCCTCGTGGCTTCGGTTCTTTGTACAAGGCTGCTTTCTTTAAGGTTCGAGTCACTGCTGATCTAACATGGCAACACTGTTTCTCTTTAACTCTCTGATTCACAGAGATCAATGATTTATTCAGGTGTCTGTCCTGCCGGGTAGGTTTGACCCCACTGAGTTTTTAATTTTTTTAACACTACCTAAACGAGTACTTTAATGGCAAAGTCTTGTGTTATCCCTGAAGGATAGCCTCGTATAGGCCTTCAAAGACTGTAGTGTACTGTAATCTCTGTACTCACAGACAGTTCTCCTCAAGGCATGGTTTGGTCAGAGGTACCATTTAGAAGTGCTCAGGAAAGGAGAAACCTGTCCACCCTGTTCCACCCCCCCAAAAAAAGAGGGGAAGGAAGTAAATTGCTAATGAAGTAGTCTTGTTAAAAATTCATGTTTTGTCCACCTCTTCTAGGACTGTGAATGTTGCTGGATAATACTTAAGTAAACTAATGCAGAACTAACTGGGTCAAATTGCATTTTGGAGGAGGACTCGAGTGTGGACTGACTTTGGTTCAGGGCAGTCAGATATTTGTTCCAATTAGCTCTCAGCAGCTGGTGTGTGTCTCTTGCAGTCTGTACTCTTTCTCATCATGGTTTATAATTTAACACCATGCAGTTCATAGTCAGTGGGTCAATTTCCAGAGCTGAGGATGTCTAATATATTTTCTTATATTCAGATAATAAGAGGAAAATGGATGAAACCGATGCATCATCAGCTGTGAAAGTGAAACGAGCAGTACAGAAGACTTCAGACTTAATAGTCTTGGGTCTTCCCTGGAAAACCACTGAACAAGACTTAAAGGAATATTTCAGTACCTTTGGAGAAGTTCTGATGGTGCAGGTAAAATCTGTTTGCAGCTCAAGTAAGGCGGGACACTGGGTAGATCTCAGGCTCCTGAGAAAGCAAGTAGAAACAAAGGAGCTGTATAAACTCGGACAGGATCAGAAGCTGTGTCTCTTCCTGAGGGTGTCTTCTTTTTCCATGAGCCTGTTAATTTTGGGGGAAGATGTTAAGGAATTAGAAGTTCCTGTGATAAGAATGTTTATAAGACCGATAAACTCTCAAACGGATTTTTACCAAATTCATTCAGTAACAACATGCTTCATACTAGGGGTTGCTTCTGTTTTTTTCCGCGTAGGTTAAGAAGGATATTAAAACAGGCCACTCGAAAGGTTTTGGGTTTGTTCGGTTTACGGATTACGAAACCCAAGTGAAAGTAATGTCTCAGCGGCACATGATCGATGGAAGATGGTGCGACTGTAAACTTCCCAACTCTAAGGTACTTTGGGATTTACTTCTGGTTTTATTTGTACTAAACACTCCAAGTGCACCTCTTCGTCAACTGTGTTAGGGGAGAGCAGCTGCACAGATTAACTGTCCGCTCTCGGATGTGGCTTTACTGTGAATGAATAGAGCAAGTGAGAGCAAGGAAGGGAAACAGGGAGGAGGTGGGTGAACTGGAAGTAATTGAAATGTTGGGAAAATAGCTCATTATGTGAGGGAATGAAGTACAGATAGGAATCTAAAAATAATGTGTTTGATGTCCAGCAGTACCTGCCTAACTTGCCTATTGCATGAATAAATGGAGAATAAAGGAGATAGAATAACTAGTTTGGGGAAGAGCAGAACAAGTCTTTGAGTTCCAAACTGAACCTGTAGCTTCTATTCTTGTCTCTATATGCAATTATTACAAAAAAGTGTTCTTGTGCAATGGCCTTGTCACTGTCCCTGTGTGTTGTTCCCATGCTCATTTTCTTGTCGCTCTCCCCCCTAACCTGTACCAAGGTGCAGCCATGTTCTTAGAATAGAACTTATTTGATTTATTTATTCTAGGTCTTAAACTTACAATCTCAAACTTTCTTCATCAGCAGCCTTCAGAACAGGCTAGATTAAGCGTGTGATTTACCATCCCGTAACTCAGTCCTCAAGGACTATAGTTGTGATCGTTTTTTCCTTCAATTCTCTCCAGCAAAGTCCTGACGAGCCTTTGCGCAGCAGGAAGGTGTTTGTTGGACGCTGCACCGAGGACATGACGGCAGATGAACTCCGACAGTTCTTTGCCCAGTACGGGGAAGTGGTAGATGTCTTCATTCCTAAACCCTTCCGAGCTTTTGCTTTTGTTACATTTGCAGATGATCAGGTAAGTCTTAAAATGTTTTAACTTCATAGACTACATTTTAGTAGCATGATAAAGTATCATTTCTGGAACTACACATGAAATGCTTACTTGTCCGCTGTCTCAGAAATTACAGTGGTATTAGTTTGATGTGAGTTATTGAATGGACTGAGATTGCCCTTTAGATGCAGCTGTGCAGACAGGATTTTATACTGCAGTTAGTGTAGTGATGAATGCAAAGCTAAATCACTTCAAATTGAATTAAGTACATGCATATGCTTTCTTTGCAGGATAAATATCTGCTCAGAATCATAGGGGATGTTTTGCGTTTTGTCTTGTACTACTAACATTTAAAAAAAAAAAGACATCTAACATACGTTTAATCAATCCCTTATTTCTTATAGGTTGCCCAGTCTCTTTGTGGAGAGGACTTGATCATTAAAGGAATCAGCGTACATATATCCAATGCTGAACCTAAGCACAATAGCAGTAGACAGTTAGAGAGAGGTGGAAGATTTGGTGGTAACCCAGGAGGCTTTGGGAATCAGGGGGGGTTTGGTAACAGCAGAGGAGGTGGGGGAGGACTGGGCAACAACCAGGGCAGCAACATGGGCGGGGGTATGAACTTTGGAGCCTTTAGCATCAATCCTGCCATGATGGCAGCGGCACAGGCAGCCCTGCAGAGCAGCTGGGGGATGATGGGCATGCTGGCCAGCCAGCAGAACCAGTCGGGGCCCTCGGGAAACAACCAGCCTCAGGGCAACATGCAGCGGGAGCAGAACCAGGGCTTTAGTTCAGGCAACAACTCATACGGAGGGTCCAACTCGGGGGCAGCGATAGGCTGGGGCTCGGCCTCGAACGCAGGCTCCAGCAGCGGGTTTAACGGAGGCTTTGGTTCAAGCATGGATTCCAAGTCGTCAGGCTGGGGAATGTAGACGCAGTGGGCTCTGATACTGACTGTATGGTGGGATATCAAATTTTTCTAACTCATGGTAAGTATACTGTAAATTACGTATATACTAAAGTTTTCCAAATGAATTTGTTCAGTGTGCAGTATATTCAGCAGTATTTTTGACATTTTTCTTTTCTAAAAAAAAAGAAAAAAAAAAGAAAAAGAAAAGAAAGGTAAAAGGAATTTTCTAAGTTTTGTTACATATCTAGTTGGAATTCTGAATGTTTGGAAGTGGACTGCTGTTTGCCCGATAGGTGAACTAACACTACAGTCGATAGGAAAGGTTCCTCCTGTAATATTTTATCCCTTGTTTCCTGGCTACCTGAATTCTTTGCATGTTCAAAATGGAACCATTGGTCAGAAACAGCATTCTCTCCCTCTTGTTTTTAATTTGATCCCACCATATGACTCTCCAAGCGCCCCGTTGGACAACACAGTGTCGTTTTTGTTTGTGTTTTTTTTTTTAACACTGTCTCCCCTCCATACTAAAGTACGATATGAAGGCTTCATTTAATCTCCACAGTTCATCTCATTTCAAATGTGTATGGAAGAAGCACTTCATTGAAAGCAGTGCTGTAAATATTCTGCCTTAGGAATACTTCTGTCTACATGCTTTCTCATCCAAGAATACTTCATCACACTGCACATGCTGCGTCTTAGACGGTGGGTGTTCCATTTTTATCCGCTACTCTTTATTTCATGGAGTCGTATCAACGCTGTGAACGCAAGGCTGTGAGATGGAACCAGAAGGCTGTTTGAACTTTTGAAACCATGTGTGGGATTGGTGGTGGTGCCGAGGCATGAGAGGGCTGGTATGTGCGAGATAAAGGAGCGAGCGCATGCAGAGACCTGGTGGTGCATTAATGGGATTTTATTTGACTTGGCGAGATGTCTCTCAATCCTGTGGCTTTGGTGAGAGAGTGTGCGGAGAGCAATGATAGCAAATAACGTACGAGTGTTTATTGCATTCAAAGGACATCCACATGTGGAAGACTTTAAGTGGGTTCTCTACCTAGTTAATCAATTAGTTGAATGTGTTACGTGAAATGGAATCTTTGTATTTCTTTTCCCTTATGTCAACTGCTGTGAATGCTGTATGGTGTGTGTTTTTTTTCTGTTAATGATATGTAAGTGTGGTAATGTGACTTGAAGGCGATGGGGTTTGTGATGAGAACATTGAGCTTGTGGTGTGCTTTGCAGTAGCTCTTTTAGCAGAGATCACTAGAGCTCAGTGTGCCTCTCCAGGGTGGAAGTTCCACTGTCTGTAAGATATCCATAAGAATGCTGTTTGCTGCAGTTTCGTGTTTGGATGCTTTTTATAAGATTTGTCACTGTAGGAAATTCTTAAATAAAACTGATTTAAGTAATATGTGTCTTTGTTTTGCAGCCCTGAATGCAAAGAATTCATAGCAGTTAATTAATTTTACCCTTTTGCGATGAACTTCTGTAAAGCTTTTTGCAGTCACTCGGTTTGTTTCAGATAAGCAGGTTCTAAAGGAGCCACCGCTCAGCACGTATCGATACCCGACACTCACCTCTAAGCCACTGTACCCTTGCACTGTGCAGTGACATAGATCTAAAATCCAGGTCCCACACCTTGGGGTGCCCGCACCTAGACTGGTAAGCAGCTCCCTCCAGATTTCATCTGTGCCAAGGAACGTTACTTGTTCTTTTAGCGGTTGAAGTTCCTTATCAGAAGCGGGTCGGGGGAAAGAGAGAGTTGCTGTCACGATGGATTTCTGTCCACAGCATCTCCTTCGGGGATGGATGTTTTTAACATGTTTTTAGGTCAGCCCACTCATGTGAAACAGGCTTCTGCCACATTTCCAGCCCCAGAAGAATGCTGTTAACTCCT
Source organism: Falcunculus frontatus (assembly GCA_013398115.1). Taxonomy (NCBI): domain Eukaryota; kingdom Metazoa; phylum Chordata; class Aves; order Passeriformes; genus Falcunculus; species Falcunculus frontatus. Next base: position 37,937 of record VZRV01001683.1, on the reverse strand, counting down.
GTTAAAACTAGTCACAGGAAAGACTTTGCAGCTGAATAAAGCGCTAGTAAATATACACAGACTGATAAAGTTTCAATCTGAACTAAGTTGTGACAGGTGCAGAGGTGTCACATAAGAGGCAGCTTCTTAACAAAGTGCACGGCGTTAGAGCAGAAACTTAGTGGACAGTTACTTCCACTTGTGGTATGAGCTTGAGGAATTGTGTTGTGTACTTGGGCTTGCAACCCACTGAAGCTTGGATCTGTATTTTTCTATACACCGTAATACTGTGCTGTAGCCGTGAATAGTCTGAATGTGGGTATTTACACAGTTTTTAACCTATGTAATTTTCAAGTGAATCTTCATTACTCTGTATCCCACTGAGGCATGTGAATAGCAGAGCATCTAAACAGCAGACAAAACTGCTTGGCTGTGAGTTTTCCACCTGCAGAATTAAAAAATCAGTTGGGCCTTAATGTACTTGGTGTAAAGAGGGTTTCTAAACACTCAGGCTGAGAAAGAAGTCCCACACATTTGTTCATATTCCACTGAAAAAGTTGCTTACATTTTTTTTTTTCTGCACCTGAATCAGAATAATCTCCAAACTGTCCCATCTGTGAATTTTGCATTTTAGCACTTGCACTATTACCAGCTACTTCTGCTGAGTAACACTTTAAAATGGTATTCTTGGACCTCCAAAGACTAACTGTGACCCCCCTGCAAGGAACCTCATGGTAAGTTTTTGTAATTAGCATGGTTTTAATTCTGTTTAAAGTGTTCAGGTTTAGGTTTAAGAGGCTGGTTGGCAGCACTGAGTAGTCTGCCAATTATAATTATAGCATTCCTTGACCTTCAAACAAAATCTCCTGAAAATTTTAGAATTTCAAGTTTCAGTAGCATTCTTAACTGCTTTGCATACTTTAATGTTTATGAGTAAATAAACTATCACTGAGAATACATTGAAGTGTTTTGAGTCTTCTTTCTTTAAAGAGATGCTTCGTTTTCAATTACATTACTCTAGAAAGTGAAATGCTAATGAAAGAGGAAGTTTATGTATATTGTAAGGGGGTCTATATCATAGAAGAAAATAGTTTTTCTGAGACTGCTTCTAATTCCAAGAATCCGTTGTCAGCTGTACTTTGACCGAAACTCTGAATGTGAAAGCTTGTTCTTCAGAAAACTGTTCAGAAAAACACTGTTTTTACAGCTGAGAGCAGGAACTTCTCAGCCATGGGCTGTGCAGCAGGTGCGTGTAGGGGCACAGGGACAACAGGGCAGGTAAATGCCTGCACATACAGCTGGTACCGCATACCTGAGGTGTGGGTGCAGGGACCTCGGTGCTCTGCAGGCTCTCACTGGACCTTTGTTCAGGCAGAAGCTGCAGTCAAATAAGAATTCACAGCACTATTTAAAAGAAAACAGAATATACTTTATGAAGAAATGAATAAAGCATGTTGTAGGCAGATAGCAGCTTTGTACAGCTGAAGGACTTCTAACAGCTGCTGGGACATTTCTTCCCCACCCCATCCTCTGCAATCAATCTTCCTGGCAAACACGTAGGTGTAAGATTTGTACTGATTGAGACTTCCTGCTCCGGTGTAACCAATACCGTTATCAAAGCGGACAAGATAATTTTTATAACCTTCATGAGTTAAATGTATTTCTCCCTGGCCACCTTTATAGTGTTTTCTCAAATTCCCAGTTTACTCCTCAAAGATGAGGGTTTTTTTTGATCAGCTGTATGGTAGGCAGCTGTTAGAACCCCACTGCTGTGCACAAGTGAGTCACCTCCTAACTCTCCTTGCCCTGTAGTTAACACCACTTGCTAGGGAAGCTCTTCAGGCTCAGCTTCCCTTCCTCCATGAACTCGCTCCACGAAGGGCAAAACAATAGTGTCAGCAAAAGCTGTTTAACAGTTTGAGATCTGAATACGGAATTATTGTGCTCATATGGATTAAGTTAATGATTCTAAATGTAATTCCTGGATTGTTTTGGAATGGTAAAATTGCTTGCAAATGAATATTTGATTTAGAATACAATTTTCATTAGTATTGCATCCCTTGGAAAAGTTCTGTAATCAAGAGAGACAGCATTGCTGAAGAATTTGGGCATGGAGGAGGAAGTGCATTTGTTCCGAATGTAAATTAAGGTAATTGGAATATATGGATATTCTAATCTAAAAGATAAGAGGGGCAATTATGCTATTACATTGTAAAGTGTTTCTCCCAAAACTCGGTTTTGGATCTTGACTAATTTTACAGAGTTATTAATTTAGCAGTTCAGGCACTAAAAAACCAAATAAAATCCACAACCCGTTACTCTGCAGTGAGGGCATTCTTTTCCCCTCAACAATACTGCTGTAGCGTAGTTCAATCTTCCTGTCAGAAGCAATGCCAATCAGTTTAAAAGCAACAATTTAGTGAATTACGAAACTGCGTTCGCTAAAGAGAGCTGGAATCAAGGAAAGTTCAGCTTTTTACTCTCCTCGTGGAGAACTGAACTGAGTTCTAGCCATTAATTTGCAATAGGGATCCTCAGGCGTAACCAGGGCCTGTTCAATAGTAACTGATTTAACAAATCTAAGGTCAATAATAGAAACTGCAGTCACAGTGTGGGGTTATCCTAACATTTTCAGTTTTGTTAGCATTCCTCCCTGTTAAACAGCACTTGTAGCACTTGTTCTGAAAATCAGCATAACATACAGGTAGCAACTGATTGTTAAAATGAACATTCTCCAGTGAAGTAGTTCTGCCTCACCACCTTAAAGGTACTCCAGGACAATCTAAGAAAGCCACGGGGCTGTACCTGCTCCGTTGCATAAATAGCAGAGTAGCCAAGCTGGGTAACTGTCCCCTGGCCTGCACGTGCATGTTGCTGTAGGCTGGTATGAGGCACAGGCTGGAATTTTTCCAGTATCTGTCACCATGTGACTCTTCACCTGCATCCCAGAGAACACAAATGAGAACCATGACTAGAACAGCTGGGCATTGTTTAGTACAACACAGAAGGGACACTCCAGAGGCGTCATCTGACGCCGTATTTTAGGTGTCCTTTGAGTCACTGCAGGCTTGTAAGAAGGTGACTGTGTCACTTCCCCGCCTCAGGCTATTCCCAAGAGCTAATCTATTAAATCCATTGATTGATGGGGAAATGGTAAGAAAGAATGATAAGAAAGCTCTCAGCTGTTACGGGATTAAGCCTACCTGGCTACTTTTCACCGTTCTTATGTGGCCTTAAAAATGCAAGTACGTCCCACAGTCAAAGTTCAGTTGTGTCCAGGTAAGGCTGGGGCATTCCGTCTGCACAGCCCCAGAGCCAAGGACCACGTTTAATTCCATCTTCAGGCCTTACCATTATGATTTGCCTTCTCGGGGCAGAACACGGCTTCATTCACACTGGCACTGAATTTTGGCATTGCATTTCCATACACACCCAGGTCTCCCAGTGTTTGTGTGGAATACATTAACTCTCACATCAGTTCCGTCATTCTGGGTTTCTACATAAACAGTGAATATGTGCATCAATTCAGACAGGCTATAAAGTGACTGCTAGGGTAAGGCTGAGCCTCCCCAAACCACAATCACCTAACAGTGATTTTAAAATAACACAAGCATACACAGACTGCCAAAACTGCCTGCCGAGAAGCTCAGTTCAGTTATTAAGAAATAAGTCTGAAACTCAGCATTCAGGAAGAATGTCCGTGTATTACTGTTTTAACTTCCCTGGAGAGATCTGTAATGAAAGAACATTGAAAAGTCTCACTACACTGGTCTTGTGAAATCTTTTGTAAAATCACTCTTTTCTTCTGATAATAATTAGAAGCAAATCTCTATGTAGCAGCGTCCAGGGCGTCAGCAAGGGCAGAAATAAACACAAGCATGCACAGACAGGAATAATTCTTCGGGGAGCATATCAAAGGACAATTGCTGACAAATCCAATGCACTGAACACACCTAATTACAGTATGTGAGCAACGGAAATTGGTAACGAGAAAGGGCGCCTGCGTGTTTAATCCCCGGGAAATTAAATCCAACAGGGTTGACAGGATTCACCTACGTCGAGTAGCATAATCCCGAGCGTCACGAGGGAGGCACGGCCGCCGCTCTAACGCGCCGCGCTTGCACCGGTGCACCCTGACCACGGGGTGGTGCTTCAGGTCCGCAACACGGCAAATCGGCACTGGTCACAGCGCACAGTTCTCCCCTTCAGAGCGAATTTGCTACTTACTGCTAAGGGCTGTTACCTTCTCTCTACACGGTTTCACTCATGCGGACATAATCTACATTTGCTGAGAATTAAAGCAAAAACCGTGACCGACTCCCGGTAATGTTCTCACACCAAAGGGGAGCAGTGACCTGCACACAACCTGGTTGCACTCGCAGGACCAGCCCAGGACATCTGTTGCCTTGACATATAACTTGTAACTCTTGACAAGTTAGGAAAATTGTTCCATAAAATAAAATCGTATGCCTGGATCCAAGTTGGACTGTAAGATCACCTGGAATGCTGGAGTTCTCTTAAAACTGTACTGTAGAAGTAAACTTCCTAGTAGCCACTTAGTAGTAGTACATGTAGTAAGTACACTACCAAAAATGTACCCGTGAAGCCACTGTTTCAAAGTATCACTGGTTGGTATTCAGGCCTTTCCAGCACGGAGCTGTGGGAATAGGGCAGAGGTTGTGATGCAGTCAATCAAGTCATCACTCATGAGTGATTGGTTTCAGTCAGTTTTCAAAGAGGAGAGCATTGGGGGGAAAAAAAGAAAACAAACCTAAAAGGACAAAACGTGACGGAGACGTGAACCACGAGACATACAGGGAGACACAACTGTACATTAACATGGTGAAACGTGGGCTGATGGAGATGCAGTAAAAGAGCTGGGCCTGTCTCATAAAGTCTGTGATGAACTGCAATAAACCTCACCTTACCTTAAGGACAACACGGGGGCACAACATTCCCGGGTGTGTCTTCACATTGAAGGTCTCCACGAATGCCAGCGTGACCAGGAAGCTCTTCTACCTGGATACTGTAGCTGCAGGAGCTGAGATTAGGTGTAGGATAGTCAGGGCCAGTGATTTCTCCAATTCTCTCAGTAGAAACCTGACTGACAGTGGGCTGGGGAAAAACCCTCAACCAAACAGCATAAAATTATGCTCATTGGTGTATTAACTGAGTTCAGATGCACTGGGTAAAGGTAGTGGATCATTTTCTACATTAGTCTATGCTTTCATGAAAGATCTGGAGCCACATATGTATCTGACTCTCTCCCTCTCTCACGGTGGGACTAGAGCATCAGCACTATCCAGTACTCCTGCTACAGGCGAGGGACAGCGAAGGACACTGGGAAAGCACCACTGATGCAGCTGTGGGGCTGGAGAGCAGAAATAAATGTGATAACTGGAAGCTCATCAGAAACATTCCGAGGTATTAGATTTGCAGCTTGTCTGCTGCTCCAGAGTATGTAGAGTGGTAAAATAGATATCAGCTCCTCAATTCCAGAAGCCTCTGAATGCAGCTCTTTCTTCTTAACGCCTTTTTTTGCTAGACATTTAGAATGTAATTGTATTCTTTGAGCAAAACCAGCTGTGCCTCTTGCTGACACAATTGGAGCCACAAATGCTCCCCTCTGAAGAGAAGCAAGAAGGAGCAGCCACAACTGCCCGGAGGATCTCTGCTTGTTGGCAGCATCTAAACACTGTGAAGTGGTGCTTTGATCAGCTGGGAGCAAAGGCTTTATGATGTGCTGCAAAAGCTGTATGAGCAATCCTGTAATTGATGAGGAGTGCTGGACTGGCTGATAACACCGCAGATTTTTGCACTTTTCTGACACTGAATTAATTGTGAGAGGGAAATTGTTCGACTTTGAATTGAATCCTCAAACACACCATGCTAACCTCCACCAACAAAAAGGCCATTATCCAGGCGTTAATTACAGATTATTGCCTAGAAACAGACTATACAGTTTAAGATTGCCATTTTAATGGAAGGGAACCAAGTTGTGAATGAGAAAGTGGACATTACTGTCCCTGAGCTAACCATGGACTTCATAAGCCAAGATTCTAAGCTTCTTTTACTTCAGAGAGAGAAGCTTGTTTCCACCCTATACCTATGTGTCAGCCCTACTTGCTGCTACAGGAAATATTTGGGTTTCAAGCATTTGCTGGGAAAGGAAAGCAGGAACAGGTAAAAGGATAATACTTTTTGTTCTATATTTGTGTGGCCCAGCTCAACTAAAATATCCCAACACAAGTCACAACACCTTTGGGCAGAAACAGAAAGTGTTTCTATAAGCACAAGCTGTAATTTCAGAACAATGTCTCTATGGTCATCTTCTCAGAAAGTTATGAGCAGCTGCTTTTATTTGACATGAACCTATTCATCACCCCAGCGGTTGAGCACCTCTGTGTGTCCCACTGAATTCATTCTCGTAGGTTTTCAAACACAACTGACAGTTACACGAAAAGCTAATAAACACCTAGAAATGCCTATTCTGTTAAAACTGAGCACTCTCCTAATTTATAAATCCTGTTTGAAATGCCTCTCTGGGTTCAAAGAAGCAGAGAAAGCTTTACTAATTTACCTGGAGGTTCTGGCTGCCTCTAAGTCCAGCCCAACAGCCCAGTGCTTTGTACCAGGAGAGATCAGCTGAGCTACAAAGGGAATAAAATCTTTTCCTTTCACAATATACTTATACTATCAGTAAGTGGGGGGGGGGGGGGGGGGCCCCTTTTTTTTTTTTTTTTTTTTTTCCCCGTNGGGGTGTCCCTTTATTTTTTCTGTCTCATTTTCCCCGGCTAAATACACATTTCTGTAACTTCACTGACTCGGCTTCAAACTTTAGAAGCATTTGACGGCTATGTAAGAATAAAGCATCTTCTCCAGCACACTCTCCTGAGCTGCTGCAGGTCCTGCCTAACATACTCCAGTGATACAGAATTCACTGCCTCATCAGGCTTTAAGGTGCCACTCCAATGCCTCCTTCCACCTTCTGCAAGCCCAGGCTAAGAAATACCTCAAAACCTGCTTGATACGCAGATCTACAGGGTACTATTCACTCCCATGTAAGTGAAAAAAACCAAAAAAACCCAACAACCTGCTTTTCTTAAAACTGAAATTTCCGCATGCTGCCAGTATCTGTCCCAACTCTACGGCCCCTTCAGGAGTAGCCTGGAGGCAATTATAGGAAGAGATAAGGATGAAAAGATGAATTTGCTGAGAGTGAAAAAGGACTCAGAGGGAACCTACGCTAAGCATATAAGCCACAATGAGGACTATCTTTACACCCCTAAACCCCTACTGAAATCATTGGGAAGTTAGAATTTCAAATTCTCTGGTAGTTCTGTACCAGAATCCTTTCCTATTACGTACAAAACCATTTTTCCCCAGCCATGGGATCTACCATGTAAAGAAGGGATGCTCAGGTTGGTAAAGTTAAATTCTTTCTTACAGGAACCTTGGAATCAGAAGGCAGGAACACTGCCTTCTATTTACTGAGGTGATCATGTTATGTTTGCCTAAGGTATGTTTAAATGAATGTTGTTAGACTAAAGCTCAGCATAAATATATGTAATAGAGAGGAATGGTGAAGAAAAGAGCACCGTGTGGTAGGAGACACATGCCAATAGAGACAGAACAGCATTCCACATAACCACATACTGTAGTTACTGAAAGCTATTTACTTCTTCTAGTAGTAGGAGGGCGAACGGACACATGATTGAAGGGTGAAGAGCACAAATCTAATACAAAACCAGGATTACGCTTCTGCATGGAAATGTACTTTAAAAAACACTTACTGGCCTGTATTGTCCACTGAAGCATGAAATGCTGGCCAGTCTCACAGGAAGGAGGTTGGACTTAAGGGATCCTCATGTCCATTCTGGCAATGCACATTCCAGAACTGCTCTGAGCTTCCCAGGTGCTGGTTCAGAGGCTCTCCAGGGCAGACACTGCTCTGTGTTCACATAGCAAAGAAGAGCACCACACCTCTGCACAGAGATGGGCTCTCCGCATGCTCTTACAGCACAAATAAAAACGGTGCCCTGTTAATAGCCCAGTAATTCAGAAAACAGACCTTGTTCTAAAGGACTAAAAAAGGAGAAAGATAGAGATAATAGTTTTTCATACTTCATTACATCTGTCTCCTTTAAACTCAGTTTCCTAATTTTTATCCGAGATTTTCATAATACAGTTTAGAAAAATGTGAATCATCAGCAAGAAACTCTCTTGACTCGTGCTCACATGAATAGCCAAAACTAGCTGACCCTACAGAAGATACTGTGCTAGTCCAAGGAAATCTGCATCTTGAAGATGAAAAGGCTCAGATTGGACCTTACTTTTCTCCTACTGTCTTCTAGATGGGGCTGCTGGGATTTCCTTGTGTCAGGGCGGTATTTTTTTTTCATAAGTGTGCAAGCAAGAAAGTCGTAAACTAGCCAGCACAAAAAGGATCAAATAATTTTTTTAACATCTGCCAGCAGAAATGCTGTCCCTTGACTGCTCAGTCCAAGCTTTAGAGCTGTCTTGAGAGCGCTCAGTTATGCTTAGGCCTAATATTCTTATTAGGATCACAGTGAGCTGTTTGCCAGGGTCTTGAACTCTGAAAAATAACCCCCTCAAAACTTGCAAGCCCATTGTCATTGGCCCATTAGGTCTCAGAAAAAGGGTGGGTCGTAAATTGTACCACTGAGCCATGACAAACTTTCAAGCTGCTTTGATCACAATTCACCGTGACCGTGAACAGGTTCTAAACAGGACTAAATGTGGCAGAAGCAAGCCTTGGTAGTGCTCGCATAACCACTCTACCCCCGAATCTGTTCTACCTCCTAGACACTTACTAAGCGTCTTCCCAGTAAGTCAGGCAAGGGATGTTCCCTCTCATTTTGCTGATGGATGTTCACAGTTGGTACCAAGCAACTTGCCCAGGGGAAGACAGAACTCTGCAAATGCAGTGGACTGAAAAAATCAAGTGTCCCACCTGAAAGACTGTCCATCTCTCCATCTCCTGTCATGCCTACCTGGAAAACGGTTCCTTCCCTGTTTATTCCATGCACTAAAGAGTGCTTTATGAAGCTTCAGAAATAACAATTAAAAGCAACTTGGCTAAATCGCAGAAGTAAGGAAATGCTGATTAGCTAAAACAAAGCTTTATCTTCAGCAGTTCATCTACAGCTGCTTGGTTTGACTTGTCAAATGCTTGCAAAAATCATCATGTTTCCTCCACAGAGCTGGCAAGCCCTAGTCCCTGACAAGTATGGAGCACAGCATTTCTCCAAAATGTTTTAAGATGGTCCCTGCCCAAAGGGAGTACAGCCTAAATGGACATCAAATGGGTATTACTGTGGAACAGAGGGAGGCACTGTGAGGGACTGAGACAGAATCAATCAACACCACAAGCACTTGAGCTGAAGAACAGCATTGCTGGTGTGACATCTTTGTGGGGAGGGCACTGTGCCTTCCCCTGTATGAAGACAAGACACCTCAGCTGCATGTGACATACATTCATATTACTTCACCAAACTCCTAGAACTCTGAGGCTTTGCTCACCAGAACACACTTCAGCCATGAGGCCAGGTTCCCAATGGAGAAAGGGTCAAAACTGGGATTAAACAAAAAAAAATGTAGACCTTTCCAAACAGTGAATGGGCTCTGAATAGAAAGTTTCAATCTAGAAGTCTGTGTGCAGACAAGAGCATATCTAAAAGGAGCATTAGGGAACAAAGGTGTGGTGTGGTTCTGGTCTTCTTGCAGTTTAAAGACTATGTAAGGCTAAACAACAAGAGCTGGGCAAGGAATTCAAGACTCTTCTGGTAGCTGTGATGCTCAGGGGCCTTTCACAATGGCTCCTCTCTTACCAGCTCTTGCCTTATCTGCCTTCTTTTTTCCCAAGTGACACATGGAATGTGAGAAAATGAAAGCCCCAGAGGCTGCATTTGGCTTTCAACAGGCAACAGCCTCTTTATTATCTGCAGCAGGCGAGTCCAAAAGGCAAGGAACCACACGGACAAGTCATGGAGCAAGAGAAGCCTGAAGCCCTTGGGCAGACTGCAACAGGCAGGTCAGGAAGGAAGGAAACCAGCTCTTCCCAGCGCATCTGTCTCTATCTCCGCCTCAGCGAGGAGAAGCTTAATTATCTCCTGCTGGAAAATAAAGGAGAAAAAGAGCCTGTCAACATCAGGCAGCTCAGACAGGAGCCCGAAAGACACCGGGGAAGCTTTTGCCCTCAACTCATGAAGGAGATCTGCAGAGACCTTTGCCTTGCAGCCCAGTGGCTGGAGCAGCTGCAGTGCTGGATTTAAGGGCTCTGAAAAGTGAACAGGTTCCAGCATATCAGCTGCATCACAGCAATTCCCAATGTCTCCACCATCAAGGTAGCTCAGCCCCTCATTGTTGCTGAGAAGCTCCCTCTGCTAGAGCTCTTTTCAAGGAGCAGGGCATAAATGTGCACACAAGAACGGTCAATGCAGAGCCGCTCGTCTGCTAGTTCACAGCTTTCCATTTTGCACCTTCACATTAGGGCTTTACAGCGTCTGTAAATCCACGTACTTGTGCTAAAAGGCATCACTTTAGGAAGGGCAGGTTGAACGAACATGTCTGTTCCAATACTCTTGGAGACACAAGGAATTTGAATCTTGAAACAGACCCAGGCAGCCATGGATGGAGAGTTTGTAATAGGCTGTTGCTGGGAAGGCAAATGCCGAGGCAGCTTTAAACACTGGAAGTTAGATCCAATTTTGCATTTCAGCATGGGGGTGCTCAAAGAAACTATCTTTCACCTATGACAGTGTTTATGAGCAGTATGTGTGTTGATTTTTACCAGACAGGATTTAGCTCCAGCTGGCAAAGCTGCACCCATAAAGGATGAACCTCTTACCCCGTGTAGGCGCGTGTTTCACCGCAAAGGGAATCCCAAGGTGCTGATCACCACGCTGATCCAGACACTTCGCTGCCTGACACCCTGCCTTCTGACACCACAGAAGCTTTCCCTAGTTACGAACTGCGGAGCAGAGCCAGGCAGCAGCCAGCGAGAGAGACCTCACACTGTCAAGAAGTCTTCTTGAACAAGCGATCCACGCCTGGCCATTCAATTTAAACCATGGATTACGGTATCTGGTGGCAGCGATGTGTGAACCATGCTCCTTCTTGGTCTGTGTCCTTAAAGCAAGCTAATTATTTCTTCACTAGACTTCACAGCTCAATTGGTAGTTTTCCCAACATATCTACTAACTTGGGTCCAGAACACTCAGGATCTCAGTACCCAGGGAGCAGGATATACTCAGTTTTGCAAGAGTGGCTGCACTAGCATCCATGAAGGCATGTCTGTGGAAATGTCTGTGGTGGGAAGTGCAAGACATTTCTTGATTTTCCATTCAACCCGCCTAAAGCTGAACAGAGGTGGAAAGGAGTAGCAAAAACCAAGTGCCAGCGCAGCATTTTAGTACAACACGAAATTGTTGTCCCTAACAGCAGCCCCTAGCCCACAGTCACTCTGCAAAGCAGGGCCTCTGCTCACAGCCCTGACTAACCCTGTGAACCGCCTCCCAGCTGCACCAGACACATAGGGAATACTAAAAATGAAAACAAAACCCCACAGCTTTCACCTTGATATTATTGTCAGGATTTAAGTGGATGTTGTAGAGAGGGAAGTATTTCCTGATCTAGCAAGAGCTCACCTGTACACATCCTCTTGTTTTCATGCAGTGTGTAGCCAACCCTGCAGCTGCAATAGTAGCCCCCCATGTAGTTGTGACAGTGATGACTACAGAGGGGTTTATTATCCAACAGCTGTTTGCACTCATCGATATCTAATGGGCAAAGCACAGAATCAGGCAAACAATACATTTCAACAAAATGTTCTCTCAGTCTCAGCCACTCTGTGTTTTGTGAGGTTGGTCTTTGGTTGCCGTGCCCCTCTGCATCTGCTTCCGTACAAAGAGACCACCTTCTCCCTCCCCACACCAGCAGCCTCGGGCTATGAGAGCACAGGGAAGCACCAACTCCACCATAGCTGTGGCTCCTCCATCTACAAGAGGGGCCAGTCTCTCACCTTCAGCAGCATAAAAGGCCTCAAAGCCTGTGAATGGTTTCTCATTGGAGTAATCAGACCGAAACACCACCATGAGGTGGTTGTCGACGGAGATGTACGTCTTGTTGCCCGGAGCCTCCTCAGTGTCTGTACTGTCCCTTCCACACAGCGTAGCCAAGGTCTTCCCACCAGAGCTCAGCTGCAAAACAGGCAGACAAATCCACCAGGTGAGCACAGAGCATTGATCTTCCCAACCTGCTGCCATGGCTGGAAAAGCATGTGTTTAGCGGTGTGAGGAAAGAAGCTTGGATGCTCTCAAAAGGTGCTTCTGGAGGTCAGTCTACATCCAAGGACAGATAAGAATAGATTTCCCCCGTTCTCTGTGACTTAAGACCATGATTTTGTCTCCCTTTCTCCTTTCAGAGGTCCCAACAAAGTTCTGATGCCAGCCATGCTTTGTTTACAATACTCTTGTTGACTTGGTGCTCTCAGTGACAATCAGATCTTGGCAAAGCTAGAGACAAATGGGGTGAAAAGGTTTCACACGCCGACAAATTCAAATGTGTAGAAAAATGTGTCCTTAAACAAGTGACTCGCTTGCTCTACGACGCACTTATTAGAGTTCCAGCTCTTCATTCATCTTTAATGCAAGAGAAATGTTCTGATACATGGGGTTTATGTTGAGCATGGTAAAGAGGGAGCTGTGTACTACAGACGTACCAGAAATGGATACTCTGTCCTGCACAAAGGAAAGTACATGAAGAGCAGCGGACATTTGGAGAACGGGAGCAACTTGCCATATAAAACTATGGAAATGAGATCTTTGTAAGCGGGAACAAGGCTGCCTGGTTTGGTTCAATCAGATGCAAACTGGGTTTGCATATTCCCTGTGTACACGGCTCCTTCCTTATCGTACATCGAGCCCACGCAAACAACAAAAGGAGTGCAGAGGTAGCACAGCCTCAAATCAGTGACAGGCCCCCCTGGACCAGAGCACACGCATCTTTCAGGGAGACTGCTGCTCACCCAAACACTTCACCAAGGCAGTATCTTTGTTCCCCTTCCTGAGGCTGTTTCTCACATTAGCCAGCAAACACACCAAAGCAACTGCTGCTGTGAGTGCCCGCTCAGACGAGCTGACAGTATCTTGTTCAGAATATCGCTTACATTTTACGGTCTCCCATTATAACCCGTGCCAAGCACTACTTGTTAATTTACTGTAACATTAGCAAAATGCTCAAATGTTGTTTTGGGCAAAATTTCTAAACCTTTCACCTCACGACAGAAGAGCATCAGAATTTTCTGAGCACAAGCATCTCAAGTTTCAGATGTTCCAAAGTGACACCCAGATCTGCTTCCTGGTCCCATGGGCCTCAATAAACACATAATTTAGAAACCAGCTAAGCCTGAACTTTACAAGTAGACTAAAATCAAGGGCTGACAAAGAGTTATGTTGGTTCCGCATGTGCCCAGGATCACGTAAGCAGAGTTTTTAACAGCTGCGCCCGCTTCACTTTACCCCATCCTACACATACCTTCACATAATCATATTCACACAGGTAGGACAACTCCAGGTTGAAATGGGTGAAGTAAATGCGGACAGAATACCCTTTGGGAACAGTAATATTCCATATTTTCTCCTTGTGATTTGGGTAGACCTTTGGGAAGTTTGGGGATGCGATCCTCCCGTACATTTTCTGTGGCACGATGCCGCTCCTTACTCCACTATAGAGCACAGCCAGCAAGACAAACAGCCTGTGTCAAAGGGACAGAGATTAACGGAGAAAGAGTGAGCATTAACTTGGGTCACACCGCAAAAGCCACACATCCTAGCTGCCCGTCTCGATACCAAATCAGGTCACTCAGCGGAAACCTTCATGCCCAATACCCGTCTCACTTAACAATGAAAGCAATTAAGAGGTATCAGTGTGGTCGCTGCAGTAACAGCTAAACAGGATGAGCCTCATGCTCACGCCTTCTAGACCCTGCACAAAGCCAAGTGGGACAGAGGAGCTGGAGATGGCCCTGTGACTGCACTCACCTCATTCTGATGCCTTCCTGTCTGAGCCTGTTCTGCTCTGAGCCTTGGGGAAGGAATCCCTCCTCGTGTATTTGCATTCAGAGGTGGATGCATTTATTGTGTGTGCTCTGCTGTGTTTGTCTGGATGTTGAACCCTTATGTTTATCTCCCTTCCACCCCCTTCAGCCTGCTGAGTTCTGGGAACAGCAATCACTAAAAACCAGGCTTGTGTTCAGGCTTCAGTCAGTGACAGGGAGAGGCAGGCAGAGATGGAGCGGATAGATTAGGAATGCTGCAGGCTCTTGGAGGGAGCCATAATATCACCGCTCTGCGGGAAGGCAGGCAGTGGGAGGAGGTGGCTCCCGACAGTGTCTGCCCTGGTGAGCAAGGGGAGCTGGGCAATGCTCTTTCCCTCTAAACAACTGATCCACAATTACTGCTAATGCAAGCAGCATGTTACTGGAAGCAGCTCCTTCCATCATCAGAGCAGGAAGGTGTTGGAAGCAAAATAATGGGCCACATTACAGGATTTTAGAACAGTGATGAGTCTGGTTGGATGGTTCTTTGTAATGGGACAGAAATACTTAGGGGACATAACACTACAGTACACACAGGCACCACTTTCAGAGACGCCAAAGTCTTCCAGTTCTCAGCTGCAGATTTTAATCCAGTGCTTGTGGCGACTGAAACCTACTCCACACCTTCTGCACACGCATGGATTGCTTTTTATCCTGCCCATCCTGGAATACCTATAAGGTAAAAAGGCACACTTAAAAAAGAATTCAGATTTCTTTTAAACATTTGTGGATCCACACAGGGGTTTCACACTGCCCAGGGAATTCAACTGGGAGAGCAAACACTACGGGACATAAAGCTTTATGAATTCCCCTGCTTGCGGACTGCTTCTTTCCAAATCAGCATTTAGGTTTCCCACAAAACTCCTATTCCAGCACACATGGAGATAGGCCTAATAGATAGAGGGTGAAAACCCAGATATATTAAAGCTGAGCCTAGGTCCATCACTTCCCTGATGAAAATGGACAGAATTGGAAAACTGATCTGCAGCAGGGAACAGACTGTTGCATTGCACATGTAGGAAATTTATCCTGAGATATCCTGTAATCAAACGGATGCCTTTTCAACAGCCAAAAATCATTACCCCAGGCAGTGAAGCTGGTGCTGGCAGGAAAGCAGGAGTTATCATATGAACAAAACTAAGGCCAACAAACCATTCAGCAGACTGTACAGAGAAAACGCCATTTAATAAAAGTGAAGGAGAAAGTACTAGCAGTAGTAACTGCACAGCAACAATACCTACAAGCACAGCTAATGGACAAGAACCAAGAGGGCACTGACTTTTCCCATGGACCGCTAGCTGCTAAAATGATCCTATCAACAAGACAGATGTGGACTTTATACTAGCTGGAAATGAGGGAAGAGACAGAAAATTTTGGAAAAAATCAATCCATGCCTGACTGAGCTGCTGCCTGATTCCCACAGGCACAAATATTTCCAGAAGCATCCCACATCAGGCTTCCTGCTCATATCAGTAGCAGAGGAACGGAAAGTCAATTCTGATCTTGGGTCTGAAAAGTGTCTCACAGCCCTGAATTTGCTGAGTGCCCTGAAGCTGATAGTTGCTGCCAAACGCCGAAACAGGACAGCTGACTTAATAAATCGTGATGCTCGAGCCTGAGAAACTGAACACTTGGTGCACACATTGGCTTTCCTCTGGCATGGTTTCTGGAGAAGTACCTGAAGTGAACAAGGATAAAAACACTGCCCCTGTTTCTTTGCCCAGAATCCTCTCATCTCCAAAATGCTGCTGGGGATTAGCTCACCAGGTGCATCAGCATTTAGGGAGCACTGATAGCTAACCAGGCCCCACAGATGCTCTTCCTGCCCACAACTTCCCTTCGGCACAGGACTAAGCCGGCGCAAAGACTGAGTGGACTTCATCCACGTCACCGCAGCTTCCAGTGCCCCGTAACTTGCCGAGTTACCGATCCACTTCAGGAAGTTTGGGTGTTACCTGAAATGACAGATGCCTCCTGAGAAGTTTGCCCAGCTGTCTTCTTGTGCTCCTGTCTCCTTCCATGCTGAGAGCTGACTGAGGCAGCACGAAGGTGAGCCTCATTCTCAACAGAAACACCATGCTAAGGTTTAGAGAAATGACTTACCTTGAAAAAAAACTTCTGTGGAACGGAGTAATATGGAATGGCACAGAGATACTTCAGGGACCTCATCTGAGCCCATACTTTCCCTCAGATCCTGTACAGTCTCTCAAAATATGCTTTTACTACTCTACACTGAGGACCGTGGCAACAAATTGCTCCTGTGGCAACAGTGAGTGCAGACAGCCAAGTCAGACACATGAATAAACCAGCAAGAGCAGAGCTGCTCAGTCAGCACAGTGCCTCAGGCTGGTACCACTAAGATCCAGAGTACCTGACCTCCACTTTTCCTGCAAACCTAGACAGTAGCAGAAACTAACCAAAAAAATGAGAAGGCTGGGAAGCATCTGTGCAGGGCTGTCACCAAAGTGCTGTGAGATTCAGGCTAAGTCACAGGGTAGCTCTTCCGTTCAGATTTCCCTCTGATCTCAAGTTTCGAAACCGCAAAAATGTTACCTGAGGTAGGTTCTGCCAAAGCTGTGTTCCTACGGAGAGAGTTTAAGCTGTGACAGACTCTGAGATCCTCTAAAAATGAAATCAATACAGCCCCACTATCTATTTAATCAAAAAAGTCCCAGACAGCTCTATTCTCAAACGGACCACGTAAAACAGCAGCGCCTCTGAAAATCAACTTGTGCAGGGTACAAAACCACCTCCGGGCCTTTGAAAGGAAGCTCCTGCATTTTGACAGCAATGCCATGAAAAGCACTGCAAAAACCGACTGGTGTTTCAGGTATGATGAACAGGACAGTGAGCATCTGAACGTGCCTCCCGATCCGAAACATGGGTACAGTGCCAAAGCAAGAGGCTGGTTAACGAATGAAGGAAAATCATGCACAGTGCAGTCATCTAACTGAGCAGAGCTGTCCCTGCATCAACCAGGAGAGCAAATGAGCGCACTAGCTGCTTGCTGCTTTCCCTGAAGACGTTGCTCCCCACTGCCCCTTCTTTTTCAAACGCCGGCTGCCTCTGCAGAGCCCCTGAGAGATTGCTCGGATGCTTGCTGTTCCGCAGCTAAATCCCATCGTCGTGCACCAAGGGGTTCAGAGGTCTGGGGGAAGGAAATAAAGCAGAGGAAAAGACGTTCTATTTCCTCATTACAAATCAAATAGCGTGACTGACATCAAAAGACAAGCACACGGACGGAGCAAGCAGAGCATAGAGTGGGGCAGGGGGAAGACCCTGGTTGCTGTGAAACAGGAAAAAAGTAATCTTGCCAGGGGAAAAACAGCAGGCAAGAGAAAACTGCTGCAATGAGGCAAGATACTTTGTTCACTTAGGGCAGGCCATCCTCCTTCCCATGCTGTCTACTGCTACCTCCTTGCTGCATATTCTCTTTGCAAAGGCAGACTCCAGTTGCTACAGAGGGCTATGGAACATTTCTCCAGCAGCAAAAAACCCACTGGCCCTGGCCTCTCTACCCTGCACGTGCTAATTTTCAAAGGACAGCCAATGCAATTCTACAGAGTCATCCTCATCTGAAAGCACTTGGATCTGAGCTCAGATTGTCAAGGAAGATCTACAGCGACTCTGAGGTAAAGATACTGGTCGACAGTTTTACTCCTCTGGCATGACCAGAGCTTTCAAAAGCAAAGATGACCATCGTCATCGGCGGGACTGGTCTCAGGCTGGAAATGTGAACTCTCTAGGAGCACCACAGAGCTCAGCGTGCAAAGCACACACAATTTATACATCATGTATATGTACATACGGAAAAATGATAATGTGTAATTACGTGCATAAGTTCTGTTCAGCTGCAGAGCTGCAGAATCCAACACATAATTTTTACCAATGCCAGACCATCTCAACCATTGCATGGATGGGTGTCCGTGTATTTATGCACGTGACTATACAAATTCCGGGGCAAATCTCTGCACTGCACATACACACTCCCTTGGGAAGAGAGCATGACACAAGTAAGAGATGCTGGTCACACTGCTCTGCCTCCTCCTAGAAAAACTCCCACTCTGCCATGGAGAAGGCAGCATAAGAACTGCATAGGCCAGAATCTCTTCTCCTCTTCTCCCCAGTCCCACCAGCCTGGCTCTCAGAAACAGAAAGACCTCTCGCAGCTACCGTCTCGATCCCGACCACATCTTTGGTAGCGGCAGCATGTCTCCTTGGCTGGCTCCAAGCATGTTAACTTCACTGGAGCAGTTGCTCATGCTGGGAGGAGAATTTATTTACGATTCAGATGGAGCTAGAGCCAAAGCTATGAAATAGCGCTGTCTTCTCTCCAAGCAAAGATGCACTGTGTGTTCCAGGAACAGCCAGCACACTTTCCCTGGGTAAACCTGTCTCCAAACAGCCAAGAACGACAAAAGGGATGGGTGAGTAACACATTCAGCATCTATCTCTCATCCAACATGAGGTCTCAAAGCAGAGAAGGTAAACTGCGGGTCACAACAAAGAGAAGCAAGAAAAATATGACCAGTCTCTGTACCAGAGGACACAAAACCCAACCCAGGATAAGCCCATCAGGAACTCGCTACTGTGAATAGAGTGAGACTAATGAAAAGCCTCCCCTGAACCTGCTGTAGCCTCATTCAGCAAGCAGCTTGGCCCTGCAAAGTAATTAGGAGACTTTTCAGCTCCCAGAACGGCACCGAGGAATCGCAATCTCATTTAGAGACAACAGTTTGGGGTTACACACCTGCCACGATGACTGGAAGGCCTGGAAAATCACTCGCCAGCTTAGAAAAGGCTATTAGCGTGTGCATTTCCTCCAGGCAGAGTCTCCAGCGAGAGGATCCACTCAAGCAGTAGCCTCTCTCCAAGACCGTTCTTTTTCACAGGAGAACTGCAAAGCAAGTTTGGCAGAACCATATCCATCTCCTGCTGGAGCTTCCATGTAATCCTCCACTGTTATATCCTTCCTTAAACAAAGCTTGAAACCTTCCCCTATCTGCAGAACCAGACTCTGCCGAGTAAAGCGACCACTCCTAAGTCTGGGATGAAGCCCTGGTTTTTCAAAGCAGGGGAACCCAGGCTTCACCTTCTACACCAAACCACAGCAGACAAGGTGCTGTCAGCTGAGAGCACAAAGTCTGCCCTTGGAAGTCAGAATTCAGCTGCTGTCTCCATTTCCATCTCCCTTTCATCTGTTCCTTCTTTCACGACTGCTCTTCCTGTGCACACATGTGCACTGATTAACACTGTGAAGAACTGTATTCACCTCCCAAATGTCTAACTTGCTGAGACTGAAAGAGACAGTAAATTCCTGAGGCTCCCTCCCTGCTCAGGAAGGGGGAGAAGCTGACAAACATGCTGAAGAATAGGCTTGAACAGCATCAGGACTGGCAAATTCATTAACCAACTTGCAGCAGATTCCTTGTCCATATATATACATCCAAACACATTTTCTGCTCTCCCCCGTTCAATTCAAAAACATTCTTCCCCATTTCTCTTCCTCTGCAATCGCCCATAACCTCAATTTTTTGTAACAAAAAGGCTATTACCCCAGTAATCTAGACAAACAGTAAAGCCAGTGCAAAACATTTCCAAAAACAGAGCTACTGCTCAGACATTAAAGAGTTAGTATGATACACTGAAATGGACAAACCTTCCCTCTGGCTACATCCCTCGCTGAATACACACAAACTCATTCCCGCCTGGGAGAAAATAAAATGAAGGCATGTTAGAGCCAGCAGTCGCATCAATCAGAACCCGTATATTAAAATGCCAGTAGCGTTCCATTGAAAAAAATAATCCTGCAAAGCAATCAGCTGTGCTAAGTTTTGCTGACCACCTCAATGAAATAAAAAGTAGTTTTTCCCAACTATTTCAAATTGCTCCCCCTTCAAAGAAATCTGAGATTGCTGACTGATCTCTCTTTGGAGGAGAAATTAGGGAAACCGTCTAGGTACTAGGTACCTTCTAGGCATCTTCCAGATGTTACAAAGACCAGCCTTATTTATCTTATTTTTAAAGCAGGAATGTTAAATCTATTCCTGCCCGAAAGAACCGGAAGTATCCAAACGAAACGCCGTCTTTCAGTCTAAATGTAAGCTCATTTTTGCCAAAATTCCACCCTAAAGCTCTTGTTTCTTGCCCTAGAGATAAAAGAAACCCCAAGCCCAACAACAAGCCCATCAAAATGCAGGGCAAGACTTCTGTGCTGCACGGACATCTTACTCTTCAGTTTCTCTGGTCGAGTTTGCTTCTCTCACAGAAATCTTTGCTAATCTGTGCAAAACACCCTTTGATCCTGTGTCCTTTTGTTTTGGGTGAGGTCAAACACTTGAATTTGAGTTGAGATTACTATTGTTCCACAGAGAAATTTAACTCTCTCTTTTAATTGAGTGGGACACTTACCCGGTTTCCTTCTCCTCGCTTTTCAGGATTGTGAAATCACAGTGCAGAAGTTTCGCCAAAAGTCACGACTGAAGCTCGCAAAATAGACAGAATACACAAAAAGAAAACAGCAGGTTTTAAATAGAGTTTACAACAAAACAGCAGTAAACAGAAGTATCACAAAGGAGAATGAGCTGCTGCCAACACAGCACTGTATTCTGACTCAGAAAAATCTGCCTTTCAGAGATAGGCAGAGCTATAATCTGGCTGCACAAA
Source organism: Falcunculus frontatus (assembly GCA_013398115.1). Lineage (NCBI taxonomy): Eukaryota > Metazoa > Chordata > Aves > Passeriformes > Falcunculus > Falcunculus frontatus. Next base: position 17,173 of record VZRV01001683.1, on the reverse strand, counting down.
GACAAATGTTCAGGTGTTGTCACTCAAGTACTCCCTGGATCAAGAAGTTACCTGACTGCTGCACATGGGCGATTACAAATGTGACTCTTTCATACCTGTTGGACATACTGCCATGCCTGCTTTTACTTACTAACAGCTGGTCCACCACTTGTTGAGTCTCAAAGCTGTATGGAGAAAAAGCCTACTAGGAAGTGCTGACATGCCCCGGAGGCACTGAGCCTGCTGTCAAGCGAGGGGAGACTTGGCAGAGGCTATAGCCCTCTAATTTGAAAGTAGGCACAGAGTCTACGAAAGTGCCCTAATTTGCCCCAGCTGTAATAACGTCAGCGATTTCCAGCAGCCACCAGTCAGTCTGCTCCAGCACTGCTCAGCTCCACTGTAAAGGCAAACAAAATGATTCGGCTGTATGCTGAGTAAACTTTGTACAAGGACATGGGATCTAACCCAATTTCAACCTGCCTGCCAAGGCACTCACTCGGCTGAGGTCTGAGCCCCCTTAGGTAACAATTAAAACTAGAAGAAGAAACTCTTTGGGGTCAAAGTGAAAGTATTTCAGGCACGCCCACGTGGAAACAGCCTTTGCTTATGGCACACGTTTATCTGATGCGGTAAGAGCAATGCAGACCCACCGAGCCGCCAGCACATTAAAAGATCATTGCACATAATTTAAATGTTTGGCTGGAATCCCCCGAACCCCAGTAAAGAATCTCGGGGGAAGACATTTCGTTTGATGTACGTTAGGGAAGTAAGGAGGGAGGGATCTGAGCCGGAGCGCTAGCACGGCTGGAGGAATTGCTCTTGCTGAAGTCAGATTACTCCAACTTGTCTGTTACCCTCTGCCTAGCAGCACCGTAATGATGCAAAATTACAGCTGATGGATTGGTGTTGAGAGTTTGTCTCATTGAGGCTGCTGTGTGTGGATGGGCCATTATTCTTTCAATTTTGGTCTGTGATGCCTGTTAACATACATTAGGCTTTTCCATATGGTGCTTTTTGGCCTGGTGTCTAGGGCAGCTGCCTGGGCCTCTGTCCCCACCTAAACGCTCAGGCCCCGGCTAATGAAAATGGATGATGGCCCCAGCTCAGTAACGGGACACAGATGGACCGAACGGTTTTTCGCTTTGAAACATATCTTCATTTAAGCAAGTCTCCACGGACAGTGAACTTTTTATTCTTGTATCACCGTAATATTCCCCCCCTAATACATTGCAGTCTTCAGACAGGTGAGGAATTCACAAGTTGCAAATTTTCAGTTTAGCTAGATCTGCAAGGCTACAGACCAATGTCCTGTTCTAGTGCTGCCATTCTGCTGATGGCCTTGAGATGTTCTCTCACTTTGCCTTTCTCCCAGCTCACCTCTTCAACTTGTTCTGAAAGATCTTCAGTGTGAGAAGCTGCATGTTCTGGGGCAGCTTAAAAGAAGGTCTGACAGGCTGCTGAATTAGCCTCAGCAGGACTGCACTGCCTCCTGCAACACAGATAGTAATGTTAAATCGAACAACAGCTTTACTGTTACGAAAGCCTTGTTCAGACACGGGAAAATAAGCCTCCACAGCCACACGTGAGAACACATGACCGAGGGCAGCGTGCAACAGGCATCAAAATCAGGGGTCATTTTCCCAGCAGGACTCCTCCTTCTCCAATTTATTCTTCTTGTTAGTAATATCTCTATTCCAAGAACAAACGGGCACAAGTAGAGTCCGACGTGCAGAGAAGAGTCAAACGCTTCCACGTAACTTGTGGGAAACAAAGCCCGTGGGAGCCAGGGGTGTCTTAGGGCAAGTGTCCTGTGTCGGTTGTCAGCGTAAGTTACAGCCCAGCAGTGTTTTGCAAACAGCATTTCACGCACCTCCTAAGCTAACTTGCTCTTGGTGGGCAGCCTGGGATATCTCACGCCTAATTCCACACAGACTGGACAGGACTCAGTTGTGGCCTGCCCGGCCACAGTGATCTGGGAAGCCACACAGAACGAGCTCCCCTTTGCTGACTGCTCTGGTGGCCCATTTATTCTGCGGTACACGCTCCAAGAGACGGAGTTTCTCTGAGATCCGTGTCTGTACTCTGCACTGGGAAATTCTCAGGGCTCATGAGGCTGCCTCCAACTTTCTAAAGTGCTCCTTGGTATTTCTGGTTTCTGTCCTTGTGCTAAGCATTTTCAAATAATTTGGAAATAATCCCCTTAATGCTAGAGCAGTGACAACGACATCTCATTTACCAGGCAGTCCATCTTCCCAGACAGGTGAAGCCTAGTTAAATGCCTCTGAGGGACAGGGCAAGCGTCTGTATGTGCTTGTGTGAAAATGGGACGGGACTCAGGAAAACGATTCTCCTTGAATCCCTCAGCCCTCATTTACAATTTCTCTTTTCAGTGTCAACTCTGGTTTATGGGCTGCCATTCGGAGACTGGGAAGCTCTGCAGCCGCAACTGACCGGCCGTCTGAACAGGGCTTCCAGAACGAGAAACATATTAACCTGTCTCTGTGCCTGCCTAGATCCTGCAACTGATACGGGAGCTGGCAACGACGGGCTGCTCTTTGCACATTACTTACGCCCAGAGCTCTGCTTGCGGCTGTGACTGGTCAGAGGTGGATGCACACAGAACCAGGTGAAGATTCCCCAGGTGCAGAATTTGGACACAGCCGTATCTTATGCCCCTTATGCCTCCAGGACGAGAGACTTCCTGGATTGTGGTCCCTACCCTCCTGCTTGCTTCCTGAAGGATCTTTGACATGTGGGCCAGCACTTTGGCAAAGGTGGATCATCTCATGAAAACTCGTTCATGGAAACTGCTAGATAAATACAAATGGAAGCAATTACTTACCTGAAAAGAAGAATATGGAGACAGAAACGTGCACGGCCACTTTCTCCTTGCAGCAATAATAGTCAGCACCTTTGTATTTTGTACCAAGCCACAGCGATAACATAGGACCGACAAAATGCAAACGTGCCTGTGACAAATGGTTAAAGGGAGGTAGGACATTCCCTTCCCTCACTCCACGGGAGTGTATGTACCCTCTTGCACAGCACCTGAGTCACACACTATTTAGACAGTTTTGCAGTATAAATACGATACCATTTTTATTCCGGAATGGAGCAAAAAGTCACCTGTGCTGTTTCTTCTCAGTCACTCTGCTTGTAGCCCTCCCTGTCCCACAGAACGACAAGCTGCCTTCCAGCACCTGACAGGGCTCAGTTATCCTTTCGGAAGAGCGATCACAAGGCGCTTTCCAGCCTGCTGGCTCCCAGCAGTGGGTAAATTCATCAGTTCACGGATGAAGATGAGCACTGTTTGCAAGCCAGCATTTCAGAGCACAAAGACTGTTGTTTGCTCCCCGTGGCTCTGGGCTCCTAAAGTGCAAATCCATGGCTTTTTAGGCAGCTGCAGCTCCCTGTCTGTACACCTGCACCTAAGCTTCTGGCAGGGAAGCCACCTCCCACCACGGGACTGATTGGACTCTGACTAGATTAGCAGCACATGGCCAAGGACAAAGGCAGAGCTCGCAAGAAAGAAAATGCTTTTAAGGAGACATGTCCTGACCTGTGAGTTTCACTCCGAGCAGGAGAGTTCCTGCACAGAGCCTCATCCCAACCGGAAGGGTAAAAAGCCCCATGTGAAACACAATCACAGAAGTACTCTCCCTTTCTCTATTAATTAAGCTGCTGCGTCTGCTAAGTCCACTAACTATCGCAGACCAGTACACCCAGTGCTAGCTGGACAATCTCTTTTTATTCAAATATATAAATAAAGTCACAGGGAAATCAACCAGATCTGAAGACTCTCCCCTCTATGCAACGGTGGCCAAATGTACCATGTGTCTAAACTAATGGATTTTAAAGCCATCATCTGAGGGACTAAACATCTCCCGGACAATTTCTGGAATGTACAAGCCAAGAGCAGGAAGCTTTTCACAATCATAAATCATTGGCTTCTTCCCTTCTTTCAAGAAGAGACTAAAACACACCAGCCAAGCACAGCCCCAGTTAAACATTTTTAAAAGGGGACTTCCCTAACTAGCAGTCTTACGATAGGAAGTAGGCCTGACCTCAAGACAAATTCAACAAGGTCTCAGCTGTAAAGATTGCTTGTAATTTATCTTTTGTTTTACGCTAAACATTAATTGCTTTAAAACAAGAGTCCTCCAGGCCCCCAAGGTACTGCTAGAGCAGAAATTCCTCATTCCCAGCTGAATGCCCCGAGCCTAGGGAAACGGTATGCTCTCTCCTCCGTCACAGCTTATTCCCTTGTGCGCTGCGGTCCTGCTAGACAACAATCGTCATCCAGCCCAGCCAACCACTCAGGACTAAGACACTCTCTGCGGAGGTGGAAGACATGCACTTGAATTGCTGATATTTCCTTCACCTCCCAAATGCTTCCTCTGAGACTTTCTATGAGCCCTACATAATTTTCACAAGTGGGAAGCAGACATGCTGGAAGGTTTGAATCTAGATTTAAACAGCTCTCTCCAAAGCTTCTATCTTAAGGGACTGAAATGCCGCCATTTTTTCATCCGACACGTCCCTTCCTTGGCTGCAAAACGAGGTACGAATCTAAAAGTAAGAGCTCCATCGGCTCCAAAGGCGCTGGAGTTAGCAGAGAGGAACGCGTGGATCAGACCCAGCTGTTACAGGAAGGCTCACAGGCTCGGCACAGGCGTTACTGCTGTCCCTTTGCGTGGGGTACAGCTGCTTCTCAGCAGTCTGAGACAGGCTGACAGCTCCTACAGCCTCTGCTTGTATTCCCAGGCTTCTGCAAAGGGCTTACTCACGGCAGCCGATTAACAGCAGCGAGCTGTTCTCCATTAGCTTACGTGACACAGGCCCTCTGACTCCCAGATATTCCCTGCTCTAAAGGCTGAGAGTTTATTATGAAATAAAAAGCAACTTTACCCACAGTAGATATTCTGCAGCAATGCTCTGCCAGAACCTTCATTCTGAAGGTTTTCCCCATGCTGACAGGTCCCAGTTTGCTCCGTGTCTCCGGATAACTGATTATTTTTACCTACCCACACTTCGTAGTCTACTGCCTTAGTGGTAACTCCGACTGTAATTTGTTATGAATCTCTGAGGAAAAGAGACGTCTCTTAAATCCTTCTCGATGCAGCAGAGAGCACCTCCTGACTTCCCATCTACAGCACGCAGACCTTCACACTGCAGAGTCACCAAAAAGCAAAACACGCTAGCACCTTGCCTGTCCTTCTGACCTAGCCTCCAAAAATGACAGCTTTCTGTCAACTCCCTCTTGCTCCGTGGAATCCTTCTTGTCACCGAAAATTCACCTTGTCACATTCTCTCAAATCATCGTAAGTTCCATCAGGATTCAGAAAAGACGGGAAAAATCCATCGTGTCAGACATTCTCCCAATTCACCGAGCCATTTGTACTCAGGATTTCCTGCGTTGTACACGTCTTATATGAAGCTACTGCACATTCTGAACGGTCCAGGTAACAGCTCCTTTCACTGAGTTTTCACAGAATATAAAAGCCATTTATATGGTTTTTATGCTGCTGCTGCTGGTTTTGTGAACATAGGAGCTCAGAAAAGTAACTGAAGTTAAATCTTCAAAGCCAACTTCACAGGTAAGAGTGGCTTTCAAAGCACAGAGAACAAGGTCACCGCACAGAGAGTAACAAACAGTGAACAAATATCTTATTTGACCCGTGCTATTCTTTCCCTCGACAAAACCCCGTACGGCAGGCAGGTCAGCAGAGCCACGGGCAGAGGCTTGCGTAGCGTCTTCGTTAGAGCGAGCCGCAGAGCAATGTCTCTCGGATCAGCATCTCCCACCACCAAGCCCAAGGCTTAAGGCAAATCTAGCCCAAACTGCCCGGAAAGATAAACAAAAGCGGCGCTTCTGTGTCACAGGGATGTTGTCAAGTTTGTTGTTATCCGAACCGCTTCTTAGATGAATGTTGTCAAAACCAAGCATCCCATAGGAACGCATTCCGTGAGCTGCTACATGAATCGATGACCAAGAGCAGCAGCAGAATTCACTCAAGAGCGGAGAGAAAAATTCCTCTTTAGTGCAAACCCAGTTACTCTTTTCCCAGTTTGTATCTAACTGGTCCTATGCCATCAACCTCAAAACCAGATTTTTTTTTAAAGTAATCGGACTCACTGCTTTTCAAACACACATTTAGTGTTTCTGAGCAGACCCAAATATAATAACAACATAAGACGAAAGACAGCCTGTGTAACCTTATGCTTCATTCTCCCTGCAGTAACAGGTATAACCTCAATTTTTTGTAGCTGTAATTAATGCCAAAGGTGCCTCACAGGCCACATATCGCTTGAGACGACATGCACAGGACCACCAGACGGGCGGTACCGTTGTGTTCCCACTAAATTTAACTCCTTCGGTGGCTACCTGCAGACAGACAGGATCTTTGTAGGTCTGGTCAGGCTGCAACTCTCTCCATTGTCTGAAGCCGAAAACGCACACAGTGTATTAAAACAAGATCTTCACTATAAAAGCACGTACAAACAAGTCACCATGGAGGGTACTAAATTTCAAATTAATACCTCCCTAGTTCCTCTGTCATATCTGTCCGCATACGGACATACTTTAATCTCCGAGTAAATGAAATTTACTCTGTTCTCATAAACTGCCTCGGACTACCACACATGTGTCAAGGGATAGGAAATGTGCCCACAGGTTACCCGTGGGTATCGATATGCTGCGGATTCACAGCTGAGCTTGTCCCCACGATGATTTCTTCACTTGTCCGCAGCTTGAGGTTAAAAATATTTTTAAAAAAGAAAAAAAAAGAAAAAAAAAAAGAAGGGATACCACTGGACCACATATTGGATTAGGTGAGGTCAGCACTGTGTGTGCTAGATGGCTTTAAAAGTTTGCCTTCTGGCATACTTTTTACGTTTTAATGCGTCTTTTTCACCTTTTAAAAAATCTGGAGATAGCTTACGTGTATTTGCACTTGCTCACGCACAGACATATTATTCTGAGCAGCGACAAGACTTTAAAGTGCATCGGCTATTGCATCCAAAAAAGAAATAGCAGGCTCTCGCTCCCTTCTAACTTGACATATGCCATTATAAGTCTCACCATTCTTTGGTGAAAATTCAAATAGAAAATAAGCTCCTCTCACTGAATCTGATTTATCCTGCCACACTCCCTAACACTAAATGCACTCATCAGGCAGGACCTTGCATCGCTTCAGCCTGAGCACATTGACTTATCGAGGAAACCGCACAATCAGATCCGATTCAAACGCCGATTTCAGAGCTGATAAAAGAAGCTGTCCCCGCGGTGCCGGCCCCCGTCCACGGCAGGTGCGCCGGCAACTCAGACTTCCCTTTGGTGCTCGGCCAGTGCCTCAGCCTGTGTCAGCAGGAACCATTTGTGGGGGATGAAAAGGCACCTCAACTTCCAAACTTACTTCCAGCCTTGAGAGCAGCCAGATTCCTCTCTCCTCCGGAGGTCACTAAGTAATCCAGCACACAACTTGCTGAACAGGCAGGCTCTGTCTGGGGCAATCCCTACGCCCACGTGCTCAGGAGTTTCTTGTTTTCGCTACACATGGTCTTAAGCATTATGACCACGGACAAGATGTAATGGTGGCTAACAAGGCAATTCCTATGAGAACACTTCTAAGGTGTTTGCATTCCGACTGGTTCCATCCTGCTATGGAGCTGTTAGTAATAATAATGGACATAATTAGCTGTCATACCATAATTAGCTGCTACATGGCACTTGTCTCTTTATAATTTTTCTTAAGAAATGTGGGTGTCAAGAGCTTTCATTCCATTTTAAAGACAGTGAAACTGAGGTAATTATGAAATGCAAATGCCAGCAGCAATGTGAGGCACAAAAGCAGGTCCCCTGCGTCCTGGCTGGGCGCTTCAGGCAACACAGCCGGGAAACTCCATATCCCATTACCCATAAAACTGAGTCGCTGAGTACCCCCAGCAAGGATCTTACTTTTCATTACAAAGCCAAAAATAAAACAAGCCACAGGGCCCTAATTCCTCCTGCAAGCCAGAAACGCACGGCCAGAAATTTCTATGGCAAATGACACACTGAAAAACGCAGCATAACGCAGAGCAAAGCAGCAGGCAGCCCATCGAGGTGCCGGAACCACGGTGTCACTCATTGCTCGGAGAGCTGGACGGCGGGAAGCGTTACCTCAATTGCCACAAAACAGGCTGGCTGCTGATTAATCCAAAATGCTGCTGTTGAGACGAGTGACCTCCTGGTCACCGACCTCCAAAAGCAAAACGTAAAGCCGCAAAACGAAGCCATTAAAAAAAGCTACCTTCAGTTCTCATCTGGGGGACGGGCTCAGTGACACACAGCTGAAGCCTCCTATTTTGTGCGGCCATTCACCCCAATGTAATACAGCTCTGAAATTCAACTTCTTAGTACTAAGAATTAAAACAAAGAGAGCAACTGAATTTCATACCTTTTTGTTTCGCCAGTATGAGAGACCAAGGACTCAGCAGCCTTCCTCAGAGGGAAATACCTGTGAACTTGAACACGTCTCTTGTCCTTACCTCCGGACTACCTGTCCGTTCTAAAAATAACGTTCAAAAATCTCCACAACAATCCCGAAGAAATAAAACTACGTGCCCTGCTACTCTCCAGGCAGCAAATGGCACCCAAGAGGGTAAGTAAGAGAACCCAGGTGGTTTGGTTTTGGGTTTTTTTTAAGCAAGTTGAGAAGACACCAAGAAACCACGAGTGAACCAGAGCAGAGCCAGAGCTGTTGAACCCAGGATTACAGCCCATTTGTATCATTATTTGGGTTTTGGTTGCAGCCTAAAAAGCACCCTAGGACCTTCTCTGGAAATTACCTGCTGGCAAACCAAAAAGTAGGCCAAGCTCCAGGCATGTCTCCCTCTCCCCAGACCTCCAGATGCTGCCCCTGCACCCCACATCTGCACAGCACCGCCTGGGTGCTTCACTAAGCCGGCACGGAAAGGAGCACAGGGAGCTGCTCTCCTCTGTGTCCAGAATCAAACCATCCTCTCCCCGTTATGGTATGGCACTTTATCCTGACAAGGGGCTGACGCCGAGGACCATCCCCATGAGGCACAGCCCCGGCTACCCGGCACTGCACTGCACATGCATTTGGTCCCTCTAAGGCTGAGGGGGCAGCTGCAGCAGCTTTAGAGACGGCTGTGCCCCTGCTCCCTCCTCGTGGCTCCCCTCACAGCTGCAAAGCCCTTTCCCAAAGGGCCATGGCCCCCCCCACGGCTGCTCCAGAAAATGNCTCCCTGCCATGGCTGCCCCACAGAGAGGCACAGACACGTCCCCGAGGCGCTATGCTTTATTCTGAAGGGTGTGGGGCACAGAAAAGGAGCTGGGTGGACAAGGAAGGATGAGTTGTGGGGAAAGGGTCTGCAGGCTGGCAAGGCCAGGCTGGGCAGCACTAGCAAGAGGTGAAGGTTTTCCAGAAGAAGTTCTTGCAGGGCGCCTTGCGGTCCCGCTGCGAGAGCTGGGCAAGCCGCCCCACCACCGCCCGCTCCTCCTCCATCTCGCCCTCCTCCTCCACATCCGGAGAGGCTGCCTCACGCCCCACGTCCACGCCGTCCAGCAGGCCTGCCAGCATCTTCAGGATGGCATCCTTGCGGACTGTACTCTGTTCCTGCGGGCAGAGAGCATAGAAAGTGAGGGATGGAAGGCTTCTCCCCTGAAGCATCTCGGAGCCCATGCTTTTCCCATTGGCAGAGCCACGCCGGAGTTCGGGGATCTGTGGCTGCAGAGGCCGCTGCCATCTCCCATCCCTATCCAGCTCGGCCAGTTGGACCTTCACGTGCCACGTTAGAGCCGGAAAAGAGCTGCTAACAAATAAGCTTGAATTGCTGCGACATCCCTCGCTGCGCCACTGATTAAATTTCAGCGTATGCCAAGATGCCTCTTTGCTGCTCTGGCTACCCGGCATAAGCCTCGGGAAGGTAAGGGAAGAGGCACAGTGTTCTGGGCAATAGTAAATTAAGGTCACGGGGGGCTTTACCTCACAGTAAAATGCTGAGAATGAAATGCAACAAGGAGAGGGCTGGGTTGATGGGGAGAGGGATGCCCCAAACATCTGAAACAAAATGTTGCATCAGTGGAGGCAGGCAGCTGTACTTCAAGAACAAGAACCTGTAACTCCATAGCCTGACCTTGGGGGAAGGTGGGATGAAAAAAGAGCTTCTGAGCTCCATCCCTTTGCTGTAGCAGCACACAGAAGAGCAGAGCCTGTGGTTTGGAGCTTGAGGGAATTCCGTCAGCACAAGCCGAGTTACCGTGTTTCTCTTAATTTTATGTATGGCAAATCTGAGGCATTACCCCTTGCCTGAGCATTCCTGGTCTCTATGACTCACTAGCAGAGACAGCCGGTACTGGCCTAGCTGAGACAGGATCTGTTCCTGTCAAACCATCTATTTCCCGTGCGGATGGGAATCCTGGAAGCACGTTTCCACGTCACTCCTCACAAATGCCACACGTACTGCTGGGGCTGCTGTATCTATCTGCTGGACTTGTCAGCAGCAGCGTTTGCTAAGGACCGCCTGGTGACCAACTCAAAAGACAGATAAATACAGGCAGCAGCAATTGTCTTGACTTTACATTACAGAAGGTTTATGGATATTTTTAAATCGCTTTCTTAGCTCTAATTATTACCCCTTCTACCACACAAGAGAAACTGAGGAACACAAAAATTCCACACTACATCTCTGGCAGAAGAAAAGATAGTCAAGCCAGTTTGTGCTCGCCCCGATTCCTACTCCTGTGCTGCAAGTACAGAAACGTACTTGAGCCTTCGGGAGAGGGACTGGGACTGTGGAACCCAGCTACGTGCGTCTCCTAGGTCACGTCTTTCTTGGAAGCGTCTTTCCTAGCTTAAGTGCTGTTTGGAAATTACCTGTTCCGAGCAGAACCGGTATCTTCAGACTCAGGGGAGGGGAAGGCACAGCACAGCCTGCGTTAGGGGATACTCCTTACGCACGATCGACCGCGGCTGCCAGCGAAACCCGGCGGCTCTTCCCCAGCACTAATCCACCGCTCCTATCCTTTCTGCTTAGAGCCGTTCTGAAAGAGATCAAGACTCTCTGGCAGCAGCGAGAGATCTCAGCACAGCGGGTCGGGGCAAACCTTTGGGCAGCTGCTTCATTCCCTGTGCTACATCCATCGGTGCCTCAGAGCGAACAGAGCTTCTCCTTTCGCATTACAATGTATTTTATGGCGTTTTGTTTTGTAAAATCCTCACATTTTTCAGACTTAAAACATTTGTCTGTTAGAGCAGTGGTGACTGTTGGGATTGGTTCATCAGCATCCATCAGGTTTTCAGTTTGCAGAATGCTCTATAACAGATACAATGATTCTCTTTTGTTACATCAGTATTTTGTAAGCAACAGCGTGTAAAAGGCTAAGAGCCATTACACTCAAACTAACTTTTACCAAAGACTTATTTACCAATTTATTCCCTACAGCTCGTTTCTTTTTTCCTCAGCAGCTAGGATTTGCACCAGGAATTTACTTTTTAAGAAAAAAAGAGTTTACTTTTCAAGTACAGGATTTCTTGTTGTAAGGATGCAGAGCTGGAAGTTTCCAGCTATACCCGTAAGGGTTAATCCCAGGCAGCTGCAGGAGCCCTGATCTCTAACAGAACGTCAGCACCTCACACTGTGTACGGTTCTGTCTCGCAGCCAGTTTTGTTGTTAATGGGATGCGAGCCCACTCCCGAGGTACTAACGCGCCGACGGACGAGCCGGAGCCAATGCAAAGACGGAAAAAAACCCGTGGATACGCACAAAGGAGAAGTTAGTCCCTGTGAAACCCCCGCTGGCATCCCTCACTTCTCTGGAATAACAGCAGCCTCACGGACGCGGCCGCGCGCGGTGACTAACCAGAGCTCGGAAGAACATCGGGGAGGCAGGGAACGCACAGGTGAGAGGACTGCAGGGCGAGGGCAAGCAAAACAGGGCTCGCGATTAGGTTACGCTATGATTTCCTATCCCTTCGGCCTCTTAGGGAAATAACACAGGAAAACAAAGTTATTATAGCGCTCTAGTCATTATAACATCAGGGTTTTGCCAGTTGGCAGGATAATTATATTGCCTTAAGTTCTGCCACCGCATAGAGCTATGCTGGTTCAGAGCGTAATTATCCTAGCAGAACTATGTCAGTATAACTCCTCTAGTGAATACCAGTCTGGAAAAAGCAATTTTATTTTGATGTAATTACTTCATTTATGATTCCTCTGTTACTTTCCTGCTGAACCCATCTTTTAAACATTTGTCCTTCCCATGGGTCCTATCCTAAATATCATCTCCCTTGATCATTTTACCAATTATGTATCTTTTCTCTCCCTCCTTAGTACTTTGCTCTATTCTCTCATGCTGTACCCTTTCAATAATATTTTCTCCTTTTCCCTCCGATCTCCTTTCTGCCAGTTTTTGCTTAGCTCAGACTTCACTTTTTCCAGCTCTCTGGCATCTGTCCCGGTACCTTTCCTAAATCTCAGCTGGCCAGCAAGCCGTAGTAACAGCCCGGAAGGGGCGGAAGAGTTGCATCGGGTACAGCCTACTTACCCTTATCCCCCTTTCCTTGGCTCTATCCTGCTCCTACCCAGGGCGTGTCGTACTCACCCCGGCGCTCCGCAGTCTCTCTTCCCCGGGCAGCGCCGTGGCTCTCACGCTCCACACCAGCAGCAGCACGGACACCAGGCTGGCCACCAGCTGCATGATGCACAGACTGTCACTAGTGCCGAGTGAGGGACGCTGGGAGAGGGAGCTGTTCCCGGACTCTCTTCTGCCTCAGACAACGGCTGCAGCCCCTTTTATAGCCCTCCCCTAGCCCGGTAGGTGACGCAAACAATTAAGCCTATATCAAAGGCAAATTAGGCTTTGGAGAGGTTGTTAACATTCGGCCGCTCGAGTGGGATACTTCAGTGCCTCTGGGCTCTCCACGTGCCAGACCTGCAGAGGCTAAGGAAGCAAGGGTTTGGGACTCCCCAGTAATGGGCCGTTTCTTCGTATCGTGAAATTGTAGGCACTGTCCGCGCCTCTTCTACTTAACTGAATTCCGTTACGGAAATAACGACGGCTAGAAGAGGCCGCCGGCTCGCACAAACCTCCGGCCGGCACCGGACGATTCAGAGGGAAGTGGTAAAACTCCTGGCCGCCGGTACTTAGATACGGGCTTGGACCCTCAGCTGGCGCGTCCAAACAGCTCCAGGCTTTCAGAGAATTTGGATGCGGATCTCTTTATCCAGAGATGGATCTCACCGCGGAATGCCAACATGCCTGGCTTTCCCTGTATGGTGACACGGGGACACAGGCTGCAGCTCTGCAGTAACAGCCTCTGTCTGGGAAATGCACTTTGAAGCCAGCCGGGGGTTAGTGGGTTTTGCTCCTAGTGTTGCTCCCACGCTTCCGGAGCTTATCCCAGGGGTATAGGTCAATACAGTGAATCCTGTCCTAGAGATGCTGGGTTTAAATATGTTAAAGGAAAAACAAAGCACTTAAAGGCTGGTCAGAGCTGGAGCTGCTCTGCTCAGTGAGGCTTCTGAAAAGGGCTCACGGTTTGCTGGCACTGACCACGGGCTGCCTGGAGAGCATTTGTACCGCTTCTGACCTCTGGCCAGCAGTTAATAATGCTTCTCCTTTGCCCCAAAAGCTGTTCCTCCACTGAGACAGTAGCAAGCGCTGTTATCTGCTCTGCACTGGCACCGCCCGGACACAGGTCGCGGGACGGGACGGGACGGCCCGGCCCGGCGCTGCCCCCCACCCGACGTAGCTCGGACCGGTCCGGCTCGGTCATCCGCTTCCGGAAACTCACCTCCAAAATTTCCGTTCCGCCTCAGAAATTACGTATGAGCCAGGATTGCTGCCACGCAAGAGACCTGGTGCTGGAGCACCGGTAGAAGCGTCCTGAAACGCAGAGGAAGCCCCCGATTTAAACCCTCTTAAAATGCTGAAAAGGGGCAAGTTTCCTACAACGTAACCCCTGAAAACGAGGAAACAGAGGGTGGTTACCTCCCGGCGTCAAACCAATACAATAGCAAATAAATGGCTTCTCCCCCTTAATTTAATACTCTGAAATACTGGAAAGAGGGCTTTCCCTCCACTTAAAACTCTCAAATGATGGAAAAAAGGGGGATTTCCCCCTCAATTTAAGCCCTTAAGAAGGAGGAAAAACAGGGCTTCCCCCTCAATTTCAACTTTAGGACGGTGAAAAGGGGGGAGTTACCCTTAATTCAAACCCATAAAATAGCATCATCAAGGTTTCCCCCTTCCATTTAAACTGGAAAATAACGGAAAATAGGGATTGCCTGTCAACTGATACCCCTAGCAACACGGAAAAGGATAGTTTTCCTTCACTGGGTACCCTTAAAATCACAGATGAATAGGGGATCCTCCCCAGTTTAAACACAGACAATAACAGAAAAGAAGCGCTTTCCCTCAATTCAAAGCCCTTTTCTCCTAGTAACCCCTTTTTTATGGAGGCACTGGGGAGAGACTGACAAGAAGAAAGGGGAAAAGCGAAGTATCCTCCCACCTTCTCGAGTGCTGCCCCTCGGCACAAGGGCTTTTCCCTCGGCATTTTCTCGAAGCAATGCTCCGTGCCCAGGAGCATCCGGCCCCTGCTGGATGCTCCAGCCACGGTTCCTGGAGGGACGCTCGGGACGCCCCCATCGTTCCCTCTGGACTAGCAGCCCCCTGCGCAGGCGTGCCCGGGTAACCCTCTGAGAGCAGCCTCTGGCAGGAGACGCCCCCTCCTCATCCTCACTGGTCACACCTGGGGCTCCTGCGCCTTGCAGTGGTGGGGGAGAGGCGGAGAAAAGGAATTTTGGGGAATTAAATTAAGCGGGACAACCCATTTATTTGCCATTGTATCGGCTTAAGTGGAGGTAAGTGCCCTCGGCTTTCTCATTTTAAGAGAGAAGGATTGAAGGAGGAGCCTCCTTCGGTTGAAGGAGGCTCCCCCTTTTTCAGCATTTTAAGGATTTAAATCTGCATTTCAGGGTGTTCCTACCCGCGCCCCGGTACCAAACGTCACACGGGAGCGAGCCCCGCACGTACGTAACCCTAACGCCGCCCGGGAGCCTGTTAATTTTTCTTATTTTTATTTAAAATGCATCTAGCCCTAATTAGAGGTCCCAACAACAGTTACGCCATTCATATCATTACTATTCTTCTCCACCCTACTCAGTCACACGTGGAGCACTACTTAGTAATCGCTTAGAAATAACAATGCAAGGTAACAGCAAATTACCCAACTTATCTAGCTATGCTGCTCAAATACACAGTTTTATTTCTAGCTGTTTCTTACCTTTATTTCTGCCCTCTCACCCAATGTAGTTGTAGTAAAAAAGAAAGTGGCATTCCCTGAAGAGTTTGCTTCTCTATCGAGCCCTTTACTCACCTCAAATTTAAGTCAGAGGAGCCAAACAGCTGCAGCTCCTTCGAGGGCTTTTATACCTTGTGGTATTCGCCTCCTCCCTTTTCCTGGGCATCGTGGGAAGGAGAGGCAGGCCCGGCCGGGGGTATATTAACCCCAGCCTTTGGCAAGGGGCTTCATTCCCTCTCTGGGATTCATTGGGATAAGAGCTCTTCTCTTATTTCAATGAAGGGGATCTTTCAGCTTATCTCAGCTTGTTTTCAGCAGGTGCTTTTGGTATCTAAAGCAATAGAAGCTTTGAAGAAACCATGAAGAAGATAGCATTGAACGCAGGGAGTACTTAAGTTCATGACTTTTGGATTGCATGCTTAGGAGTGGTAAGGCACTTTTATAATTTCTGGTGGTGTTCTTGGTTTTTTTTTTAGGAGCAGTGCAGCTTCCTGAAGTTCCAGGTTGTGTCAAGTATGACACTTCCAATTTCTTCAGTAGATTTGTCATCTCACAAAAGTGAGATGTTCTCGTCCATCTTCCTTCTTGGGTTCGGTAGCGCCTTCTTTTCACGTGCCGTTCCCTCGGACTTCTACACGGAGCATATTAGACCCTCCCCATGTGACCGCGGTAGTTCCGTGGGCGCGGTCGCCTCGGAGCGTATCGGGCTTGAAAATTAATCTTCCGGAGAGCTATCTTGAGTCCTCTCCTCATCTTTGCTTATATTCAGCCCGCCTTCCATCCGTGCACCACTCAGGGTCGGTGCTGCCCTGCCCTGGCACAGAGAGTCACAGTTTGGTAGAACAGTTATAAAACTTAATGGTTCATCTCTTTTCTATGGGGTTTTGGGTGGAAAGCGTACGGGCCTGGCATGGGGACAACTCCTCACCGTCGTCCTCTCATCGACCGCCTCACGTCATCTCGTAGGTCTCCGAGGCAGATTCGGATCTCCGCGGTCACCGCCGACACCGATTTTCCCGGAATCTGCCGTTCGACGTCGAGGCGCGGCAGCCGGAAGACGTGTCAAAGCATTTTCATCGGTAGCGTGTTTTGAGTAAGGGCCGCAGGCGGGGTGTAAGCTGAAGTGTGTGTGACTGTATGTGAGGGTGTGGGACTGTGAGAGTTTGTGTCTCTGTCTGCTTGTGTTTGCCTGTGAGAGTGTTTGTGTGGAATGGTTCTAAGCTTGTGTGTATGATTTTTGCCTTTCAGGTTTTTCAACTCATTTTAAACTTAGAATAAAAAAACCCCAGCCGGGGGTTCCCCCCCCCGGCTGGGTTTTTTTTTCCTCGGTCCCGGCCGGTCTGCGAGGCGACGTTCGTCGCCAAGGTTCGGGTGCGGACCGTACTGGGACCGGGGTTTTGTCAGGCAGGACGAGTTTGGGGCTCCCGGGAACCCTGTTCCCCTGGAGGTCCGTGCATGCATGCTGACTGTTGGGGGTTAGTAGAGGGGTCGAGACGAGAGCGAGGGTGGGTTTGCGTGTAAGCCGAAAGAGGTGCGTTCGTTAGATCAGTCTTAGTTCTCCGTGCGCTGCCATTGTTTTGGGTTTCCTGTAACAGTAAAACAAAATGTAATAAGTTTTCCAGAAGTGGAAAAGTTGTTATATTGTTCTGATATGTATTTGGCTTGTATTGCCCTGTATTGTTCTGTATTTGTGTTTGCCACTGCATTTCCATGTATTGCTTTGTATGTAAATTGGAGTTTTGCCAGTGTGTATATGGATTGTACTTGTACTTGTGTATACATTGTTGTTTCCATGTGTTTTGCTGAAGTGTAAATGAAAAAAGTAATTCAGTAAAGTTGAATACACCTTAATAAATATCTCCCCCCGCCCCTTTTGGCTCC
>VZRV01001682.1:80435-104900 GCA_013398115.1 Falcunculus frontatus | reverse complement strand
CTCCAGCAGCTCCATGTCCCTCGCATGCCAGGAGCTGCAGAGGTGGACCCAGTGCTCCTCTTGCCTCCATAGGAAGGGCTGATGGCAGCCAGATCTACAGCCCAGAACAGGATGGAGCTGAGGAGGGGAGGGATGGGGGGAGCTGCCTCTTGGTGTGATTACATCAGCTCCGTGCCCTCAACAACCCAGGGACATGGAGACAACCTTCAAATCCATCAGCCAACACCACCTGGGCCCACACAGGCCAGGGAAATTCCCTGGGCTGGAGCAAGGCCAAGAGAAGGAAGATGGCAAACGGAGACCCCCAGCACAGCTCCTGCAGCCAGAGCCATCCCAGGAAACCCACAGAGGATCCATTCATAATACCCCAGGGACAATAGGGTTGATTCCCTGTGCTCAAGGGCTGCTGCCAGCAGCTCCCACCACATTTTTCATCACTGCAAGTGAGCACAAAGGGTGCCAACACCAAGGATCTGGGATGCCAGGCCACTCCTAAAATCTCCCTCTGCTTTTGGGGTAGAAGAGGCTGATGCTCTGGCTGGTGGTTGGTTCCTCCTCCTCCTGAAGCAAAGGCACAAGCCTGGGGGACCCCCTGGAGCAGGAAGCCGTGGGGCTGGAGCAAAATACCCTGGGTTTGGGGTGGGAGACATGAGAGGAGGAACATCAGCAGTGGGATATTCTGTCATGGTTTGACACTGGCCCAATACCAGGCACCCACGAGAGTCACTTGTTCACCCTCCCCTGCCACAGCTGGGCAGTGGAGAGGGAAAAAAAATTAACAAATGCTTCATGAGTGAGATAAGGACCAGGAGAAACACTTCAAGGACAAAACAGGCTCAACTTAAGGTTGCAAAGCTCCTGGGCTGGGAGAAGTCCAGCACAGCCCATCCAGCCCCAGCACTTTCAGGGACAGCTGCTTTGCCTTTTATAGGGGCAGTGGGGGAGCAACTGCTGCTTTCCTGTAAATGACATGTTTTCCTGCAGTGTGAAAGTGAAACTGGACAGCTGCTGCCTGGTTTGGGATGAAAAATATTTCGGTGAGAGGTGGACGTGAGGATGCTGGAGGTCTTTTCCAACCTTAACGATGCTGGGATTCCATGAAAGGCAGCAGGAGCTGGGCAGAGCCTGGGGCTCCTGACTGGAAACCACCTGCCCTGCTCCCTTAGCCCAGATCATGGAATGCCAGAACTGGGCACCCTGTGCCAGGGCCTCCCCACCCTCCCAGGGAACAATTCCCAGTTCCCAAGATCCCATCCATCCCTGCCCTCTGGCACTGGGAAGCCATTCCCTGTGTCCTGTCCCTCCATCCCTTGTCCCCAGTCCCTCTCCAGCTCTCCTGGAGCCCCTTTAGGCACTGGAACGGGCTCTGAGCTCTCCCTGGAGCCTTCTCATCTCCAGAGGAACACCCCAAGCTCTGAAGAGAGGAGGGATGGGGGAGATGCTTGTTGGTGCCATCCCATCAGCTCTGAATAACCCAGGGACACCAGAGACAACCTCCAAACCCAGCAGCCCCTGAGCTCGTGCAGGCCAGGAAAATTCCCTGGGCTGGAGCAAGGCCAAGAGAAGGAAGGTGGCAAACGGAGACCCCCAGCACAGCTCCTGCAGCCAGAGCCATCCCAGGAAACCCACAGAGGATCCATTCATAATACCCCAGGGACAATAAGGTCGAGTCCCTTGGATCTGGGGCTGCCACCAGCAGCTCCCATCGTGTTTTCCAGCACAGGGAGATATCCTGCTAGGCACTGAAAGTAAAGAATAGGACCAAGAGCTGTCTGTTGAATTGTGAAACTTTTAAAGATTAAATAGTTACAGGCTGTTGAGGGAGAAGACCCAAGTGATGAAAAGACTGTGACCTTTCTGAAGTTTGAAATTCTCTGAGGCCAGAGGAAAGTAAGCATATGTCATGAACTGCAGGGGAATTCCTTGCCTTTCTAGGAATGGTCTGGAGGTGGAGCAGTAATTTCGATTATTGGTCCAACCTTTGTATGGGCTTTTTAAAACTGCCCATAAAGATTTTATTATATGGACTGATGATACTTGGGCTGCTTTCAAACAGTTGAAGAAAACACTAATGAGGGCTCCATCTTTGGGCTTGCCAGATCCCACCAGATCTTTTGAATGATTCCCTTATGCCAAGGGTTGATCTTTTGAATGATTCCCTTATGCCAAGGGTTGATCTTTTGAACTACCCCCTTATGCCCAGCTGCTTGTGAGCAGTCACGGCTACGGCGCTGTTGATTCAGGAAGCTCCTAAATTGACTCTGGGACAAAGCAGGATGGTCTCTGTGCCACAGATGGCACAGACAGGCTTGGAACAGAAGAGGGGCCACTGCCTGTCTGCCAAGTTGTACTTTGGACCCTTGGCAAAGGGGTTGATCAATAGCTAACTCACGCAAGCATGAGTTGATTATTAAGAGACAGCAAATATTAATCACAGAACCTCAGAAGCAGGATTTGCCTTATTCTTGTCAAGATAAGAGAAGCAGGATTTTTGTTGAAAGTAGCACAAAAAAATGGCGAATCATCTGACGAAGGACTGGGCATGCCCCAGGAAGAAAGGAGAAAAGTGCATTGTGAGGTAGACCACTAGCCTTCATCAGAGAGACCCCCGAGGAAGACTCAAAGCCTTCCTCAGTGCCACCACCAGGGCTCACAGCACGTGTGGAGCACGTATGCTAATGATATTAATGACTTGTGAGAAGTAATTTGTATAACCACTGCCATCCCAAGGAATGTGATGAATATTGATGAATTTTGCCCATAATACTGGGCTGTTTAGAGTGCTGGGTGTGTGTGTTTGGAGGAGCCATCCCCCACACACCCAGCACCAAATAAAGCAAATACCCACTTCTCTGACTGGCTCTGAAGTGTCCCTTGGCCCGGTTTGGAGCGATTCACCCTCAAACCCACCTCTGGTGTTAATCCTGCTGTGTTTCTGGCAGCCACCAAAGTGGAAACACTCCCCTTTTCCAAGACAATTAAATTCAAACTGGGAAAATTATGGATAGCCCATCCAGGACATGATTGCCTACAAACAGTCGAAGAAGTTTATTCGACAGGATTTAAAGGAAAGCCTGATAGAGAACCCGGGTTGGGAACTACACAGGAGTAGCTTTGTTTGTGTCGTGGGTTGACCCTAAATTCGATGGATGGATCTCTCAACCAGTCACGCTTCTCGAAATTTATATATTTAAGCCAGTGGAGACACAGGAAGTGTCCCTTTTTCTTTCTGCTTGAACCTCCCGGCGGGGAGAGTGGAGGGGGGGAATTTGGCCGGGGCTCTTCGGAGCGGCCCTGGGCCTCCCCTCCCCCGGCCCCGNTTTTAGCACGCAGCTTAAATCTGCTTTTTACAGACCGTGGTAGAGACTGTAATATCAAACTGTTTTCTCCCTCTTTAATCCATTTAAAATAAGGGGGTGGATGAGAATTCAGTGTGCAGCCTGCGAGAGAGATAAAGGCTGTTAGCTGGTGCAGTTTGGGAAAAACCACGCGACGTAAAAGAGACCTCTATTTCCTCAAATTAACAGAGAGAGACTTTTAAGAATCGTGAATACTGACCAAAATCCCATGTTTTGTTATTATTTGTGCTGGAGGAAGTAGGGGGGGGGTGTTGGAGGAAAAAGGGGTTTTTTGTCTTAATCTCTTCTTTCATTTTACTCTTAACTTTGTTAGTAATAAACTTTCTTTCATATTCTTTAAGTTTGAGCCTGCTTTGCCTTTCTTCAAACCTCTTATCTCACAGAAAGTAAGAAATGCAAACTAAACCACTACAGTTTGCAATGGAAAACTCATCAGGATACTCGGTGATGACCCTGAGTGAGGTGGTCAAATCTGAGGCTCCAGCACCAGGTGTTTCAGTGCAGAAGGACAAACTGGCTGCTTTAACACAGGCATTAGCACTGAGCAAAAGAAAGTGAACCTCTGGATGGATTCTTTTGGTCCATGCCCTGGAGAGAGAGTGGTTTGTTATCAGCACAAGGTGCATCAATCAAACACGGGACACAAATGTCACACTTAGTGGAAGCAGTACAAAAAGCAGCTGAGGTTGCAGCTCTTTACTGTAGAACACACCAGACTGATGCCAAAATCAGCCAGATAGAAACTTTCTAGCACAGTTTTGAGTATTAGAAAGCAGCCATTCTTTATTGCAGCACTGGTCATTTGGGGGATCCTTTCTCTGATTGTGAGGAGTGTTGGAAGAACAGAGATTTTATCATTCACACGGATTGCACTTTCATCAGCTATCCCCACTTATTTGACTTTATTTGCCATAGTCATGTCCCTTATCAGAAGTCCTTAAATGGTTCTTTGGGGTCTGTCTTCAACATCCACTGTCCTTTTGAGGTGGCTTTTCCTCGAGCCCCGCTTTTGAGTGAGGGTAATATCCTTGTTTTATATAACTTCTGCTTTGTCAGCCCTGCAGAGCTGAGCTGGCATTTTCTGTCACTTCTGCATGCCTGGGTTACACCCTTTATCTCTTTCTCCAAGGCTGTGCTGTTCTCATGTCCTTATCAAGTCCCCCCTCTTCTTGAGATGAAGTTCCTTATGGGAACCAGTCTCTTAATGTTAATATTTCATTTTAGAGTGTAAGGCATTACAACAGCTGCAACACTGAATCTTGATGCCAGCTAAAACCATGCAGCAATTATTGTGGTGATGATGATAAATAGATGTTTTACCAAGTCCAGCTGGGTACCCATGAAGGAAGTTTGGTCCAGATTTCTTCAAATCCCCAGGAGGTGGCGTCTTGAGCTGTGCACTGTAAAATTTGGGTTTGTTTCAGATTTCCTGGACATCTGTAGACACTTTGACCAATGTATGCACAGCAACTGGAGGAATGGCAGTGCATAATCCTCTTGTGATGGTAAAACAAGGCCTAGTGCCACTTGATTTGGTAAAACAGCTTGTGACAAGCTCTTGACTTCTTCCCAAGGGGCTTCCCAAGGCCCTTTTAATTCTGGAATGATGCATCCACAATTTTACTGTGTCCAGTTTCAATGCAGTAAAAGTTGCCAGTAGCACTTGGAAAGGTCCCTTCCACTTCAGCTGGAGCAGAGCAGTTCCCCAGTCCTCCCAGCAGACCCAGTATCCTGGCTGGAGCTCGTGCCCTGGTGTGTCCAATCCCATCAGCCTGGAGATCTCCACTGCTCACTGCAAACCCTGTAAAGTTTTGCTAAGAGAAATGAGGGAATTATTCACACCAACCCCTCCTTTTACATGTGTGGTTCCTGGAGGGTGGCCCTTGGTAGGGTCGACCACAGAGCAGCTCACAGGGGCTGATTTTGCTGGTGCCCCACAGCTGAATTCTAACTTGAAGTAGAGCACAAGGGAAAGTTTGGACCCAGGTCAGGGAGGTTTCCTGATGTATTTTACCCAATTTCAATTTGATTGCATCATTCGTTCACTCCACTTTGCCACTGGCCTGGGGTCTATAAGGAGTGTGAAGGTCCCAAGCTATTCCCAAGGCTTTCCTAAGCTGTTGTATCACTTCTGCAGTAACGTGGGAACCTCTGTCTGATGACATTCCCAAAGGTACCCCCAATCTAGGTATCATTTGATTCAGCACTTCCCTAACCTGGTTGGTGTGACAAGGGAAGGCTTCTGGCCACCCAGAAAAGGTATCCAGCAGAGCTAGGAGGGATTTATACCCCCCTTGTGTGGACAATTCAGTAAAATCAATCTGCCAGTGCTCACCCGGAACATTTCCAGTTTTTATGGCTCGTGGCATTACTTTGTTAGCCTTGTTAGGGTTGTTTCTTTAACAAACTACACTTTGCTGGATTCTTGATTGTACAATCTGAGCCATTTTAGACCCAATTATAGATTTTTACAAACGTTTCAAAAGTTTCTCAGCACTCCAAGGAGTGCCTTTGTGTTTGTGATCCCCTCTTTCACCACAAGATCATTTCTGGGACTAATTTCTGCTTGGTTGGGGTAACTGCCCAGCCTCGTGGATCACATCTTGCTTCTGAGGTTCTGCTGTCCTTATTAACTCCTGCACCGGGCCGGCTCTGGGTTTTTCGGGAGGTCACAGTGATGCCTTAGGTTTTAACTTTGATATTTTCAAATTCTGTACTGCTTAGAGTGTAACTCTGAAGTTCCTTGGAGCCTGTAATTCCTGCTCTCTTGTACTGGGCAGACAGAACAAAGCCTCTCCAGGCTTTGCCTTCAAGGACAGCCAGGCTGTTTTTAGGCCCAAAATGTGTAAACCAAAGATTCTAAGGGGGGGAAGCTGAGGGGAGTTACATCGTTAAACTGGGGCTTTAATTGGAGAATTAACCCTGATATGCAAATGATCCAAACCTATAAAAGTGTGAAGAACTCGTGACCTGTTGTCCATCTTGGGGTCCAATTTTTGGAAGCAGCCTCTGGCTCCCCCAGGGTGTACCTTGAAGGCCCTTCAAATAAATACCTATCTTTATTCCCTTGCTCTTGTCTAGTCTTTGTTTCTAGGTGGCTGCAGGAGGCATCAACAGTGGTCTCAGGGCTCCTCCAGCACTATTCCTGCACGTGTTGCTCAGTCCCAGCTGTTTATCCTCACACACCAACTCCTCTGCTCCCCACCGGCTCCGGGACATCCGCAGGGACATCATCTTCACTCTGGGGACAGGGGGGAAGGTGACACCATCCCCCGAGGGGTGCAGCCCCTGCCCACCCTCACCCCTGCCCCCGGCTCGGGGGATGCTCACCTCCAGCGATGCTCCGCAGCTCCCGGATCTCGTGCTGCAGCCGCAGCCGCAGCAGCTCCCGCAGCAGCTCCCGGCGCCGGCTCCGCGGGGTGACCCCCATTCTCCGCAGGGACCCCTCGGTCAGGCGCAGCAGCGCTCGGCCCGTCAGGGCGTGTTCCCGAGCCAGCTCCTGCAGCCCCCCGGGCCCGCCGTGCGCCGCCAGCCAGGAGCTCACCTCGGCCCCCGACCACCGCCCCGCCGGGAGCTGCAGCCCCTCGGGTCCCTGTGCGGGGGGAGAGGGAGCCGGGCTGTCCCCTCGGGCCCTGCAGCCCCGCGGGGTCAATCCACCACCTCCGTGCCACAGTGCCCCAGCCCCAGCCTGAACACAGCCCTCGGGCTCATCCCCAATGCTGGTGGCTGCACCCGCGTCCCCGTGCTCGGCCCGTGGGGGTCCCCAAACCCCCACCCCCGGGGGATCCACAAATAACTGTCCTTAGGAACACCCCATTCTTCACCCGTGGGGATCCCCCATCCCCTGCCCATGGGGGTCCCTTAAACCCCCACCCGTGGGGGTCCCCAAACCTCCTCCTGTGGGGTCTCACATCCCCCACCCATCTGGATCTCCAAACACCTACCCATGGAATCGCCCATCTTCCACTTGTGGGTATCCCACATCCTTCATTCGTGGGGGTCCCCCATCCTCTGCCCATGGGGGTCCCCAAACCTCCACCTGAGGGTGTCTCACATCCCCCACCCGTGGATGTCCTCCTGGGCTTCCCTGGGACCCCACTGCAGTTATCTGGGGGGGGTCCCCAGCTCCTGCCCACTCTCACCTCAGCCTCGGGGCACCCTTCCAGGGGTGCCTCAGCCCCATCCTGCGCCGGGGGGTCCATGCGGGGCCGGGGGCAGGGCACAAGGGCACTTCTGGCTCCCTGCAAACGGCGCTCCATCAGCGGGGGGTCCCCCGGAGCAGCCCCCCATGTCCTGCCAGCCACACAACCCCCCAGCCCCCCACCCTGGCAGACCCCCATACCAGGGTCCCTCCTAGGGGGACACAGTCGGGGGTTGTCGCGCTCCTCGATGCCACCCACCCCGTGCCCCCCCAGCACAAGGGGCCGCGACCCCCGGGACCCACCGCCCGTCCTGCCGTGGGCACGCAGAGCCCGGCGCTGCCCGGTGCCACCAACCCCGGCGCTGCCCGGTGCCACCAGCCCCGGCTCGCCCGTGCCCTGAGCCCGCAGGCGGCACCGGCACCGCCCGGCTCCCCCGCCCGGCCGGGACCCCCGANGTCCGTGCCCAACACCAGGAGAGCGAAAGGAACCTTTGTCCCCGCGCTGCCTCCACGGGCACAGCCCCGGGCGTGCCCCGACAGCCCCGAGCGCTGCCCCACAAACGGCCCGGCCCCACAAATGGCCCTGCCCCATAAATGGCCCTGCCCCACAAACGGCCCGGCCCCACAAATGGCCCTGCCCCATAAATGGCCCTGCCCCACAAACGGCCCTGCCCCACAAACGCCCCTGCCCCACAAACGGCTCTGCCCCACAAACGGCCCTGCCCCACAAATGGCCCTGCCGGGCACGACAGACCCCTGGGCATCCCGGGGAGCCGAGGCACGGGGCCGGGCGGGGTTGGAGTGGGCTCCATCCACACCGGGAGCCGCGCAGGAGCTCTGCCGAGGCTCTCCCAGCCCGTCCCGGATCGCTGCCACCGCCCCACCCCGCTACCCTGAGCACCTTTCACCCCACACGGGCACGGGACGCACCGGAGAGGCTTCAGGCACCGATGGTGCCGCTGGCAGCGAGGGTCCCACGGGCGGCGGGGACACGGGAGAGGCACCGGCGGAGCCGGGGAGGAGCGGGATGAGCCTCCAGGATGAGTCACATCCGACGGCTGCAGCCCTGCCCGGCCCAGCGTGTGCGGACCAGCCCCCGCTTGTAGCTCCATAGGGCACTGCTCTGCCCCCGCAGCCTGGAGGGGGTTAAACCCCCCAAATAACACCTGCCTAGGGCAGGGCTGGAGTGCCCATCCCGGGAGGGATTTAACAGCCGCCTGGATGTGGCACCTGGGGACACGGGGCAGCGGTGGCCTTGGCAGCGCTGGGGGAGTGGCTGGACTCGATGATGATGTGAGTTTTCTTTTCCACCCTAAACAATTCTGTGATTCTGAACCCAGCCCAGCCCTTCTCCTCTGGCCCTGGCAGTTCCCCTCTGCCCCTGGAGCCGGGCTCTTGCACAAGATCTGCAATAAACAGGACAGCCCGGGTATTGCACCCATCCCTTATCTCAGCCGAGCCTCCGGAGCGGGGCTGGGCAGCAGCTGGTGGGTGGCAGAAACTGCTTCTGTCATAAAAAGGACTCGAAGGTGTTTGCAAGGTGCTTTAGGAGAAACTCTGTTCCCTGGCAGGTAACAGCAGCCACTCTCAGCATGACGAAGCCATGAGGAATGAGTGAAGAAAAGAACGAGGATATTAAAAATCCAAGTGTCTCATTTTCCCCAATGCTTGGGAGAAAGACAGCCCTGCACACTCGAATTTTATCAACACCTCAGAGCCCCTTGCAGGGCCTAAAGGGGCTCCAGGAGAGCTGGAGAGGGACTGGGGACAAGGGATGGAGGGACAGGACACAGGGAATGGCTTCCCAGAGCCAGAGGGTAGGGATGGATGGGATATTGGGAACTGGGAATTGTTCCCTGGGAGGGTGGAGAGGCCCTGGCAGAGGGTGCCCAGCGCAGCTGTGGCTGCCCCTGGATCCCTGGCAGTGCCCAAGGCCAGGCTGGACATTGGGGCTGGGAGCAGCCTGGGACAGTGGAAGGTGTCCCTGCCCATGGCAGGGGTGGATTAGGTGACCTTTAAAAGCCCCTGCCCATCCACATCAGTTGTGATTCCACGATTTCAGAGAGCCAACACCTGGGGTCAGCTCAAAGTCCCCCACCACAGACACCACAGGAACAGTCCCCAAAGCATTTCAGCTGAAGGGATGGAAAGAAAACAGCCAGAAGTGGGTTTTGTCCTGATTTATTGCGCTTCCATCAGCGACATTCATTCATTTGTCAGATGCAATTTGCTCATTCACACAGCATTTGGACAGCGTGGAACAAACTCCCCCCTCAGAGCCCAGCTCAGCCCCTGGGACTGAACCTGCTGCCCCAAAGAGCTGCTCCTCCCCACAGCATTACCTCCCCTCTCAGCCCACCCACCTCCACTGCTTCACGTTCTCCTGATCTCCAAATTTAATTCTCCATACAGAGCTTTGGAATAATTTTTGTTCCCCTGTGGGAGAAATCCTGAGGAGCTCCCAGAGGGATCAGACAGGTTACAAGGAGCCTGCAGAGACTCAGAGCCACGTTAACTGTGCCTCTCCTGGAAGCAGAATAGAGCGTGCTCATTAGATAAAAATTACTGGCTGAGTAGCTAAAAGGGATTGATAAAGGCCACAGATCCCCTCTCCAAGAAGGATTGGGTGCAGGATATATTAGTGCATTGAAATGGCATCACCAGGCACAGGACAGAGGGACAACGCTCCCAGTGCTGTTACTGGGGGTAAAGCTCCACGATCATCGCGTGTCCCTGGGGACAGAGAGACAAAGAACATCACAGAAATGGCTCATTAAGAGAGACAAGACTCATGATTACAGCCCCATCAGAGCTCCCAGGCACGGCATCAAGAACAATGAGCCACAGCAGCTGGATACGAGCCCAGGGGTGCCCAGGGGGGCAAGAGGCCACTGGCCCCTGGGCTGTGCCAGCTCTGGGGTGGCAGCAGGGCCAGGGCAGTGCCCGTCCCCTGTGCTGGCACTGCTGGGGCACCTCCAGTGCTGGGGGCAGCTCTGGGCCCCTCCTGACAGGAGAGACCTGGAGGGGCTGGAGCGTGTCCAGGGCAGGGAACGGAGCTGGGGAAGGGGCTGGAGCCCCAGGAGAGGCTGAGGGAGCTGGGAAAGGGGCTCAGCCGGGAGAAAAGGAGGCTCTGGGGGCCCTTGTGGCTCTGCACAATTCCCTGCCAGGAGGGGGCAGCCGGGGGGGGTCGGGCTCTGCTCCCAGGGAACAGGGACAGGACTGAGTGGCAATAGGGGGCAGCCAGAGGGGCCTGAGGGAGCTCTGAACACCCAGCACCCTGAGCTGGTGTAAGCAGACAGGATTGCAGAGTCCCAGCAGGATCAGTCCTGCCAGGGAACACGCTGGAGCACAGCACCATTACCTGCCCTCCTGCAGCACAGGCAGCGACCAGGCCGTACTGTCCCCCCTCCTTCTTCAGCCTGTGGGCAGCAGTGATGACCAGGCGGCAGCCAGTGGCCCCAAAGGGGTGTCCCAGGGACAGGGAGCCCCCCCAGGTGTTGAACTTGTCCAGGGGAGGGGGTCCGACCTGCAGGGACACACCCCATCATCACCTGGCCATCGTTAGGTCATCCCACCTAATCCCAACACCAAGCCTGCAGCAGTTCAGGATGGCACGTCCAGGTGGCTGATGAGGGGATAAAAGCACCCGAAAAAGGTGTTCCTGCTTCAGCTGCAGCCCCTCAGGGAAGCCCTGCACTGTGCAAGGACCCAGCCGCTCACACTGTTCTTAATTCCCTCCTCTCCAAGGATTGTGGCTCTGGATCTCCACCTCCTGCCTACAAGGGGAATAGCATCCCAAAGAAATCCCCAAAGAAATCCCCAAAGAAACTGCATAAATTGGGATTTGCTAACCCAAGCTTAAGGAGTATCACTGCTCCTCACAGGACAGAGCCAGAGCCCGGCTGTGCAGCACCAGCACAGGCAGGGGAGGGAGGGAGCCCAGTAACCCCAAAGTTAAACTGAACTGGAGAGAAAAGTGGGTCCCAGAGGAGGCCACGGAGATGCTACAAAGGCTGGAGCCCCTCTGCTCTGGAGCCAGGCTGGGAGAGCTGGGGGTGTTCACCTGGAGAGAAGAAGGATCTAGGGAGAGCTGAGCCCCTTCCACAGCCTAAAGGGGCTCCAGGAGAGCTGGAGAGGGACTGGGAACAAGGGATGGAGGGACAGGACCCAGGGAATGGCTTCCCAGTGCCAGAGGGCAGGGATAGATGGGATATTGGGAACTGGGAATTGTTCCCTGGGAGGGTGGGGAGGCCCTGGCACAGGGTGCCCAGAGCAGCTGTGGCTGCCCCTGGATCCCTGGCAGTGTCCAAGGCCAGGCTGGACATTGGGGCTGGGAGCAGCCTGGGACAGTGGAAGGTGTCCCTGCCATGGCAGGGGTGGCACTGGGTGATCTGAGGTTGGCTCAGTTGGTCAGATCAAGGTGCTGATAACCCCAAGGCTGTGGCTTCAATCCCCCTATGGACCATTCACTTGAGAGCTGGACTCAATGATCCTTGTGGGTCCCTCAGAATATTCTGGGGATGAGCTTACAGGTCCCTTCCAACCCAAACCATCCTGGGATTCTATGAAATGTCCTGACTGTGCCTTACCTTTGACTTCCTGCCCATGTAGTTCTGTGCAAACCAATCTGAATCCATGGCTTTCAGGTTAGCCAGGATCTGCCCCTGCAAGGGAAGGAGGCTGACATTGATAACAACCCAAAGCAGGTGGCTACAGGGAGCCATCCCAGGCTTAGAGCACTCACAGCAAAAGCCTCGTGGAACTCAAACACGTCGATGTCACTCAGGGTGAGCCCGGCCTTCTCCAGCACTTTGGGAGTGGCGTAGGCGGGGCTGAAGGAGGGAAGATACACAAGTCTTGCATCAGAGTTTCCTGCCAGCATCATCCCCCTTTTCCCAGAGTCACATCCTTCTGTCTGGGCTCATGGCCCAGCTCTGCCCATCCCTCTCCAAGGGAAGCACAGCCCCCAGAGCTATTGCCAAGGTGCCCCAGCAATCCCAGGCTGTTCCTGCCACTGCTGCTCTCCCGCCTGCTCACACCTCGTGAAGGCCTGAAGAGATGCAGCATCTCCTGAGACACTTCCCAAAAACACACCGTGGCAAGAGAGGGCTGTTGTGGGAGGAGGGGCCGTGGGGGGACACCCTCCATCTGCACCTACCTCAGGAGCAGCTGGTCCTTCGGATCCTGGGACACGTACACGAAATCCCTGTGCAGGAGAAGGGCTGTCAGTGCCAGGGAGAGGAGAAGGAAGCGGGAGCAGAGGCCACTGGAGCAGCCCTCTCACCTTATGTAGGCCTTTGGTTTGTATCCCATGGCCAGGGCCTTCTCCTCGGACATGATGAGGATTGCTGACGCTCCGTCGGTCTGGAACGGGCAGGGAGGAGCTGGGAGAGGGCTGAAGGACCTTGTGTGCACCCCCTGCACACAACGAGCCCCACAGCCCTCAGAAAGAGAGGATCTGAACATCTCCAGAGCCTCCAGGACACCCCACTACGATGGGGACCAAAGGCTGCTGGACTGAGTGGATGGAGGGATGGCTGAGCACTAATGATGCCAGCACACACACTGCTGGAGTCCTTACAGCCCACAGGCACAATTCCCCCTGCTTTCACCCAGGACAGAGGTGCCTAAAAGCCCTGCTAGGCCTGGGACAAGTTGCTCATCCCCCAACACTCAGCTGTCCTCCCTGCTCCATCCCAAAACTGAGAATAATTCCAGGATGACACAAGCCATAGGTTCACCACGTGACAAAAATGAGCATTGTGGGTTTGGCACCCAATCAGATCATGGAGTGGTTGGGGTTGGAAGTGACCTTAAATCTCATCCAGTTCCACCCCCCTGCCATGGGCAGGGACACCTCCCACTACCCCAGGTTGCTCCAAGCCTAAAGTTTTTAGCCTTTATGTATTCTTCATGTATTTGTAGCTTTGTAGACTGTTAAATGCCCAGATATAACTTGCAATACTTTTACAGCTTTCTCTCCCACAGGGAACAAACTCTTATTGATGCATTCCTAAAACACTGTTTAGTCTTGCCTGTTACTTCTCCAAGGACTTTTTATTCTGCACCATGTAATCACAGACATGACAAAGGTGGGGTAGGAGATGGGGAGGAGAGCTCCCGTGGGGCAGAAGCCAGGAGGGAATTACTTAACCAACTCCTCAATTTGGACAATATTGGCTGGATATTGTAATTGCCAGATCTCGTATTAAATGGTACAAATCTAACTCAGGGTGGGGGTTTTTGCCATATTCTGTACCCGAAGGCTTTCAAGGAAAGGTTTGCTTTTATATTGTCATTCTAATGTTGTCTGGAAAAGTTTGTGTTCTATTTCCAGGCATCACAAGCCCCATCCAGCCTGGCCTTGGACACTGCCAGGGATCCAGGGGCAGCCACAGCTGCTCTGGGCACCCTGTGCCAGGGCCTCCCCACCCTCCCAGGGGACAATTCCTTCCCAATATCCCATCTATCCCTGCCCTCTGGCACTGGGAAGCCATTCCCTGGGTCCTGTCCCTCCGGAGCTGTGGCTGCCCCTGGATCCCTGGCAGTGCCCAAGGCCAGATTGGGCAGGGCTTGGAGCACCCCGGGATAGTGGAAGGTGTCCCTGCCCATGGCAGGGGTAGAACTGGATGAGATTTAAGGTCCCTTCCAACCCAAACCATCCCATAATTCTGTGAAGTTCAGACTAAACCTACTGACTTCAGTTGTACAACGTGATCAATCCCACCCTGGGGCAGAATCCCTACATGGGCCCTGCAAGGATTGACCCTCAGGAAGCAGCTACAGAGAAGCAAACAGGTCAGACATGCCAAAACTTCAGGGGTTTTGTTATGGATTTGAAAATGAAACAATCCAACACCCAAATTCGCCAGATCACAACCCAGTTCCAAGTTCCACCTGGAAAATCCGGAAACGGCCAGCATTAAAAAGCTCATTCCCAGAATATACCAGCTAAGGGAGGCTGAGGGTCAAGTGGGCAGCTCTCCCCTCTGGCTGGCAGTGCTGGGAGCAGGAATTACCAGGAAGGAGGAGTTGGCTGCTGTGACTGTTCCATAGGGCTTGACAAACGCTGGCTTCAGTTTTCCCATCTGCTCCATGGAGGACGGCCGGATCCCGTTGTCTTTGGTAACTGTGTCTTTGCCTGGTGAAGGAAAAAGGTACAGTCAAACTACAAAAATCAGCAGCACACAAGAATTGCATCATCAGGGAACCAGAGGGGAAAAAAAAATCAGAAAATTGTGGGGTTCAGGACAAGTGCAAGGAGGGAAAAAAGGAAAATCTGTTTGTGGCATCAGGGTATTTAACAGGGCTAAAAATAGCACTTAAAAATTGAAGCTACCTCATTTTTCCTCAGTAAGACAGCAAAAACAAAGTGCTGCCATCTGTTTAGTGTAAGGAAAAATTACCACATGGGAAACCCAGTTGAGAAAAGAATTTAAATTTAGGTTAAAAAGCCTAAATGGAGAACTGGGCTTAAATCAGTTTACATTTAAGTGCTGAGTTTGAGGAATAAAGAGCACTGGGAAAACCCAAATATATCCATCTGCAACTATGCCAACTGCTAAATAAGCCTGTTAAGAAAAAGTACCAATTGTACAATAAAGACCACGTGGAACTGTGGATCTCCAAGGAAAATTTCTCCAGGATACCAATTAGAATTCCCAGGTATCACAGCAAAGTGTCTCCACCGGCTCCTGGGGGTGAGGGGGACACCAGGACAGGCCATGGGAAGGGCACCTTAAAGGTTCTCCCCAAACTGTTTCACCTCCCAGTGAGGAATGTGAGGCCTGGTGAACTGGAACCTGCCACATTCCAGCTCTTTCCATCCAGGCCCTGAGTTATCAGACTGGGATTTTATTGGGCTTGTGTTTGTTGTTGATATTCTGGGGTATAAAGGTGGTTTCTCTTGCCTGGCTGGAAGGGCAGGGGGATTCCAGGTCCAACTGTCCTGATTTTCCTTGCCACATTAGCACAGATGTGGGGTGGGCAAGAAAGAATTTATATATGTAAAGGTATGACAGAGGGCAGGGTTAGATGGGATATTGAGAAGGAGCTCTTTGTTGTGAGGGTGGGGAGGGGCTGGGATGGAACTCCCAGAGAAGCTGTGGCTGCCCCGGATCCCTGGAAGTGTCCAGGGCCAGGTTGGACGGGGTTTGGAACACCCTGGCACAGTAGTGGAAGGTGTCAGGGCTGGAACTGGGTGATCTTTAACATCCCTTTCCATTCCCCAAACCATTCCATGGTTCTGTGTTTCCACGCTCAGACACCCTGCTCACAAACACATCCCCACACCAGCAGTTTTCCAGGGACAAACGGACAGAACAATCCACCCAGAGCCACAGAACGCCCGGGAGCTGCCCCCAGCGGGGAGTGCTGGCCGTGGCACACTGTCACACACTGTCACCTGGCACTTTGAAGGGCACCACATCCTGCAGCAGCCCCTCATCCTGGGCTTTCTTGGCCAGCGTGTGGGAGCGCAGCGCGTACTCGTCCTGCTCCCGGCGGGAGATGCCGAAGGCGGCGGCCAGGCGGTCAGCAGAGTGTCCCATGGTCTCGCTGGTGGAGAACTCTGCCACGGCTGGGAGCTGCCACCAGGGAGGGAAAGTCAGCACAGGTAAAACAGAGCCTCTCCTGGGAGCACACAGAGCTGGGCCCCACGGTCACAGGGAGGCGCTTCCCTTCGTTAATTCAGAGCTACCCAATTAACGCACGGCAACCAGACCAGAACAGACTCGGTCAAATGTGTCAGAGGAACCATCCCTTTCCAAGATTTTGGGAAAAAATGAGGTCCAGGGTGCTGCTGAGCAGCTGCCTGTGCATTTAGCAGGGAATCCATGATAAAAGGTGAGCAGGCCTTTTGGGTTCAGCTGAAACAACACATCCCAGGACCTCAAAACTCAGTGTCAGACATCTCCTCATCCAAAAGCAGAGCCCAGAGGTGATTCTGGCTTAGTTTTTGTTCTTCCAGCAGCACACAGGAAATCCCTGGGTGCATTCAAGTGTGAAATTTTCATATCTTATGTGGATTTGGGGTGTCAGCTCTGCCATACTTAACCCAGGCCTCGTTGCACTCCCACTGCAGGGAATGACACGGATGCAGTTTCCTTGTGAAGAGCTCGGGGTGGGAAAGAGGGAAGTGCTGCCCCTTTCCATCCTCACCATGGTGAAATTCACCCCCCTGTGACCCCCAGGACAGAGCAGGGGCTCACTCTGCTCCTGACATGGCCCTGTGGATGCTCTTCAGGGGAGCTGAACACATGCAGCCCCTGGCAGGATTTGGCCAGGAACAGGAATCATAAGGCATATTTAAGATGCATTAATCGAACAACAATTATATTCATATACTGAGGATATTCCTGTCTAATACTAACAGGGTTAGGTCTATTATCTGGTAAAATTCCTCTGACCCTAGAATTCTTTTGACACTTCAGAAGAACCTTCATATTTATGGGAAAAAAACTTCTATTTCTGTCATCTGCAGCACAGTTTGTCCGGGAGCTGCAGAAGGTTTTGCACTAAGTTGGGTTTACTGAAGATGAACGTGAGGGAAGAAAAAGAAGAGTCCCAAATGCTGTGAGATGCATTAATCAACGTTTTAACCCAAAGCAGAGGACAGAGATTGATCATGGTGAATCCCAGGAGCCACCTCACCCATCTTAAATCCTTTGCATCGAGGCCACAAACATTACTGGTTCCCACCTTCTAAACCAGTTCCCTAAATACCTCAACGCCTGACAAACAAAAATACCTCGGGAGCAAAGTAGTCAGGGCGAATTTTGGAAATGAGGGAGAGCTTCTGGCCCAGGGTCTTGGCTCGGTTCAGAGTCAGCATCGTCTTCCTCATCTTCCTGCTGTGGCGGATGGGGACGTCGGACATGAGCTCCACGCCCCCGGCCACCACCACATCACACTGCCCAGCTGCAATCATCCCCACACCTGCAACGAGAGGGGAACTGTGCCAGAGCAGGGACACCCACCCCGACAGAGCCCCAGTACCCCTGCACTCCAGTTCCTCCTCCAGCCCTGGCCTTGGCCAGGTTATACAACATGAGCTTCTGTCACTTGGCTCCCACTCGTCCTTGTCACACGGAGCAGGGAGGGAAGGACAGCCCCAGTAGTTTGAGCTGGGTCTCTGGTTTTAAGCCCTGTTGAGGCTAAGGCAAAGATAAAAGGAGCCTGAGAGGAGCAGCTTTGTCATCATGGTCAGTATTTACCTCCCAAACAAACACAGACACGGGGCAGAGATGCTGCTGCAGGCCCACAGCAGACACTCAGTTCATGTTATATTTTGTTGGTTAAAAAAATCCCACAGAATCCCTGAGGCTGGAAAAGCCCTCCCAGAGCATCCAGTCCAAGCTGTGCCCAGTCCCCACCTTGTCACCAGCCCAGAGCACTGAGTGCCACCTCCAGCCCTTCCTGGGACACCTCCAGGGATGGGGACTCCAAACCTCCCTGGGCAGCCCCTGCCAAGGCCTGAGCACCCTTTCCAGGCAGAAATTCCTCCTGCTGTCCAACCTGAGCCTGCCCTGGCCCAGCCTGAGGCCGTTCCCTCTCCTCCTGTCCCTGTTCCCTGCGAGCAGAGCCCGACCCCCCCCGGCTGCCCCCTCCTGTCAGGGAGTTGTGCAGAGCCACAAGGGCCCCCAGAGCCTCCTTTTCTCCAGGCTAAACAACTCCATTTTCCCTTCCATTCCAGCATTTCTTCAGTTGGTGTTTTACATTCACTAGCAGTGCAAGTTGAATAAGGGCTGTAAAAGAACTGCCAAGCTCCTTCTCAACCCCACAGTTTGTTCTTCCAGCCCCCATACCTGTGGTAATGGCCTGGTTTGAGGAAATACAGGCCATGGTGACGGTGTGGGCCGGAGTTTTGTCGGAGAACCCCGCTCCCAGGGCAGCCTGCAACAACAGAGAGTGGCTGTCAAACCTACTGCTTCTGCTCCCAGTCCAGAGCTGCCCCTGCCCAGCACACCTTGCCAGGTGCAGCTGAAAACAATGACAGGAGTTTTCATCCAGTTAATTATGGCAGCAGCTCTTCCCCTCCCCAGACTCCGGAGCAGGAGCTGAGGCCGAGGCTCTCGGCCACACTGAGACCAGTCACTGCCCCTCCACGGTTTTTAATAAAGAGACAAACTAATCACAACCCTCACATTTAAAAAATCGCATCAAAAGAGCCTCCAACTGCTCGACATCATCTTTGCTGCACCTTATTGGCAAAGGCAACACGTGAATGGGGTGATTCAGACCGCTCAGCACAAGGCGCTGTGGCTTCACAGAGAGCAGCAAACTGCAGAGCAGTGACTCATCTGAGCGGCCCAGAGCAGCTCCCAGAGACCTTCCCTACTTGGGATGTGGCCAACTAGTTGAAAGTTCAGCAGTTGTTCCCAAGTTAAAATTACCCTGCAGCCCCATCTGACTGGCAGGTGACCGAAGCCAGGCCTCGCGTTCACGAGGCTGAGGCTCCCCAGTGACAGGGAGCCCAGGTTACATCATGGATTTATCCAGGTGCAGAGCACAGGGGAGGCTCCAGGTTGGCAAAGATCAGGCTTTGCCTGTCACATGACTCCAGAGGATCAGCTGCTCTGTAAATAACACAGGAATTGTGTTTTCTGGCTGCTGGAACAAAGGGCAGCAAAGCGGCTCCGCCGCAAATCCTACGAACGCCGTGTCTGACCCAGCCAACTCAAATAAACACAGAAACACCACAACAAAGCAAACCCTCACAGCACACTCTGCTCCTCCCCGGGACATTGGGCAAGGCAGAGTTCAAGTCCAACTGGTATTTAGAAGCTGAGGGATCAGCAATCTTTAAGAAAACCTTCCCTTGCAGGGAAGGGTTAAGCAGAGGCTTCACAGCATTGAAATATGAAAATCTGATAAAAAAACGATGCTAAATGAAATCTGTGGCAGATTTAAACAGGAGGCAGGGGCAGAGAATCACAGAATCATTTTCCTTATAGTCCCAGGCACTCATTTAACAATACTACACACCTACTTCATACTCTCAAATCACATTTAAACAAACAATAATACTGGGAATTCATTTTCAGCAAGTATTTGTCATCTTCAGAGTTGCAGAAATCAGACTCCCAGGGAAAGGCTGCACAGAACCCACCTCTCTGGCAACATTACTCGTTTTCACCTCCTGGATAACTGTGCCATAAACAATGTAATCAACAACATCCCTTGGGAGACTGGTCCGGGTCAGCAGGCCCCTGAGGAGAGGATCAAAACAAAGGGAATTTGCATCACATAAGCAATGACCTCCCCAACATCCTCTTCCTGCCAGCTTGGCTGGAGAACAAGGCAACAACAGAGCCAGGGCTTCTATTCCCAGCTCAGAAGAAATCTCACGTGGGCCTGTGGGAAGTGTAGCTCATTATGGGTTGCAAATGATCACAATGATAATTTCACTATAAATTATTACAGAACTTCATTAAAGCATCTACTTTATAACCCCCAAACCCCTCCTTCCACAAAATGGTTCACAGAACCATCAAATCCCAGAATGGTTCTGGTGGGAAGGGACCTTAAAGCCCATCCAGTGCCACCCCCTGCCATGGGCAGGGACACCTTCCGCTGTCCCAGGGTGCTCCCAGCCCTGTGCAGCCTGGCCTTGGGCACTGCCAGGGATCCAGGGGAAGCCATCTCCAGGCTTCTCCAAGCCTTCTCTCTTCTCCACAGCACTTTGCTCTGCCTCTCAAAAAAACAAACCCACTGCTAATGACCCTCAGAACAGAAGGGACAGGTAGGGTGACAGAATTAGCTCAAATCCTTGTTGCCATTTAGTTTCCTCTGTGTTGCCCAGGTTGTTTTTCCCACCAGCTGTAAGCACACCTCAACAGCAGCTCTGATCTCTGTGTTTGGAAAACTAGAGCTGGGAATCAAATTCACCAAAATTTGTCACCACCACCATCTCTTTGCACCAACACAAACCTATTGAAAACCCCAACAACAACACAAACCCCACTACTGTGGAGGGAGGCCAGGAAAAATAAAGCACCTGAACTGTTCAGAGCCTTGGCTCTGCAACCCTGAAACCTCAGCAGTTTAACAAGAATTCTGAGCCCTTCCAGTGTTCCATTTACTTACTGCAGTGATGCTCTGGCTAAGTCATGTGGCATCAGGTCAGCATATCTGGAAGGTGAAGAGGAGAGGAAGGAACTCAGAGGTGTGAGGAATCAGTACAGAGCTCTCCTGTGAGCACAGAGCAGCAGCAAGAACTGGGGATGGACCAGAAATGCTCCACTGCGCTTCTGAGCAAACATTTCAAGGAATCACAGAGTGGTTTGGGTTGGAAGAGACACTAAATCTCATCCAGTGCCACCCCTGCTATGGCAGGGACACCTCCCACTGTCCCAGGCTGCTCCAAGCCCCAATGTCCAGCCTGGCCTCGGGCACTGCCAGGGATCCAGGGGCAGCCACAGCTGCTCTGGGCACCCTGTGCCAGGGCCTCCCCACCCTCCCAGGGAACAATTCCCAGTTCCCAAGATCCCATCCAGCCCTGCCCTCTGGCACTGGGAAGCCATTCCCTGTGTCCTGTCCCTCCATCCCCTGTCCCCAGTCCCTCTCCAGCTCTCCTGGAGCCCCTTTAGGCCCTGCAAGGGGCTCTGAGCTCTCCCTGGATCCTTCTCTTCTCCAGATGAGCACCCCCAGCTCTCCCAGCCTGGCTGCAGAGCAGAGGGGCTCCAATCACTGCACTAAACCCACACAAAAGCTGCAGTGATCAGAGAAAGAAATCCCTTCTCCATCCTAAGGGTCAGGTGTGGTCCTGCTTCAGCTGTGGATTTGGTGGCACAACAATCCAGGAGGAAGAGCCTGCAGCAGATCCTTGGCCCCTGTCCTGCCAGTTTTGTGAAACTTGTTGCTTCATCTGCTGTAGATTCACCAACAGCTTCCTCCAGACATGCTCCATAAATTCTTACTCTTCCCAGAATCCATACACATGGAAAACCTTCTCCAAACCACATTTTTGCACTAGATAAGCTGGAATAACTGCAGCAGCCCAACTCACTGCCCCTCCAGAGCCTTTGGGCCTGGGAATAACTCCACTGAAATGAACAGCTCAGATGTTTCACAGAAAGAGTCGAGTATTAACCAAGTCAGGGGGTGTTTTCTGTATTTTACTCCTCTTTGATACTCACGAGGTGCCAGACTGCAGAAAGGGGATGCGGACACCCTCCACCACCACCACATTCTTCACCCCAGTTTTGCCCAAGGTCTTCTTAGTCTTGGGCTGGACTGTGAAGAGAGAAGTGGTGGTGACAAGAATATCAGCAATTTTAATACAGATCCTGCAAAAACTTCTAGAAAACATGGGAAATTGTCCTCTTTTGGTGCATAAGTGAGAGGCAGGGAAGGTAGGACACCTGAGCTGGAATCTTGGAATCATGGAATGGTTTGGGTGGGAAGGCCCCTTAAAGCCCATCCAGTGCCACCCCCTGCCATGGGCAGGGACACCTTCCACTATCCCAGGGTGCCCCAAGCTCCATCCAGCCTGGCCTTGGACACTTCCAGGGATGGGGCCTGTGCATCACCACCCTCACAGCCAAGAATTTCCTCCCATTAGGAAATTCTCTCCCCAGTGGGAGAGGTTCAAGACAAGGGATGTCATGATCCGTCATTGCTTGGCAGACCAGTGCCAGGATGAA
This sequence comes from Falcunculus frontatus, assembly GCA_013398115.1. Classification (NCBI taxonomy): domain Eukaryota; kingdom Metazoa; phylum Chordata; class Aves; order Passeriformes; genus Falcunculus; species Falcunculus frontatus. The sequence goes on along the minus strand of VZRV01001682.1, from coordinate 82,755 downwards.
ACTCCAGCACTGTCTGGGGATTCCTTCAGGCTCTTCCCAAAGCCCAGGGGATGGCAGGGAGCTGCTGTCCAGGCCTGTTCCCAAAATCCCAAAGCATGAGTCACCTGAGCAACCCCCACAGTGAACCCCAGAGCACTGGGGATTATGTGGGAACCACTCACTGGGGACTGTGACTAAAAACTGGGAATGGCTGCTGGGAGACAGAGGCAGACTGAGAATGGCTGTTGGGAGCCTGGGCACTGGAAGGATGAGAAGACTCTGCTGCAAACACTGGTTTGCCTGAAGTTTTCCTTGCTTGCAGCTTTTCAGGAACACCTGAACTAAGGCACTGTGCACCATTTATAAGATTTAAGCGGACCAAGACTCTGGGAAAGGGAGGCAGCTTCCAAAAAAGCCTTGTGTAGCACAGACCCACTGAGATTCCTGGTTTTCCCCTTACCTGCAGCTTGGAACTGCGAGGAGCAGCTGAGCGATCGAGCAACTGGAAAACAAGGAAGGGAAAAAATGCCAAAAAATGTCAGAAACAGGGCTGGTCTCTGTAAGAAGAGTTAAAAATGCAAATAATGACTCTGTAAGACACCTGAACACCTGTGGGGGGGTTGGGTGGTTTATTTTGTTCAGAAACTTGACACAGTTTCTGTTGTCAATTCCGCTGTGGGAAGGGACACACACGGCAACAATGTAATTAGGGATTAAAAACAAACATTGTCAGCCTTTTCACGGTGAGAACAGGGCAGATTCAGGTCCCAGCGCCCATTCCAAACCCAACACTTCAACCAGAAGTTTATGAGCCACTAATGAAAGTGAAAGATACTCACGGGCCCCGGCAGCCCAGGCTGAGGACACGGGGAGGTTCCGCAGGGCAGAGCTCAGCATGGAACTCATTTTGGAATCTGGGGAAAGGCTGATGTCAGTCCAAGCTGCTCTGTCGGGAATAAACCCAAGGGAAGCGACCTGCCTGCCTCACACAGAGCCAAAAAGGTGAGGAGCAGACCCTCCAAGGGCAGCAGCAGCAGCACAGGGAATCACTTCCCACCAGGAGGAGCCTGGCTTGTGGCTGGGGCTGCAAATGTGCCTGTGAATAAATACTGCCCAGTGAGCTTCTCAATTCCCTCCCAGCAACTGCTCCACCACTTCCCACTGGAAAATTGTCCCAGTGCCCAGGCAGCCTTGTGGCCAGCAGCACCTCCTGACGCAGAGTCCTTGGCACCTCTCCCCACCCCTGCCCCTTGTTAACCCCTGGTGCCAGCCTGAGGAACTCCTGCTGTGCATCCCCGTGGCAAACAGAGCATGTTCGTGTCCTCCACCCCCAAAAATCCCTCTGCAGCTTTCCCAAAGCTCATTCCAAAATCGGGTTTCCCTCTAAACAAATCCTCATCTGCAGATTTTATTGCCCGGGGCTCAGGATGGTCCTCACAGCTCCAGGTCTTTGGCTGATCCATGCCAACATTCATCTCCCTCTGTCACACTTTGGGGGCTCAAATCCCAGCACTTTCTCCCCCAAACACAAAGTTTTTTCCATGGAGGGGCACAGGAACATCCACAGTCCCCAACCCAGCCCTCTGCAGCTGCACAAAAGTCAGCACAAGCTGCCAGTCACCTCCTTTGACACCTCCCAGCTGCAGCTCCACACCTGGGACGTGCCACGCAGCGTTCCTCCCTCCCCAGCCCGCAAACCAGACCCAGGCTCCTCCTGTCAACAAAGGTCCTGAAAACAGACCTTCCCAAGGCATCCTGCTCTTCCCCGACCTGTGCCGAGCTCCCTCCCCTCACCTGATTGAGGTTTTTCCCTAAATTTCCCCTGCCCAGCTGACAGAAGTTCCTCCTAGGTGTAACCTCCTCCTCCCTCGCACACTGCACAGCCATCTCCTCCCGCTGCACCCCTGTTCCTGCCCCCCAAAACGTGCCCAACCCCCGTCATTTTCGGCAGCCAGCGCTCCCCTGGCACCCCAAGGGCTCAGCCCTGCCCGCACAAATCACCAGGGCAAAGCTCCTTCCAGAGCCTGCAGGATCTGCCTGGACTCCACAGCTGGGCTGGACTCCGTGATCCTCACGGATCCCTTCCAACCCAGGATAATCCACAATTCCTCCAACAGCCCCTACTCCCTTCCCCTCTCCACACACCCCTGACGCTTTCACGCCCCGCAGCACCGTCATCCCCGGGACGCCCACCCGCTACACCCCCAAATACACACGAGCTTCCCTCAGCCCCAAACCCCCTCGTCCCCCCAGGACCGATCCCTCGATCCCTTCACCCATCCGGGACTAACCCCCGCTCCCTCCTCCCCCTTTCCCAGCCGCACCCCGTCCCTCCGGAACG
>VZRV01001682.1:50880-79694 GCA_013398115.1 Falcunculus frontatus | reverse complement strand
GTGAGGAGTGGCGTGGGATGGGGCGCACTGAGGAGTGAGTTCTGGGGCGGTGGTGAGGAGGCACGGAGAGGTGAGGGCGGGGGGACACTGCCAGGGGCAGGGTGGCACTGACGGGGAGAGTTGGGGAAACACCGACAGGGCAGAAAGTGGGCGAGGGCTGGGGTGGCATTGAGGGGATGAGGAATGAGGGGGTTTTGGTGCTGTGGAAGGGGCACGGGGGTGTTCGGGTGTCCCGGAGGGCTCTTCGGGTGGTGTGACCGTGAGGACTGTGAGAAATGGGGTGTTCCCAGGGAAGGGTCTGTGAGGACCGGCTCTGGGACCGGGGGAGCTGTGGGGTGGGAGGTGTCCCCACGTGTGTCTGTGCCCCATGCCAGGGGTTTGTCCCCATGGACTGTGAGTCACCCAGGGGATCCCTGGCAGGTCCCTAACATCCCCCTCAAGGTTTCCCTAGTGCAGGGCCTGGCCCCCCATGTCCTGGGCTCTCTGGGGGGTGTGTGCCCCCGTGGGGGACATTCTGCTGTGCCAGTCCTTGCACTTGGGCACCCTGTGGGAATCTCTGTGCAGCTCTGGGGGTTCCCTGTGACGTGGCATTGAGGGGGACACACCCTCCAGTCAGGATGATCCCTGCACGTGAGCTGATCCACAGGGAGTGTCCTTGTGCCCCGACACGTGTGCCTGTCCACAGTGCCCTGTGTCCCTGTCTCCTTGGAAAGGAGAGGGTGTCCCCATGTCCTTGGGTGTCTGGATCCTGTGGGTGCTCTCCAGGCACTCAGGTGTATCCATGGGAAGGGGTATCCCTGTGTTCCCACCTGGGTGGGGAGGGTGTGCCCAGGCCTCTCAGTGTCTCCAGGTGCTCCATGATTTCTCGGCTGAGGGAACTGGGATTGCTCAGCCTGGAGAAGAGGAGGCTCTGGGGAGGACTTAGACCCCTTGCAGTGCCTGAAGGGGCTCCAGGAGAACTGGAGAGGGACTGGGGACAAGGGATGGAGGGACAGGACACAGGGAATGGCTTCCCAGTGCCAGAGGGCAGGGCTGGATGGGATCTTGGGAACTGGGAATTGTTCCCTGGGAGGGGGGGGAGGCCCTGGCACAGGGTGCCCAGAGCAGCTGTGGCTGCCCCTGGCTCCCTGGCCAGGTGTCCCAGGCCAGGTTGGCCAGGGCTTGGAGCAGCCTGGGACAGTGGGAGGTGTCCCTGCCATGGCAGGGAGTGGGATGGGATGAGCTTTAATGTCCCTTCCTACTTACACCATCCTGGGACTCAATGACTCCATGATTTTGTGTGAGGCATCTCCCCTGCCAGCCCGGGCAGGGCTGTGGCTCTCTCCTGCCTGTTCACAGAGCTGGCTTGGTGCTTCCTGGCTACCAAGGCAGGGAGTCCCCAGGAGCCCTGGGAAGGCCAAAGGGCCTGGCTGGAAACCTTGTATTTGGGCACTTTGAAGGGCCTCAGAGTCTGGTATTGATGTTGACCCAAAATCCAGCTGGGTTTCTTTTAAACCCAAACCTGGGCTTGGCAGTGCTGGGTTCAGAGCTGGACTCGGTGCTCTGAAAGGTCTTTTCCAACATGAGCAATTCCATGATCCTGGGATCACACCTGTGTTACGTGCAGCCTTGCAGCAGGTTTGTACCTGACAGGGTGCTGCAATCACTGATGAGGAGACTTGTGGCAACTCCAGGGAGTTCTCAGACTGTTGCTGTTGCAATTCTTGTTCTAACTGGTAAAACTCTTTACAACAAACAGCTTTGGAGCTGCTGCGAGGACGCTGTCACTGCTCATAATTAATTAATAAATACCCTTTTTCTGACTTGCAAAATGTTTGGGAAGTGGATGCAAAGCTCTCCGGGGCAGCCCAAAGGCAGGGAGCAGGCAGGAGCCAGGTGAGCTCCAGGGCTGGCTGTACCTGCTGGGCCACATCCGTGTGCCAGCAGGTTCCCAGAGTGGATTGGGAAGCTCAGTTTGCCAGGAGTTTCCCATCTCACGGGTCACAGCTCCGTGCTCAGCTCACAGGGACAGCTCAGGTGGCCTGAGCTTCATCTCGTCCATCCTGCTGGGGCTTGGGGTGCTCCAGGACTGGAAAAAGGCTTTTTCTCTGAGCCATCAGCCATGGAGGCCGTTCCCAGTTCAAGTGGTGTGCCACGTCCGGGTGAGTGGCAGGGCGGGAAGGGGAAGTGCTGGGCAGGGAAGCAGCTGAGGTGGTGACAGAGAAAAGAGAAAGTGGGAAGGAGCAGGCTGGGCTGTGGGATGGGGCATTGTCCATCCTCTGGTGCATCCAAGTCCTTGGCAAAGTCCTGAGAGCCCCTGAAGTGTTGGTGGCCTGGTGTTGGGCAGTCTTTGAGCTGGAGTGAGTGGATGAGTGAGATTGGAATCAGTTTTCAAGGCTTTAGCTCTGGAATGAAGGGTAGGACGTGGTGGGAGCATGCAGCTGGGCTGCTGCTTCCTGCAGCACTTTGGAGGATTTTTCTGGCTCCAGTCTTGGCACATTCCCATTGCAGTGCTGAAGGGATCAGCACCTAAAGCAGATGTGCAAGGACCAGGACCGAGGAGCTGCTTTTGTTTCCTGGCAAAAGGCGTTTTCCACAAATGTTGTGGACTTAAAATAAACCACTGCCAGGCTACAGAAACCTCACTCCAGGGTTAACCAGCTGTTACACTGCTGACAGCACCTCTCCCAGAAGAGTTTACATCCAAATGGAGTGAGATTTGTCCAGTCATGCCCTTGATTTATGTTTTTCCTACTTCATCTCGTCTGTTTTGTGAGAATGGAAAGGCAGAGTGCAGTTCAAGGCTGAAGGTTTTCATGGAAGGAATCTTTTTGGGGACTGATATGGAAAAGGAAAGCCGTGTAAAGAGCGAAAAACACGAAATCCCAGACTGGTTTGGCTGGGAGGGATCTTAAAGCTCATCTTGTACCACACCCCTGCCATGGGCAGGGACACCTATCACTATCCCAGGTGGCTCCAAGGATTGAATGAATGAATTCAGGGAGACAGTTCAGCCCTTGCCTTCTCTTTAAAGAGGTTGTGTGGCTTTTATTGGGTTAAAATACTGCTGTTAAATGTATTTAACAGCAGTAAATACATTTAACAGCATGGTGTTCTGCTGGGCAGCATCTCTCACCAGATAGAAAGATTGAACTACTACTGCTATAAAAAATCTTGTATTAATTGGAGCAGACCAGAAGGGGTTTTTTATATACTCCTTTCTTTTGAGGAGCAACAGCAATGTCAGGTTTGAAATATCCTGTCAGCCCACACTTGGTTTGTGGGAACTGAATGTTGGTGCTTATTTTCAGGAGTACCTGACTTGAGCACACAAAAAGTTTAGGGAAATTATTATTGTTGGATGCAGCAATCACATGTGGGTGTTAAATATTGCTGAGGAGCTTTGGAGTGGGAACAGGTTCACTCTTTGTTTATAAAATGCTGCTGTGGGCACATGACACACACACGCACCCCAGACCTGTTTGCTGGGACAGCCTGACGCTGAATTTCCATCCCCACAGCATCACACCACATATCCTGGGCTCAGGAATGGGAGCAAAGGTCAGTCCCTACTGCCAGCACCCCGGACAAGGTGGAAATGAGGCCAAAGTGCAGCAGGGCCCCAGCCCTGAGCCCGTGTCACGGGGCTGTGGCAGGGGGAGACACCTGTTAGGGAGGCACAGTTTGCAGTTTATTCTCCTGGTATTGGATTATTCTCCCTTCTTGCTGCTGGGAATGGGAATGTTTCATTCCTAAAGGTTTTATCAGTGTTGAGCAGAACCTTCCCCTGGCTAATTGGCTGTGTGCCAGTGGGTAGATACATGTGGAGTTAACACTTTTACTGGAATTCGGACTGAAAGCAGCTCTGGCAGGGATTCAGCCTGGATGTGAGTTAGGGGATCCTCGGGGTCGAGATCAAGGTTGCTTGAATGAAGCTGGGGTTCATTCACGTGCTGAGAGATCATGGGGCCAAACACAATTTCTGAGCAGAAAAAGGAGATGTACGAGTCAGAAACTCGTGAGCAGAACTTGTTCATCCCATGGTCTGAGTTTTCTGAGGGCTCTGGAACAAGACATGTTCATGTACTTTGTATGTCATTAGTACAGGTGGATCCAAGAGCTGGAGAGGGACCCTGGACAAGGGCCTGAAGGGACAGGACAAGGGGGAACAGCTTCCCACTGCCAGATGGGATATTGGGAAGGAATTGTTCCCTGAGAGGGTGGGGAGACCCTGGCACAGGGTGCCCAGAGAAGCTGTGGCTGCTTCTGGATCCCTGGCAGTGTCCAAGGCCAGGTTGGACAGGGCTTGGAGCAGGCTGGGACAGTGGAAGATGGCCCTGCCATAGCAGGGGTGGCACTGGATGGGATTTAAGGGCCTTTCCCACCCAAACCAATCTGCAGTTCTGAGTATTTTGTTGAGAGATGGAGGCAAGAATAAATACTTAGTGAGCCCTTTGTGGCCCTCCAGTTGTGCCCCCTGAGGTGTGTGTGGTCACACTTGGGCTGGCCCCATCTGCTGGCACCAGCGTGTGTTTTTACAGGAATACCCTGGGCAGTCACGTTTGCTTTGCAGAGAATTCACCTTGAAGCTCCCCAGAGTGCAGGAAGGTCCCTGGTTTGGCATGTGAAGAGGTTGGAATGAGGATAATAAAGGCAAAACTCCCTGTGCCACCTGCTCCATGCCTTGTCAGCTGGTTGGGAAGAAGGATTTCATTTTTGCTGCTCTCGACTGGGCACTGCTGGCACTGCAGTGTGGGGTCTGTGCTGGGAAGGGCACTGCAGTGTGGGGTCTGTGCTGGGAAGGGCACTGCAGTGTGGGGTCTGTGCTGGGAAGGGCACTGCAGTGTGGGGTCTGTGCTGGGAAGGGCACTGCAGTGTGGGGTCTGTGCTGGGAAGGGCACTGCAGTGTGGGGTCTGTGCTGGGAAGGGCACTGCAGTGCTGGGACTGCTGGACTCTGGTGGGGGACAGCTCGGGCCATGAGGGGAGGGACTGGCTCGTGCCCAAGGTTTTCCAAAAGCTGCCCTTGGCAGGTGAGGGGAGCTGGGAGAGAGTTAGGGTGAGACTGCTGAGAATTCTTTTAACACCTGTAACATCTTTTCCTTAGGTTATGCCTGCCGGAACATCTCCACCTCCAGTGCCCTCCAGAGTAAGTGTGAAGCTTTTCTATAAATCCATTTTTCCCTTAAAATCCCTGGAGCAGGGGCTGACCCCACCCTGGTGTTTGTTTGCAGACAGGACCCACGTCAGCTGTGATATCAAAGGGGACGTTGCTGTCGTGCGCTTCAACACACCAAATTCCAAGGTACTGAAAATTCCCATTTAAGGCTAAGAACTTTGCTAACCTGCAGCCTTACAAAGTTAGGAGCAAAGGAGAAACAGGAAAAGGAGGTTTGGGGATTTTAATGAGACATCTGGAGATGCCTCTTGGAGTATTTTGTGTGTGCTGAGCTAATTTGTCTCTCTCCCAGGCACTTATTAAGGTCTTACTAAGTTCCAAATCTTAAAGAAATCTTTAAAAAATTCTAAATCTTATTAAATTCTTGGATTCAAGGTGGTTAAAGAGTGTGTCCGTACTTCAGTGCTTTGGAATCCATAAATGCTTCCAATTCTATTATCACGAATACAATATAAATAGAACTAATTCTCATTTTTTAGGTCAGTACAGCTGCAGTTGTTCGGATATCAGAAGGCAGGAACTCTGTAAATGACATCTCAGGAATACATCTAAAAATGCATTTTGGAGTCTCATAACCAGTGGTGAATTTCAGATGTCATCTCACAGATGGAAATGCTCTTTATGAGGCTGTGGTAGAGCTTGCAATAAAAACCTGTTTATTAAAGCTAAGCAGCCAAGCTGCTCTGATATTATACAAGATATAAAGACTAAACTACTACTGCTGTAAAAAATCTTGTATTAATTGTAGCAGACCAGAAGGGGTTTTTTTATATACTCCTTCCTTTTGAGGAGCAACAGCAATGTCAGGTTTGAAATATCCTGTTTTCTGTGAGGATTTTGGTGGTACCTGAAAAACCCAGGCTGGATTTGTCCTGCTTGTTGCAGCCTTTCAGTAAAGCTGGAGGGATGTCATCAGCCTGGTCTAGGGAAGGTGTCCCTGCTCATTGCAGGGGGTTGCATGAGATGACCTTGAAAGGTCCCTTCCATCCCAAATCATTCTGTGATTCTGTGATTATATAGGGAAAAAAAAACATTTACAAGCTCATAAAATCAGTGTTTGGGGCCACAATCCCACTGGTGGGGAGGTTAAGGAAGAACTTCCTCATTAAAGATGAGCTGCTGTGGGGTTTTATCCTGGGATTTGTGCTAGGACAAGGCTGAAGCAACTTGCAGCAGACCTGGGCTCCAGCTGAGCTGCTGCTGACGGTGCTGCTTTGCTCCCAGGTGAACACCCTGTCCAAGCAGCTGAGTGCAGAGTTCACCGACATCATGAACGAGATCTGGGCCAACGAGGCTGTGAAGAGCGCCGTGCTCATCTCCTCCAAGCCGGGCTCTTTCATTGCTGGAGCTGATCTCAAGTAAGCACAGGGCCTCAGGAGCTGATGGAGCTGTCCCTGACATCTCCCCAGGGTGAGGTGCAGGCTGGGAGGGAAATTCACGTGCTCAGGGTGCCAAAGTTGCTGGAATGAAGTGAAGACCTCAGCAAACAGGGCTGTGGCGAGTCCTTAAACCCCTCCTGGCTGGGACACTTGGTCTCTCCTTCCTGCATGCTGGGCTGCAGCCAAGGAAACCCATCCTGGCTCCGGGCTGGGCATTGTCCTTCTGTCTGGGGTACAACGAGAGTGGATAATTCACATGCAGGACTCGTTTAAGCTGGGTTGGAGTGCCTGGCAGCCTTCCAGCCTGGCCCCTCGCTTGGGCAGGGTTTGGGACTCTGCCCTGTGCTGAGCAGCCTCCCTGGGTAACTTCTCCAGGGTGTGGGATGATCCTGTGGGTGCCCACTGGGACCTGGAATGCCATTGGCTGCTACTGCTGACACTGACAGGACAGAATAGTTGCTTAAAGACTTTAAAAGCCAGAAAGCTCTGAGGAAAGAAGGTAAATTACAAATAGACCCTCCAAAACCGTGTTACATTTTTGTCTGGCCTTGTCCAGGGACAGAGACTTGCTCCCTATGCAGGAGGGAAGGAGGTGAGCAGAGCAAAGGCCAGGCTGTGGTTAAGAGGTGTCTCCTGGCCTCAGCACCTCCGGCTTCCCAAATTGCTCCTGCTTGGCAAAGGCTGCGAGCCTCCAGGAGAATAATTGGCACAGGGAGCCTCTAATTGGCAGTGTGGCATCAGAGCACTGGCCATCTGCTCCTCTAAAGAGTGATCCTGGGCTCTTTCCTCCACTCTTCCTGGCAGGTGCTTTGAGACTTCTATGACCCTGCCTCCTCTCCCGAAGGCTTCCCAGAGCCCTGGCCCAGAGGATCCCATTCAGTGCCTCAGGCACAGCCTGTGTCAGCATGCAGGGCCTGACCCTGCTGGGTTTGGCCTCCCTGTGTTGTCTGATCCAAAACTGGGGCCTAAGCAGCTCTTGTCTGCCTGTGAGGCACTGGAGATTGTGGGAAAACAGGGACAAAGTCATCAAAACCTCTCATTTTCCTGCTGTTTTGTCAATGCTTCTCCCGTCCTGATCCACCTCTCTCCTCCCCTCAGCATGCTTGAAGCCTGCAAGACTGCTCAGGAAGTGACTCAGCTCTCTCAGGACGGACAGAAGATGCTGGAAAAGATTGAGCACTCTCCAAAGCCCGTCGTTGCTGCCATCAGTGGCAGCTGCCTGGGAGGAGGGCTGGAGGTACTGGACAATCCTGGGGCTCACAGCAGGAGTGGGAGCTGACACTGCTGGTTCTCTGATTATCCAAATGATGCCGGCAGGACTGGTGCTGCAAGAGGGGTTTGGGAGCTGATGAGGGCTCATTACAACATGTAAATGAGTTTGTGGCAAGTTAATGGCTTGGTTGTGCTTCAGGGCTCTGCCGTGTGAGTTCTGCTGCTGCTGTGGAAAGAGAGCAAATCAAATCTGAAGCTGTGTGGGCCAGGCTAATATTTAGATGAGTGTCCCAGGAAAAACCGGCTGTTTCCAGCAGGCGTTGGATCTGCATCAATGCTGCTGGCAGAGTTCAGCCTGGAAATTGCTGCTTTTCAGATGCAGGGAGTTTTGTATCCCAGCAACTTCCATTCTTTGTAGGGCTGCTGTGAGAGGGGTGAGTGTGGGGACCCGGCCAGGCTCCACCCTGCCAGCAACTCCAGTACCTTGGCTGGATCTTCTGCCTTGTAACCTCCATCTAGGGTTTTGTAAACTGCAAGGCTCTGCTAATTCCTGCAGCAGAGTTGTTACTACAGCAGTGTAATCTTGGAATGGAGTCTCTTCAGTTTGTACTGATTTCTCAAGCTTTTTACATTCACTGTGTTGACTCATCTGGACTTGGCAATCCAGGGATAAACCAGGAATTATGGCTGATCCATAGATGGGGCTGTGCTCTTGGTGTAGTGAATTAATTAAGCCGTTGATGGTCTAGGTGAGATTTAAAATCAGCTTGAGAGTTTGATGTTCATCTCATACCTGCTTGCTGTCATCCCCCAGATGAAGCCATCAGTGAGCACAGAGGGAATTTGGGCAGTTGGATTAAGGAATTGGGGCAGGGTTGTGAGGAAAGCTGAGGCAGTGTGTGGAGAGAGCTGTGTGATGGATGCCCAGTTCTCCTGTGGCTTTTCACAGGGAAACTTTTCCTTGTCTCTTCCTTTTTTTTAAGGTTGCCATTGCCTGTCACTACAGAGTAGCAACAAAGGACAAGAAAACAGTTCTGGGAACACCTGAAGTGTTGCTGGGTCTCCTGCCCGGAGCAGGGGGTACTCAGAGGCTGCCAAAGATGGTGAGTAAGAGGACAACTGTACTCTATAGCCCCTTCTGCCTGGCAAGCTCCCACTCTGGAATCCTCTTTCTGCCCTTCCAGGTGGGACTTCCTGCTGCCTTTGATATGATGCTGACTGGGAGGAACATCCGTGCCGACAGAGCCAAGAAGATGGGGCTGGTTGACCAGCTGGTGGAACCACTAGGTCAGACACAGTGTCTCTCAGTTCCTTGATGTGCTGCTGCCTGTCAGGGAACCTCTCCCCTCACCAGAATGTGTGCAGAGGTCTTGTCCTGCTCTGCAGGGGAATCCCTGTTCCCACCTCACAAGCACAGGGACCTTGAAATGTGAGGCTGCTGCAGAAGCTGAGTGAACAGGAGGGGTCAGCATGGAGGGCAGGCCTGCTAGCTCTCCTCCTTAAGCTAATTATCCAGAGAAGAGCCCACGTTCCTCATTTATCATGTCAGAGGACAGATTGCAGCCCCTAATGGAAGGACAGTAGATGACTGATGTCTGTGTTTCTGCAGCCTGCAGATGGTAATCCCTGACAGGAGCTGGAGCAGGCAGCCCCATGGCTTAGGCACTCACTGGGTGGAGAAATTCCCTGCAAACTGCAGGATTCCAAGTGCTGAGCAGGCTGCTGGATAATATCTTGCTCCCAAAGTTCTTTCACTAGGGCAGCTCTCTTGGAAGGTGACTAAAGGGAGGAGTTTGAGGACTAAACCCCCCAGAGCCTCCTGAGAGGTGTGATCAGCCCCACCCCGGAGTTAGAATGGAAGCCACTGCTCCAGCTGGCACTGCCATGGAGTTGGAGGGTGCTGAGCGTGGTTTCCCCAGGCAGAGCATGGCCAGAGCACACTGGTGGTGCTGATAAAAATAAAATGAACCAAAAGGTGCTGCTGCCCACCCTGAGCAGTGCCAGGGAAGCCCCGGTGTCCGTGCTGTCCCACAGGCCAGTGCTCAGCTGGATCACAGGATCATGGAATGGCTGGGGTTGGAAGGGACCTAAAGCTCATCCCATCCCACCCCTGCCATGGCAGNAGTGGGAAGCCATTCCCTGGGTCCTGTCCCTCCATCCCTTGTCCCCAGTCCCTCTCCATCTTTCCTGGCAGCTCCTCCAGGTGCTGGAAGGCTGCAGTTAGGTCTCCCCGGAGCCTTCTCTTCTCCAGGCTGAACAATCCCAATTCTCTCAGCCTTTCCTCACAGCAGAGCTGTTCTTCTGATCCCCTTGTGCCTCCTCTGGACTGGCTCCAGCAGCTCCACATCCTTCTGCTGCTGGCCCCAGGGCTGGGGCAGCTCTGCAGGGGAGGTCTCACCTGAGCACAGGGGCAGAATCCCCCTGTTCCTGCTGCCCATGCTGGGGGATCAGCCCAGGATACACAGATATCTTTAGCTTATCTTTAGCTGTAATCATTCCTAGAAAACAGATCCAAGGTTCTCAGGCTGGAGTTAAAATTGCCTGGATAAACTTTCCCACTTGATACTTGCTTAGGAGTGAATTGGTTTTTAAGAGCCAGCAGATGTGGCTTTTTATTACCCCAAGCTGCTGAAAGGAAACGTGAGCTTTGTGAGGAGCTGCTGGGAATCCTGGCTCAGCCCAGAGAAGCACGTAGGAGGAGCACAGAAATACAAATTATATGCAAACATTGGATGTATTCCTTGTAATCCAAACAGCAGCCAGCGCCAGGGGGGCTCCTGTTCACTCTGTGTCTGGGGAAAGCAGCTCTACCTGGGGTGATGCTTTAACTGATGACAGAAAGGAGACAGACACCATCAATCAGGAGGCAATTTCAGGGCATGCAATCAGTTCTCCTTCAGCAGGGAGCTCTGCAGCATCCCCTGGATCCAATTCTGGCATGTGCCGTTTATAAAAGAAAGCAGATGGGAGTGGCCAGCTCAGAGCTCCTGGTTTAGGACACAACAGAACACTGGGAATTAGCTGCAGGTAAAGTAAACCCACATATGTGGGGTCAGTCACTTTGTGTGAATGGTTCTCACAGCTCAGACTTTGAAATGAACAGCAGTTTTCTTCAGCTGGAGTATCAGAATCCAGCACTTATTAATCCAAGCTACTGGAAACAGGAAATCAGGGATTGACATCTTGTAGCACATCAGGTCATAAAGCTGAAAGTCTCAGCTTTGAATGGTGAGAAGAGAATTTGGAAGCTGAAGTCTGAGCTCTTAACTCCCAAATGCTCTCAGCTTTCCAGTGAATTCTCTACAACCCACTGGGCATTGCTGAAATGTAGATTATGCAGCAGTTCTGAGCTGTGTTTTGTCTGTTGCCTGTAAAATCAGCTATGTTGTTTTGTTTGGCCTGTTTTTCCTTGGACTGGCTCTGACATTCTGCCAGGGCAGGAGGGAGACTTCCACAGGGAGCTTCCCTGAGCTGTCAGAGTGTTTGTGCTGCTTTATCTCCTCCTTGCTGAGAGACTCCCCCAGCAGGGAGCAGCTTCTGGGGTCTGCTGGGTGGAAACCCTTGAGTTGTTACACAGAGAGAGGTGAAACAAAGGGGCCACAGAGATGCTCCCAGGGCTGGAGCCCCTCTGCTCTGGAGCCAGCCTGGGAGAGCTGGGGGTGTTCATCTGGAAAAGGCTCCAGGGAGAGCTCAGAGCCCCTTGCAGGGCCTAAAGGGGCTCCAGGAGAGCTGGAGAGGGACTGGGGCCAAGGGATGGAGGGACAGGACCCAGGGAATGGCTTCCCAGTGCCAGAGGGCAGGGATGGATGGGATATTGGGAAGGAATTGTTCCCTGGGAGGGTGGGGAGGCCCTGGCACAGGGTGCCCAGAGCAGCTGTGGCTGCCCCTGGATCCCTGGCAGTGCCCAAGGCCAGGCTGGACATTGGGACAGTGGGAGGTGTCCCTGCCATGGCAGGGGGAGCATTAAATAACCTTTAACATTCCCTTCCCAACCAAACCATTCTGAGATTCTGTGATTAAAACTTTAAAACTGAGGACCTCAGCCTTTTGTGGAGGAGGAGGAGAATAGTGGGAGCTGAAACAGGAGGGAGTTTCTGATTTTGGATTTTACTTGTCTCCTCTGTCGGGGTGTCTGGGGGATGTTTCCTTAGCTCTGAGGACTCTGTGCAGCATCTGGGTGTGTTTGGAGCAGTTTGTATGGTGGTGAATGTCCCTGCCCAGCTGCAGGGACACTGGGTTGTAATCTCACCAGGTTTGTTCAGCCCAAGGTTGCACATTTAGCTCCAGGGTCTACTTGGTGGCCCAGTGCAGCTTCACCAGGCACTGCTCTGTCATTAATGACTCAGAGTTTGCCTCTGGCAGCATCTCACAGCTGCCTCTTCAGCCCTGTGCTGTGTCCTCCTGTCCTGATGATACAATTGTCTGGAAATGAGGAGGATTCCTGTGCTTGGAAATTGTGCAACCCACCCTCAGAAGTGGCTAAAACTGGTTTTGTGGTGGCTTGCTTCATTGTGGGACAGCATTAAGTTGGGCCAGGTGTTACAGGGTGTTGCAGTAGCTAAAGCAAGGGAGAGGCTTCCTGCACTGGGTTCAAAGGTTGGGGTTTGTTGGACATTGGCTCCAGCACAGGAGATTTCCAGGGATTCAGCACTGCTGAAATGCTGTCTGTGTGTTTAACAGCTCAGCATTGGCACAGCGTGGTGGAGCACCCTTGTTCCACAAAGCAGCAGGAGGGAGGGGAGGCAGAACATCTCAGTTCCCTCAGGATTCCCAGTGCCTGCAGTCATGGCAAGTGGAAGGTTGGAGTAATAAAGGGCACAAGTGGCAAAAAGATGGTCAGGAGCTGAAGACACCTCCAGAGTGGACATGGAACCTCTGTCTTTGGAGGTGTCTGGAGGCTGGCAGAAGGTCCCTGAGGAGCCTGCTGTAATTGCAGAGCTGGATGTGACTTGGCCCTGCTCCCACGGGGGGCTGGCATTCCAGCATTTCTGCACAATGCCCTCTGTATAAATCCCTTGGGTCCTTCCTATGGTCCCTGCTGAGCCTTTCCACCATTGGTCATAACCAAGAGGAGCCAAACAGGAGGGGGAGCAGTTCAAAGGCCCATCATGTTGTGTCTGGTCCTGGTTTCCCTGCATCCTCATCCCTCAGGGATAACTTGGGCTGTGTTCTCTGCTCTCCCCAGGGCCAGGAGTGAAGACTCCAGAAGCAAGAACAATCGAGTACCTGGAGGAGGTGGCCATTGGCTTTGCCAGGGGACTGGCCAACAAGACTTTGTCTGCCAAGAGATCCAGAGGGCTCATGCAGAGTAAGTCAGCAGGGACAAATCCCAAGGGACAGCACTGAGTGTAATCCAGTGCCTTTGTGCTCCTGCTTAATTCCATTTCAAAGCCAAGTTATTTCATCTTGGAATCATCTCTTGAGCGATGTGGGGTGGTAGAGAAAACGTTGCTCTGTAGGTCTGGGCTTTGGCAGAGCTGCACGTGGTGGCTCCTGAGGTTGCTGGAAGGGAGCCAGGCCTCAAGGAGTGAGAGGGAGCAGGTACTTCCAGGGACTGTCCATCTGCAAAGTTTTAGTGGCAAGTTCTGTACCAAGCTCGTGAACTCAAGTGGGAAGAGGCACAAGGGGCTGCTCTGTGCTGGTCCTCGATAGCACAGCCCAGAAATGGGGACATCTCTGGGAATTCTGCTTCCTGGGGCTCAGTCTGTCACCAGTTGTGTCAGGAGGACACTTCAGCCCTCAACGAGACTTGTCCATGGAATTATCCATGGAAACCCTCTGAGCAGCCTCTGCTGCCTGTGCCTGGGTTTCAGGTGGATGTTTGTAGTGCAGATATTCACATTTGTGTTGCCTTACCTTTGCAGTCCATCCTGGCAGGCTGGCTGTGCACCAGCACTGTGCTGACCCCTGTTTTGTCCCACCTTGCAGGGCTAACAGACTATGCCATGGCTCTTCCCTTCGTGAGGCAGCAAGTTTACAAGACAGTGGAGAGCAAAGTTCAAAAGCAAACCAAAGGACTCTACCCTGCTCCTCTGAAAATCATCGAGGTAACCCCCCTGAGAGGTGGGAGGAGCTGCAGGGCAGGTGGATCTGTGGGATAACGTGGGACAGGCAGAGGGGAGGTGATCCTTCCTCTGAGTCAACATCCTGATCCTCACAGAGATCAGTCCTGAGGAGTGCTGGCTGTGGGGTGGAATTCAGAATCACTGCCCAAAATAGGATCACCAGTTTATGGGTGCTGGTACCAGTGAGGGGTAGAGCAGGAATCCTAGCTGAGGGAAGGCTTAGCTGGAATATTTTGTGCATGAAACTTTCAGCTGCAGTTTTCCCAGGTTTTCTGTACAGTCTCTGAAGAGTTCAGGGGACCCGTTCGACACCATAAAAATAGAAATTGCTCTAATTTTCATAGCACAAACTACATAATACTTTATTAGTCCCCTGTGTTACACAGACATCCTGTTACAGACACTCTGTGATTGAGTCCTTTTGTAAAATGACTTTTCCCTATTGAAGATGTTGCCAAGACTTCTCTAGATCCTGTGAAGGATTCGGAGAGCAGTGACATTAAAGGAGCACAGTTCCTAAAACCACGAGGGATGGCTAAAAATGAACCTGGTGGTAGATTCCTCACCTGTCCTTTGCTAGAAGGCCAGGGTGACACAGCTCTGCTAAGAGCAGCAGGGACAGGACTCAGGGAGTCCAAAATGTGCCTTGAATGTTGGGGAGGGGTCACTGGAGACAAGAGGGAATCCTGTTAAAGCGTGCGTTTGCAGCATGACTGAAATGTGCTGTGTCTTTACTTCTTTTGGATTAGGTTGTAAAAACAGGCCTGGATCAGGGGAATGATGCTGGATACCTCATTGAAGCCCAGGTAAGGAGAGGGGATCCTGGCAGGGATCAGGTGCTGGTGTGGTCAGGGGATCTGTGTTCAACCACACACAGGGTTCATCACAGCCTGCTGCTCATCCCATTCCCTCCCCTGCCATGGGCAGGGACACCTTCCCCTGTGCCAGGCTGCTCCAAGCCCTGTCCAACCTGGCCTTGGGCACTGCCAGGGATGGGGAGCCTCAACTCAAACCACTCACAGGCAGGGCCAGTGTGGGTGATTGATGGGGGAGCAGAGCTGAAATTCTAGGAGCTGGCTGTAGATGTTTCATCTCTCACTCATGTGCTGGCACATGGGCCTCATGTCCTAAACACCACCCAGTTCTGCTTGAGCTTTGCTGGGACATGGGGAAAATTGGAGTAGAGTTTAATTGAGGGTGTAGGACAGACTGTGGTGGGCAGGTCCAGGGCTGGAGCAGGGAAATGTCCTCCCCAGCAGCTTGTGTGTGACCCATTTATTCCACACTCACACACAGTCTTTGTTTTCCTCATCCCTCTGTTTCTCTGCCATAATAAACAACCTATCCCTAATTATTTTTTCCTCACCGGTCCTGGTTTTGCCACAATCGTGCTCAAATTTGTTATTTCTGCTGCCACAGAGGTCATTGTGGCTGTGCACTGAGTCACAGGTGAGGTTACCTAGGCACTGCCAGCTCTGCAAGGCTGAGTCCCCAGCAGCCCCACATTTCCATCTGATTATCTCTGTATTTGGGTCATTGCCCCTTAAATGCTGGTGAAATCCACCCATCTCCCACTTCCCTGATGTGCTTTGTAACTCCTTTTTGTTCCCTGCTGGTGCCAAGGCCTGCTCTGAGCTGTAGCTGTCACCTTAGCAGTGCCCTCCTGGCTGTGCCCCATCCCTGCTGGTTGTGCATTCCACCCACGTTTGGTCTGGTGCTGGATAAAAGCCTTGGGATACTCTGTTCTTTACAGCAAAGAATGAATGGGTTTTTTTCCTGAGAACAGCAGCAGGATGGAGATCTTCCCAGAACCCCTGAAGAATAATAAGTGTCAGTGTCGTGGCTTTTTTCCTGCCTCCCTCTCTCCCCCAGGACAGGAGTTTGCAGATTCTCTTCTAGGCTTTGTTTTGGGTATTTTAACTCGCAGGGCAGTGCTGAAGGAAGGTACAGGCTGCTCCAAACCACATTCCCTGCTTTTCCTTGGCAGACGTGGCTCAGACAACCTTTGTTTTGTGTGTGCTTATGCTGTCTTTGTGTTCCTCAGAGCATTTGTGCTGAGGGCTGGGAGCTTATGCAGGCCTTAGATTTTGTTGCCTGTGATCCTCTGAAAATAGGATGAGGCTGCTGCTGTCAGAGAGAACTGACCTGTTTGTAAAGGTTTTTGTCAAAGCCTGAGGACAGGATCCTTCCACCTGGATTTGTGGGGACAGTGGCCCCAGTTAATGTGGGGTGCATGTGGCTACGAGGGGTCTCATGTCAGGGAAATCCAGTCCCATCACTGAGGAACTGGAATCATCAGATCCCAAATGGTTTGGGTGGGAAGGGACCTCAGAGCCCGTCCAGTGCCACCCCTGCCATGGCAGGGACACCTCCCACTGTCCCAGGCTGCTCCCAGCCCTGTCCAACCTGGCCTTGGGCACTGCCAGGGATCCAGGGGCAGCCACAGCTGCTCTGGGCACCCTGTGCCAGGGCCTCCCCACCCTCCCAGGGAACAATTCCTTCCCAATATCCCATCTAAATCTACCCTCTTTCAGCTTAAAGCCATTCCCTGTGTCCTGTCCCTCCATCCCTTGTCCCCAGCCCCTCTCCAGCTCTCCTGGAGCCCCTTTAGGCCCTGCAAGGGGCTCTGAGCTCTCCCTGCAGCCTTTTCCAGATGAACCTCCCCAGCTCTCCCAGCCTGGCTCCAGAGCAGAGGGGCTCCAGCCCTGGGAGCATCTCTGGGGCATCCTCTGGGCTCTCTCCAGCAGCTCCACGTCCTTCTGCTTTTGGGGAGGAGGAGGTGGTGCAGAGTGGGCTGTGCTGAGCCCAGGAGGTGCCTCTCCTCAGAGGTGACCTGGGCCCTTGTCCCTTTTCTGTCCTTGTTGCTCACCTGTGCAGTCACACAGTGCCTGTCTCTCCCCTTGCCATGTTTTTGATGTGCTGGCACTGAGACAGCTGCTTCATGCCAAACTCTGCTTCCCTCTTCCCTTTCTTCCAGAGCTTTGGCCAGCTTGCAGTGACCAAGGAATCCAAGGCACTGATGGGGCTCTACCACGGGCAGGTGCACTGCAAAAAGAACAAGTTTGGGACACCTCAGAAAGAGGTCAAGTAAGTGCCAGTGTGGGATGCCTGAAGGAGCAGCTGGAGGACCTCTGGGAGGCTCCTGGCACTGAGTGGGCTGGAGAGCTGTGTATCAGAGCAGAGGTTTCCAGCCTCCAGAGGCTGACCCACTGCAGCTTGGAGGCCTCACTCCTGTGTGGCCTCACTCAGGTGGTGCCTGGGAGGATGGCAGGGGCTGTGTGAGTCTGATGAGAATTCTGCCATGTCCAGCTTTGAATGTGTCCCCTTGGTCCTTCCCTGCAGGACTCTGGCTGTGCTGGGAGCAGGGCTCATGGGAGCTGGGATCGCCCAGGTTTCTGTGGATAAGGGCATCAAGACCATTCTGAAGGACACGACACAGAAGGGCCTGGACAGAGGCCAGCAGCAGGTCTACAAGGGGTATGTGAGTTCAGGGGGATTTGCTCTGGTGGCATTGGGCTGCCTTTAGTCACAATTGTCCTCTGCTGTCAGCCTCAGGAACTCCTGACACTGCTATTCTGCTGGAGGAGAGATGGATGTCACAGAGTTTTATTTTAAGGCTGTCCCCTGCAGTGTGCTGGGATATTGCTGTGGGATAGGCCCAGTGGCTCAGCTTTAGCTCCTTAGGTAGGAGGAGACCCACGTTTGGGTATTAGATTCAGCAGTAACTTCTAGAGCTAAGGAAAGAGTAATTCTGGCTGCCTAAAGGCCCCTGTCAGGGGAGGCATTCCGGGGTTTTCGTCCTGGATTTCTTTCTGTGTTCTCCTGGCTGTGCAGTAATAGTGCTCAGCTGTGTGTCATCAGGAATGTCAGTGACTGACCTTCAGCTGAGCTGCAGGAGCAGGACTCTCCTGTTTCCACATGGAAAGAGGGGTCAGAACACAGAGTGACAGTCGTGCAGGGCTGGAGATGGAGTTTTGGGTGCCAGCTCTGGGAGGGAGACAGGAGGGATTCCTGTGGTGCACCTCCAGCAGCCTGGCTGGTCCACTCAGGAGCTGTGACAGAGCTGTCCCTCCCTAGGCTGAACGGCAAGGTGAAGAAGAAGAGCCTGACATCATTTGAGAGGGACTCCATCCTCAGCAACCTGATGGGCCAGCTGGACTACAGGGGCTTTGAGAAGGCAGACATGGTCATCGAGGCCGTGTTCGAGGACATCAACGTCAAACACAAAGTGCTGAAGGAGGTGGAGGCTGTGAGTATCAGTCCTGAGCAGCCTCTGGGTGTGGCCCTGGGTGGTGAAGGGTCCTGGGCTGTGCTGCTGGGTTTGTCCCCTCCTCTTTGTGCTGCAGATGGGTTCTTGGTACAAATCAGTTACCTCAGGACATGGGTGAGCATCACGGGCAGCCTTTTTGTTCACTGGGGACATTCCCTGCTCAGTAAGGAATTGGTGGCTGAATGGGACATTTCTGACATTCCCTGGTTCCTGGGAGTGCTCCAAAAAGAGCTTCCATTTGTCTGAGGACATTGATGTGGCAGTGATGTCCTCTGGTATCTCCACACCTCACAGTCCTTCACCTGCTGTCCCTCTGTCCTGTTCCAGGGGCACACTGGGGGAAAGGGGTGCTCCCTGCAGTGCCTCCTGTGGCTGCAGAGGCCTGGCAGAAACATGGAAGCTCTGGGACTGATACTGCAGACCTGGGGAGAGTTCAGGGCAAGTCAGAGCTGGCTGACTTGAGCTACTGCTTTCCAATTAGTTTCTAATGAGCAAACCCAGTTTGCCTCGTTTGCCAGGGTTCCCTGGTGTTGATCTGCCAGGGCTCTGCACATCACACTCTGGATCCAACTGCAGATCCTGTGTGCTGACACAGCCCCTTCCACCCCTCCCAGGTGATCCCTGCTCACTGTGTCCTGTCCCTTGTCCCCCTCACAGATGATCCCTGCTCACTGTGTCCTGTCCCTTGTCCCCCTCCCAGGTGATCCCTGCTCACTGTATCTTCGCCAGTAACACCTCTGCCCTCCCCATCAGCCAGATCGCTGCTGCCAGCAAGAGGCCTGAGAAGGTGAGTCCCCAGGGCCACGTGCCCTGTGCAGAGCTGTCCATGGCTTTAGAGACCTCCTGCTCCCTCCTCAGGACATGGCACAGCTCATCCTCTGCTCCCAGTGCAAGCTTTGAGCAAAGAGCTTGTGGTCTTGGGGCAGGTGGGAGGGAGGTGAAGGTGGATTCACCCCAAGGGTGATGTTGGTGGGGCAGAAGGTGTTGGTGCACATGGGGGCAGAGAAGCTGTGGAAGGCTGGAGCCAGGTGGAGCTCAGGCTCTGCTCCCAGGGAACAAGGGGCAAGATGAGAAGAAATGGCCTCAAGCTGTGCCAGGGCCACTTCAGGTTGGACATCAGGAGGAATTTCTTCCTGAAAAGGTGCTCAGGCCTTGGAAGGGGCTGCCCAGGAAGGTGGTGGAGTCCCCATCCCTGGAGGTGTCCAAGGAATTCCTGGAGGTGGCACTCAGTGCTCTGTGCTGGGGACAAGGTGGGGATTGGGCACAGCTGGGACTCCATGATTTTGCAGGGCTTTTCCAGCCTCAGTCCATCTGAGCAGGAGCACTGATCCCTACAGCCCTGAGGCAGCAGTGGACTGCCCTGCCAGGGGTACCTGTGGTGCCTGTGAGCGTGAGGTGACCTGCTGGAGGTTCCTGTCACCCTGCTGAGCCTCTTCCTCATTTGCTGTGGGACCTCTGTTGCATCCAAATTGCCAGCTGAGCCTCATTTGTTCATCCTTGCAAATAACATCCTCTTGCTGTTTAAATTGCCTGTGCAATGGCTCTTATGGGGAAACTCATAGGAAGTCAGTTAACTAATTAGCGCAGTTTCTTTAATTAGTTTTGCAGCTTGCAACTCAGCAAGGTGCCTCTGACTTACGCAGGGCTCGGTGCCAAGTGTGGCTGCCAGGAGGCATGAAGGTGACACGCTGATGGCATGGTCACATTCAGAAAGGGAGGCACACAGCCGGAGAATCTGCACTTAAACGCTGTTCCCGGGGGAAGGCTGCGCTTCCCTCTGTAATGAGTTTCTGGATAGAAGCCTTCTCATCCTTAAATTCACTTCCTCACCAAAGACATTCACAGGCAGCACACAGGGACTCCCTGAGGGCTGCTCCAGTCTGAGCCCAGCAGACACAGCAGCTGGGTGGGGCTGCCCTGCCAGCTCAGGTGCCCCTCCAGGTCCCACTGTGCCCATCATTTCCCTGGGGATGAGCTGAGGGATTCCCGGGCAGATTTGGCTGCCAGACTATAAAGTGGTCCTGTAAAAATTGTACCTTAATCCCCGAAGGCAGGAGCTCCTGGGCACGTGCTGTGTCCTTGGGAAAACCAAGGAGAGAAGGGAATTGAAGAGTATTCCCATCATAGAGGGATACAGAGTGTGGTCAGCCCATGCTGGCCTTCCCTCTGCACTCAGCTTGCCCAGCTGATTCCTCTGGGAGCCAGAATCCATCTGAACCCAGCTCTTCCCTCTGCCAGGTGATTGGGATGCACTACTTCTCCCCTGTTGACAAGATGCAGCTGCTGGAAATCATCACCACAGACAAAACCTCCCAGGACACGGCGGCTTCTGCTGTTGCTGTTGGCCTCAAACAGGGCAAAGTCGTCATCGTGGTGAAGGTGAGGGGACACTGCACACAGCAGGGGCTGGGTAATAAATAAAAGGGCTTGTGCACTGAGGGGAGGGTGAAATGTGGCTGTGCACGCTCTGGCATTGGCTACTCCTCTGAGAAGTGAAAAGGAAGCTCAGAAAGGGGCAAGTGCCCAGGTGATCCTCACACATCCCTCAGAGCAGCCATGGAAAGCCACCAGGCACAGGTGCAGGGCCAGCACGAGGAGCTGGCACTCCTGCCCCACAGAGCTTCCAGGGCATCCCAGATGGAGCAGTCTGGACAGGACTGTCACCACCTCAGCTCCCTGGCAGGCTGCAAGGACAGAGTCAGTGAGCAGGAACCCTCCTCTGCCTGGGTTAAATCTTGGGCAAGAGGGGCAGGAATACATGGAAAAGTGGATTTAGATTGGGTATTAGGGAGAAATTCTTCCCTGTGAGGGTGGGGAGGCCCTGGCACAGGTTGCCCAGAGAAGCTGGGCACATGAAGTGTCCAAGGCCAAGGTGGATGGGGCTTGGAGCAACCTGGAAAAGTGGAAGATGTCCCTGTCTTTTCCCTGGTTCCTGAGGTTGCCAGCAATGCTGAGCATGTCTCTCCTGTAGTGCTGGGAAAGCTGGTTTTTAAAAAGTGCTCTGAGCAGCTCCAAAGGCCAGTGGGGACACGGTGCTGCTTCCCTGAGCCTCATCCCCAGCTCAGCTGCCTCCCTGAAGGGCAAATTGCAGTTCATCTGTTGCTTCCTGACTTTGTGGGGAGCAGCAGAGGTGGAACAACCAGCTTATGCTGGTTTCCCTTGTGCTGAGCACCCTTTCTCTCACCAGCCTGTTGGGCTTGGTGAAGCAGCAGCCTGCTCTGGACCTGCAGGCACTAGTTCAAATAAAAACAATGGAATGGGAACTTCCAGGGAGTAAGTTCGTGGAAACCTGCAAAACACTGCTGAGCTCTACAGGGGAAAAAACCCCAAACCTATTCTAGCAGTCAGTACCATAGTGTTGGAGATGGGGTTTGGGGTATCTGAACTGCAGCCTGGGCTGTGAACCACAGTTGTGGTGCTGCCAAGAACTCACCTCCCTCCCTGCTGCACTGCTTTTCCCCAGGATGGGCCTGGATTCTACACCACCAGGTGCCTGGGGCCAATGCTGTCCGAGGTGGTCCGAGTTCTCCAGGTGAGTGTCCCATCAGCTACTGAGCATCCCCCAAATTGTCATGGAAATTGCTTCTTCCTTGGCCAGGGCTGGGGTCAGCCTTGGTGCGTGGGCAGGAGGAGATGTGGGTCACCAGCCCTGGGTGTTGTGGTTGTCCCCAGCCTGCTCTTGGCTCCTGTTTGCAGTCAGTTAATGGGGCTGGGCTCTCTGCCCCACACTGGCTTTCCAGGGCCTCATCCCGAGATCCCATCCCTTCCCCTCCTATCCTGCAGGAGGGCATTGACCCAAAGAAAGTGGATGCCATCTCCACGGCCTTCGGCTTCCCCGTGGGAGCGGCCACGCTGATCGATGAGGTGGGTGTGGACGTGGCCACGCACGTGGCCGAGGACCTGGGCAAGGCCTTTGGCGAGCGCTTCGGAGGGGGCAGCATCGACCTCTTCAAGCTCATGGTGCAGAAAGGCTTCTTAGGTGAGCTGCTGAGCTGTTCCCAGCTAAGGGGTGTCCCCTCTGCTCCAGGGAGAGCACCAACATCCATCAGCCTCTCCTGCCCCAAGTGAGAGCAGTGGGAGAGCAGCCCTGGGAATGGGACAGGAATCTCTCCCACAGAAGCAGTGGTGGAGTTTGTCCACCAGAAGGCATTAGGGCCTGGCACAGTGGCAGCATCTTGCCAAGGGGGCAGGTGGAGCTGGTCCCTTCCCTCTGCCCCTGCTGAGGCAGCAGATCCGTGCTCTGAGGTGCAGGGTGCTGGGAGGATCTGCTCTGGAAGAGCAGTCACAAAACAAGATCCAAGGAGTCAGGAGGAAACAGGACACGTGGCAGGAGGTGACTTGTCTGCTTTGATCCCCGCAGGTCGCAAGGCAGGGAAGGGTTTCTATGTGTACCAGGAGGGAGTGAAGAACAGGAATGTGAATTCTGGCATGGATGAGATCTTGGAAAAGTTCAAGGTGCCAGCAAATCCTGACGTGTGAGTACCTGTGTGTGACTGTGAGTACCTGTGTGTGATGCTGCAAGAGGTGAAGCTCCTCTGCCATGGAGCCAGGCTGGGAGAGCTGGGGGTGTTCACCTGGAGAAAAAGAGGCTCCAGGGAAACCTCAGAGCCCCTTGCAGGGCCTAAAGGGGCTCCAGGAGAGCTGGAGAGGGACTGGGGACAAGGGATGGAGGGACAGGACCCAGGGAATGGCTTCCCAGTGCCAGAGGGCAGGGCTGGATGGGATTTTGGGAAGGAATTGTTCCCTGGGAGGGGGGGGAGGCCCTGGCACAGGGTGCCCCGAGCAGCTGTGGCTGCCCCTGGATCCCTGGCAGTGCCCAAGGCCAGGCTGGACATGGGGGCTTGGAGCAGCCTGGGACAGTGGAAGGTGTCCCTGCCATGGCAGGGATGGCACTGGATGGGCTTTGAGGTCCCTACCAGCTCAAATGGGTCTGTGATTCCATGACATTGCTGAACACAGAGGCTGATCAAGCTTCTTTTATCCCAAATCCATCTGGACACAATCCTGAGTGCCATGCTCCAGGAAACCCTTCTTGAGCACAGAGGTTGGACTAGAGGAGCCCCAGTGGTCCCTTCCAAACTCAACCATTCCACGATTCTTAGTGCCTGCTTCAGGACACCCTCACAGAGCTTAACCCTGATTCTCATGTGGATTGGGACACTCCCAGGGAGGCCATCCCCACCCCTGGCCTGGCTCTGTGTCCCACCTGTGCTGGCCTGACGTGCTGTCCCTGCCCAGCCCTCACAGCCTCTGTCCTGCAGCTGCTCGGACGAGGACATCCAGATGCGCCTGGTGACGCGCTTTGTGAACGAGGCAGCCATGTGCCTGCAGGAGGGGATCCTCAGCAACCCCGTGGAGGGGGACATCGGTGCTGTGTTCGGCCTGGGCTTCCCACCCTGCCTGGGAGGTGAGTGCTCTGGCCTGGACTCTGGGCTCCAAAGCTCCCCGTGGGCTATAGCCATGTGGCAAGGCAGGAGCAAAGGCCAGGTTTGAGCTGCAGCCTGAGGAAATGGCCTCAAGCTACATCAGGGAAGGTGTAGCTTGGATATTGGGAACAATTCCTTTATGGAAAGGGTTGTCCAGCCATGGCACAGCTTGTGCAGAGCAGTGGTGGACTCCCCATGCCTGGAGGGATTTAAAAGCCCTGTGAGTGTGGCACTTGGGGACAGGGGTTAGTGGTAGTCTTGGCAGTGCTGGGGAATGTTTGGACTCAATGGTCTCAAAGGGCTTTTCCACCCTAAATAATTCCATTATTCTGATGCTGTCTCTTGCCACTGCTGCTGGAGTTCACCAAGGGCTCCTGGACCCGAGGAGATGCTTCTGCCACGTGCCTGGTGCTTTCCCTCCTTGAGCCAAGTTCAGACTGAGGGAGCAGCCCCAAGGGACTTCTTACAAGAGCCTGGAGGGACAGGACAATGGGGAATGGCTTCCCATGGTTAGATAAGATACTGGGAAGGAATCATTCCCTGTGAGGGTGGGGAGGGCCTGATACAGGGTGCCCAGAGAAGCTGTGGCTGCTCCATCCTGAAATGTCCAAGGCCAGGCTGGACGGGGCTTGGACCCACCTGGAAGGTGTCCCTGCCCATGACTGGATGGGCTTTGAGGTCCCTTCCCACCCAAACCATTCCATGATTCCATGATTATCCATGTCCCAGCCTGTCCCCAGCACTCGAGTGCCTCTGCCCAGTCAGGTGAGCAGGGAGCAGAGTCCTGGGTTACCATGATGAGAGACTGGGGGGGTCTCTTGTGGAGAAGGATGAAAGGGACAAAGCCATTGTTGCTGGCTGCTGGGACCCTTCCAGGCACCTTGGTGCCTCTCCCTTCCCTGTCACCGCCGTGTCCCTGTCCCCACAGGTCCCTTCAGGTTTGCAGATTCCTACGGCGCCCGGCAGCTCGTGGACAAACTGCGCAAGTACGAGGCCGTGTACGGCAGCCAGTTCACACCGTGCCAGCTCCTGCTGGACCACGCCAACAGCCCCAGCAAGAAATTCCACCAGTGAGGTGGCCTGGTGACACCCCGACAGCTCCTCCAGCCGGGCCCCGGCTCCCCGCAACACCCCGTTCTCTGTAGGTTAATCTCCAAAGCTCCCGGGGGAGGAAAGGAAGGAAGGAAAGAAGGAAGGAGGGGGGCAGCAGGTTGCCTCATGGCTTGTAGTCATTTCAAGTGCCTTATCAGCCACTGTGTGTTGGGCACATCCGTCCCGTGCCAGCCTGGGCCTGGGGGTTCCGTGCTGGGGGAGGGAATTCCTGCTGCCTTCACCTCCATGCCACGGCCTCCAGAGCTCCCAGTCTGGCCAGTAGCATCCAGCAAGTGACTGGAGCCGAGGCCTTGCCTTTCCATAAACATCCACCAAAATAAAGCCCCATCTCCTGGGTTTGGACTCCTGCTTCTCCTCCTGTCTCCCTGAGGGAACGGCTCAAGTCGGGAGTGACTGGTTCAGGCAGTGCCCTGGGGTCCTGTCCATGCAGGCCAGGACCCAGGGAGGGGCACGATGGCAGCAGCAGGACAAAGCACTGTCAGCTCTGCCATCATTCAAGGGCTGTGAGGAGCCTCTGCCATCACTCAGGGGCTGGGAGGAGCCTCCAGCTCCCTCTGCCGTGGGTGGTCCTGGCAGGTGATCCCGGCAGATGGACCTGCCTGTAATTGCAGATCGAGCAGCCAAAGGGCAGAAGGGCCCCCCGTGGGGAGAGCTCAAGTTAAACTAAAAGGCTTTAAATCTCTGGGCACCTGTCACTGGCCTGGCCCCCCCTTCCCTGGCTTCCTTTCCAGCTTCCAGCCATTTTCCTGTGCCTTGGCAGGCCTTGGGCCAGGAGCTGAATGCTGCTGCTCTTCATGTCACCTCTCCCTGTCTTTCAAAGCTCCCAGACCGAAACTGGGCAAAGACATCATCTCATCCTGCCTCTGCTGAGTGCTGGGGGAGGCACAGGACTGGGAACCAGCCTCCAGCCCTCCCGGGCAGTTCAGCATTCCCGGGACCTGCCCCTGCTCGGGGAGCAGGGTCTGGGATGCTGCTGCATGCAGCATGTGCCTTGGGGATCCCTCTGGCCAAGGGGGCTTCTGTGCAGGTCCTGGGATCCCCCCAGGAACAGCTCCGACAGCAGCATCTGCCCTTGGAGGGGGGCATGAATCTCTTCTCAAGAGATGGGAAGGGTCTGCAAGGAAGGGAGAGACCCCTCAGAGCATCCATCCCCCCCCTGTGGCCCCTTCCCCTCCTCCCCGAGCAAGGGCCTTCTCCGGGGGCTCGTTACTCTCCCATACATTTATTATGCTAATCCACAAGGATTAAGTTAAACCAGTCGACGCAAAATCCAGTGTTTTCCAGCCCGCTGGGGCCAAAATTACTGTCCAGTGTTAAAATGGGGAGGGGGGAGGGCTGGGCAGTGGGGGAGGAGAACCTGCAGCATCAGAGAGGGACGAGAGTGGGGCCACCCAGAGCCGTGGTCCAGGTGACTTGGGGACCCCCCATCGTGCAGGGGTCCCCTGGCGTGGCACTAGATCTTGGGGCGCCAGCCCTTGATGAACTGCATGATCTTCTTCACCTGGAGTTTGGTGAGGCGGAAGTCGTCGGCCAGGATCTCCTCGCTGAGCTGCACGAAGATGCTGCCGTCGATGCGCTCGCGGGCGAAGAAGCTCACGACGTCCTCGGAGAGGCCGATGAAGCGCAGGCACTTGGACACCTCCTCCAGCGACAGCGCCGAGAGGTCGGCGGGGGGCAGCCAGGCCGGGCTGTCCCCGCTGGGCCGGGGAGCGGCCGGCGGGCCCCCCCCGTCACCCCGCGCCGCCGGAGGCACTTCGATGACACCCTGGGCCAGGTACAGGCGGGTGACGCCCTCGGCCCCGCGCAGAACGGCGGGGGACAGCGGGGCCGCCCCCCGGATGACGATGCCGTCCCCGTCCAAGCCCTTGGGGGGCCGAGGAGGAGCCGCCGGCTCCTCGGCGGGGGCGAAGGGCTCCGGCGAAGAGGAGGAGGAGGGGGCGGCCGGGGCCGAAGGCGCTTTGGGCCACTCGGGGGTCTCCGGCCACTCGGCCGGGCCGGCGAAGGGGTTGAGCGCCCCGAAGGGGGCAAAGCGCTTTTGGGGGTGCGGGGGCTTGAGGCGGGGGCAGCTGCGGAAGGGCTTCAAGGGGGGCTCGGCCCCCAGCAGCGGCGTGGAGCAGNTGCCGCTCCGCGGGGCCGACCTGCCGGAGCGAGGGCAGTGTCACCATCACCCCCCGGCTGTGTCCCCATCCCCGGGCTCCAGGTACCCCCCACCCACCCCGGCGTCCCCGGAGCCACTCACCCGTCGTGGAGCCCCGAGGAGTAGTAGGAGAGGCTGGGGCTGGGCGAGGGCGCGGGTGCCAGCTTCGGGCAGCGCAGCGGGGCCGGGGAGCTGCAGGGGGCCGGGGGGCGGCTGCCCCGGGGCGGCACCGGGGGCGCGTTCAGCAGGCGGCACTCCTCCTTCACCTGCAACGGGGCAGCGCCGTCAGGGCCCCGGGGGGAGCTGGGGATCCCCGCGGCTGGAGGGGGCGACGGGGGGCTCGGCCACAGCCGGTCCTGCCGAGCCACGAAGCTCTGGGTGCCAGTGGGGAGACTTGGGACCCCCTACCCCATGATGCGAGGAGACCGGAATATTGGGGTACCCCGTGGTGAAGGGGAGCCTGAAATTTTGGGTACCCTGTTGTGCAGGGAAGCCCAGAGGATTTGGGTACCCCACGGTTGTGGGCAGCCCAAGAGCTTCAGGTTCTCCGTGGTGCAGAGAGCCCTCGGGAACCAGAGACACTGCGGTATAAGGGTGCCCTGAGGATCTGGTGATGGGCAGCCCTGGGGAACTGAGGTCTGAAGATTTGGGTGACCAAGCAGAGTTGGGGAGAGACCCCAACGCCAGGGGACAGGGAGCCTGCGGAGGGGGTCGGGCTGCCCTGCCATGGGGCTGGCCTTGCCACGGAGTGGCTGCCAGGACCCCAGCGATGTCATTCCCCATCCCTGGGGACAGGACCGGGCTCTTACCGCCTCCGACTTGGGTGGCACAGGGGGTGGGGTGTCCCCGCGGGGCTCGTCCCCGGGGCGCTGCGGGGAGCCCAGCGGGGCGACAGCCCCGAAGGAGACGAGGTCCGGCCGGCCGCCGGTGCTGCCCAGCTCGCAGCAGCCCTCAGGGCTGGGATTGCTCCAGAGCTCCTCGTAGGGAATCTCCAGCGGCTCCTGAGTCCTGAACTCGGGCTCGGCCCAGTCGGGCGTCATGTACTCCCGGTCGGGGTCGGGGAAGTCGGGCAGCGGCGGGCGCGGGGTGCCCCCGCCGAGACCCCGCGGTCCCTGGCAGCGGGCGGGGGGCTCCCGGGGACCCCCGGAGCCGCAGGCGCAGAGGGAGAGGCGCTGCAGGGGCTGGCTGAGCTCCTCGCGGGCGCAGGCGGGCAGGCAGAGCCGCAGGCGCCGCGGACTCGCACATTCCTCCAGAAAGTCCGGCTTGGCCTCCCGCACGGCCCGCGAGTACTCGTCGGGGTTGAAGCGGTCGTGGCAATACGCGGCACTGTCCCGCAGCAGCTTCTCCAGCTGCGGGTCCCCGGCCAGCAGCCCCTCGGGCAGCTGGAAGCGGGGCATGTCGGTGAGCAGCAGGAAATGGAAGGGCACCAGCTCCTCCCGGCGCAGGATGCAGCACAGCACCACCGTCTTGGAGATGATGCTGACCAGCTTGTAGCAGTGGCCCTCGCGGATGGCGTGCAGGTCGTAGGGGTTGCGGGCGGGCCGGCTGGGCACGGCCACGTTCACGGGCAGCCGCACCTTCTCGATGATGCTGCGGATGGTGTGCTCGCCCTCCTGCAGCCGCAGCTCCAGCGGGCTGCGCGTGCTGAAGCGGCCCTTGCACTGGAAGGGGAGGCTCAGGCTCTCGTTGGTGCGATGGTTCATGCAGATCAGGCACGGCATCTTGCCCTTCACCTGCCGCGCCGCCGCCGCCGGCGCCGCCTTGCCCAGCTTGCGCAGGAGGGTGTTGAAGCGCGACTTCTCCTTCACCGTCTTGGCGCACAGGATCTCCGCTTGCCCCATCAGCGTCAGCTCGTCCCCCGCGTTCAGCGTGAAGTTGTAAACCTCGCTGTCCTCGCTGAACTCCCCCGACACCACCTGCACGCGACAGCCCCAAGGTGGCACCCGCTGCCCTGCCCCGGGCCCCTGACACCTCACCACCATCCCTGATACCCCACCACCGTCCCTGACATCCCACCACCATCCCTGACATCCCACCACTGTCTCTGACACCCCAC